>JAAVUH010000128.1:0-74093 GCA_014899045.1 Fusarium palustre | reverse complement strand
CTTTGTCTACCTCCTGTGACGAACGATACAAGTTTATACTCTCTCCCCTCCCTTCCCCCCCATACCCTCAATCTTTGAATCCCCTCATATTCTTCTTTCCTCCCCTCCCTCAAAATCACAATGTTCAAGCTCGGCCGTAGTCGCGCTGTGGCTTCGGCCCTCAACGCCTCAAAGGTACTTTTTAATCTATCCTGTTATCGATCAAATCAAGCTTGTCTTGCTTGATTGGCTTTGATGCAATCCACAAGAAAACTGTTTGCTAACGTTATCTCTTTCTACTCCTCCAGTTCGCTGCCCCTGCCGCTCGATTCCCTGGCGTTCAACAACGACGAGCTCTCAGCATTCACGAGTACCTCTCTGCCGACCTCCTCCGACAGGTAAGGTTTTATCTACTCAAGTCCCCCTTTTCAGCAATCATCGATCGGTATTGCGAACGAGAAACCAGAAAATCGACATCGGAACTGGCGTTATTACGATTCTCATCACCAAGTTGCTAACCACGATTCACTTCAACAGTACGGTATCGGTGTTCCCAAGGGTTCCGTCGCAAAGTCCGCCAAGGAGGCCAAGGAGATCGCTGAGAAGATTGGCAACGATGATATGGTTATCAAGGCCCAGGTCCTTGCCGGTGGCCGAGGAAAGGGTACCTTCGACAACGGTCTTAAGGGTGGTGTCCGTGTCATCTACTCTCCCCACGAGGCTGAGATGTTCGCCGAGCAGATGATCGGCCACAAGCTTGTTACCAAGCAGACGGGCGCTGGCGGCCGTCTCTGCAACTCTGTCTACATCTGCGAGCGCAAGTTTGCTCGTCGTGAGTTCTACCTCGCCATCCTCATGGACCGTCAGAACCAGTGCCCCGTCATTGTTTCTTCTTCGCAGGGTGGTATGGACATTGAGGCCGTTGCCAAGGACACCCCTGACGCCATCAACACCAACTACATTGACATCAACGTCGGTGTCACTGACGAGACTGCCCGCGAGATCGCCACCAAGCTCGGCTTCAGCGAGCAGTGCATCGAGGACGCCAAGGACACCATCCAGAAGCTCTACAAGATCTTCCGTGAGAAGGACTCCACCCAGATTGAGATCAACCCCCTGTCCGAGACCTCTGACCACCAGGTTCTCTGCATGGACGCCAAGTTCGGTTTCGACGACAACGCCGACTTCCGACAGAAGGAGGTCTTTGAGTGGCGCGACACCACCCAGGAGGACCCCGATGAGGTCCGCGCCGCCGAGTCCAACCTCAACTTCATCAAGCTTGACGGTGATATCGGCTGCCTCGTCAACGGTGCCGGTCTTGCCATGGCCACCATGGACATCATCAAGCTGAACGGTGGCCAGCCCGCCAACTTCCTTGACGTTGGTGGTGGTGCCACCCCTGCCGCCATCAAGGAGGCTTTCGAGCTCATCACTAGCGACCCCAAGGTCACCGCCATCTTTGTCAACATCTTTGGTGGTATCGTCCGATGTGACGCCATCGCCACTGGTCTTATCAAGACCGTCGAGAGCTTGAACCTCAAGATCCCCATCATTGCCCGTCTTCAGGGTACCAACGTTGAGAAGGCTCACCAGCTCATCAACGACTCCGGTCTTAAGATCTTCTCCATTGATGACCTACAGACCGCTGCTGAGAAGTCTGTCCAGCTCTCCAAAGTCGTCAAGATGGGTAAGTTGCACTAAATCCATTTCTCAAAGCTATGTCAGTTCTGATCGCTAACACTTGCCTGTAGCCCGTGACATCGATGTCGGTGTCGAGTTCACCCTCGGAATCTAAGCAAACATAACTGCGATCCCCCATTGCCAGGTGAGCATGGGTGAGGATATGATATAATAAACACAACACGTGAGACTGAGCGCCAGAGAGGCTACGGTTCTAAACAAAACCGGGAGTGGGAATCAATCACTCATTGAAAGAGTGGGAGATGTGGGTGAAGGTTCCTGTTTTTAATTTAGCATGCATCGGTCGGTCTTGGAGCCCTTGGCTCTTGAGGCGCATGATTTCCAGATGCACTAGAATATGTCCGAATGGTTCGATAGAAAGGACGGATGGTTCAAAGGATGAACGGGCGACATGGTCTCCAACAAGATGATTTTTCGCGTATCCACGCCTTGCAATTTTGCGTTTGTTTGCGGCTGATTCTGTGCTGTGTGTAGCCTTCCGACTCAAGTGAAGGTTCGAAGTCCGAAAGTTAAAGATGTCGTATGAGTAAATGGGCAGCAAGAAGAGAACCTGTCGTATCGCATGAGTCGGGGGACTTTCAAGCTGAGCTTGACTGTGTCATCCAGTGACTTCACTGAGACGAGTCATTCTAGCATAATGAGTGACGGTATGATACAGGTTCAAGTATAGTAGAAGAGTCGTGGTTGTGGAGGGAAGAAGACCTCTCCTTATTAATCATGTTCTAGGATCAACATCGAGTCGGCTGATAGAGGGCCTTTGTGAAAACGATTCGATTCTTCGGTCCAGACTCGGCTAATCAACATCTCGGATGTAAGGGTCCCATATCATGCATCGTCTCAGGACCACGGACAGGCTGGGCGGATATCATGGGTTGACTAATTTCAACTGCTGCGTATCATGTTTGATTAAATGCTACAGTACCATTATAGATAGTCAGAGGTGTAGGAAAGAATAAGTTTTGAGTGACAAGGTAGACTACGAGACGTGAATGAAGTTCACCGGTATGCATCGAGAACAGGGCTTGGCAATGTCTTGTATGCACCGCATCATCGGCCCAAACTCCCCAGGTCTGGCCCTTTTCTATAACTCGCCTCTAAATCAATAGCTTCCTAAGAGGTGTATGATATAGTCATGAACAAGCTACTAAACTAAGAAAGAAAGCCTGCTTTCCCATATCATGGTCTCACTTTTATCCTCGGTTATCACTCTCAAAAGACCAAGACCCATCAACTATGACGGGTACAAAAAGACGAGAGAGAAATTTTAGTTGTACCTGTCTGTGCCTGTACTTGTACTTGTACCTTTTAATGAGTTGAGCCGCAAAGTGGCGAGCCAATAGGTTGTCATTCCGATGTTTGGTCAGGAATTGCGTCGACGTATGTTCCATTTCCAAGATCCACAGCGGAAGAGCCGCATGCAAGTTATAACGAGAAGTAAAGACAAGGGTGAGTAGAAGCTGCGAATGCCGACGGAAGACCGATGGATTGTAGGCTGTACCTAAGATTGGGATTTGTAAATGGGAGGCGAGTCTTGCGATTGTTGCAGATAAAAAAACAACGAGGGAGTTGAAATGGTGAGTAATAATGCCATCAAGTGTAGGGAATACGGGTATGTCTGAGGGTCTCACTTGCTTGGCTTGTTTTGCGTGATTGCAGTCATGGATTGTAAGTTGACGATGCTGGCTGAAGTTGGAATCATGGATATTATGACTGTGCCCGATCGGACAAGAGATACTTGTGATAGACCACAATGGTGTTGTGATAAGGAGAAACTTGACTCAACTGCATACATCACTTATCAGATGTAGGGGATCAATCGTTCGTTTCTCTCATGTGCTTCCATCATCACCAACACACAGGCATAACAAGAATAAGCTGGTCGTCTCGAGCCAATCCTTTCCCAACTCTAATAACTTTAATAAGACCACTCTTCATCCACGTGTCCCCTTGCATATCCCCCCTCTCCTAAGCCATTGGTAGAAACCCCTTCCTTTTTCTCACAGAAAACGCGGGGAAATGGGGATTTTTTCCTTGGTGAGGGGAACACTACACTACCTTATTCTCATTAGAGTGCGCCATTATTAACTCCAAAAAGTCTTGGCTCTGGGGAAAAGAAAGGACAAGAGAGACAGAGAAGAAGATGCATAAAACGAGTAAGAGCAAGCGGTAAAAAGTGAGGGCATCGCCATGCACAGCGAAGATTCCCGAACCCACTTCTTTTCCGGATGTCTCTCGGCGTCGAGCAGAAAAGGCTGCGGGAAGTGGGACGGGGGTCTTGGGTCGCAGGGATGAGTTTTGGATGGCTTCTTTCACAAGGTCCACATGCTTATTGTGTGAAATATTAGGATCAAGTCGGAATGTCCAAGGGCATAAATACCCAAGTGGCCGCTTCTTTATCTTGTTTTATTTCCTTCAGGTCTATCATTGTTCCAGTTCACTTCTCTGCTTCTACCCAGACAACACAATCGAACAAGATATACTCATTCAGTCTTGTCTACATACTTTGTACTACTTCTACAACTCATCCATCATGCCTTCTTCTGTCAAGAGCTGGTTTGCCCGCCATTGCACTGCTCCACCACCTCTCAATAACAACCCTCAGTGCCCTTGCACAACCTGCTTCAATGGGGGCTCTCACTCCAACAACTCAGCCGCATTCTCCGTCTCTTCAACAACAAGACCTTCAGGGCGGTTGTCAAGAGTTGACTCGGACAATGCTTCCCTCAGTAGTGCCACAACCGTCGCTGCTTCATCATATATTGAGACACCCATCAAACAATGATCACTCACAATGAACCAACCAACAAGTCATTCTGACTGAATGATTGACCTTGGGGTCTTTGACGAATTACTGCCGGAACGAATAGCGAGTTTCATACTTATCTTTTTTCTACCCCTTCATCTTTAATCTATACCCGCATCATATTTGCGTTTGGCGTCTGGCGGAAACAACAAGGATAACCAAAGTATCTATACTTGAGATACACATCACCTCACATCCTCATCACGGCTTAGATCCTACGGGGCCGAAGTGGAGAGTTTTGTCGATTCGGTTCGGTTCCGAGGCGGAGCACAGGAAAAAAAAAAGGGGACAAACCCAGCAGGAGCCCGACATTGAAACTGGATGGACTTAGTTCTTATCAGTCCAGTGGCATGTTGGCATTGGACAGTCTAAATTCGAGCTCAAATTTTCCAATCTACCAGCTTCTTTCTTGTTGTGCTTGACTTGTAGTGATCCATCGAGATGCGTGAAGGAGTGGAGAGTAGTGGCATCCAACCGTTACAAATCGATGATTTCTATTGCGCTCCAAGCCAAGCCTTATTCTCTACCGTCTCTGGTTATTTCACTACCTACTTATCGTTGCTAAGTGATGTTTTCTATTTGCTACTTGATGCTTTGCTTGTTACTTTAGATGTGCTCTCACACACAATCAAAGTACCATGATTTCACCACCATTGCGTACAACTGATTGCCTCAGATGGCCTGCATGGCCGTCAAGATTTATTTGAATCCCTTCAAATATCATCCTTATGCTAGCCCGGTGATATCCCAGGGTGTTCGTTATTGTCTATACCGCCGTTTAGTAGACATGAAGCACTCCTTCCATGATCTCCGGGGCCGAAGATAACGGACTGGCTCCCGTCCCGTGCGGCCCCACTCGATTCCGGCCCGGGGTCAATTTAATCTTAGTATCAGATCATGGAGAGCGTGCACTGTCGTGACAACTTATTATACTAATACCAGAGCTATAGAGAGCCTATCGTAAATACTGAACTATTCACGATTATCAAATGACATAATAATATTTTTACAGGTCCTTATTCGGGAATGGTACAACCTCCGGGACATCCTAACATTATCCCTCAGATATCCAAGATGACGACCATAACATCATATGTTCTCTCATGCATCCGTCCTGGAATCCATTGAATAGTCTCTACATTGCCTTGGGTTGCAATAGTCTATCTGACCGTACATAGATACTGTAACTTCGCATTACTAACACACTTGACACTCAACATCCCCCAGTTTTTGACGTCACCCCATCTTGTTCTATCCCATGACATCCTGACCATCATCTCTTATCAGCCACGTGAATCAGGAAACTATCATCAACAAACTCAGTTCCCCTATCCGCATCCCTGAATATCTTTCTCGCTCGCTGATCTCATTCTTAACTGTCTACATACCTAATCATGCCACATACCAAAGTTGACCCCGCCATCATTGAGGCACTTGGTCTTGACCCCGCCAATGCTGTTATGCACTCTCATGGCGGATCAGGCTTTGCGGGCACATTCAAGATCAAGGCTGAGAAGGATGGGAACCCAGTAAACTATTTCGTCAAGACAGGTGTGGGGAAAGAAGCAGAGGTTATGTTCAAAGGTGCGTCGCCCCCTGTTGCTGTTTTCAATCATCATCATGATTTTCTAACACGTCTCGACTCAGGTGAACATGCCTCTTTGAACGCCATAGCGGATGCAGTACCCAACTTCTGTCCGCGATCTCACGCTCACGGCCCCCTATCCGAGCGTCAAGGCCACCACTTCATGGCGACCGACTTTCTAGATCTGGGTTCTTCGGCTCCTGGTGGTTCAGGCAAGACTCTCGCGTCAAAGGTTGCTCAAATGCACACAACGCCCGCGCCTATCCCAGAAGGTTATGACAAGCTCATGTTTGGATTCCCAGTTCCAACATGTTGCGGTTCCACAGAACAAGATAACTCTTGGCGGGCATCGTGGGCTGAGTTCTTTGCTGATAATCGTCTAAGACATATCGCTCGTCAAGCGGTACGCAACAACGGCTCTGACCCCGAATTAGAAGAAGCTGTAGAGCAGGTTGCTGGAAAGGTAGTGCCACGACTGATTGGCGATGATATTGTAAAAGATATCAAGCCTGTGGTCATCCATGGTGACTTGTGGAGTGGCAATCACTCCAAGGGGCAGATTGCAGGACAAGGCGGCTGCGAAGAAGTTGTCTATGACCCTTCGGCTGTATACGGTCACTCCGAGTTTGAGCTTGGCATCATGTCCATGTTTGGCGGCTTCAGCAATCACTTCTGGAAAGAATACCATGAGCTTGTACCAAAAGCCGAACCTGTGGATGAATGGCAAGACCGAGTAAGGCTGTACGAACTGTAAGATCGTCCCCTTGTATCCAGCATCACGGTGCGCTGACTGACTTGTCCCAGATACCACCATCTCAACCATTTTGCCATGTTTGGAGGAGGCTACAGAGGAGGCGCAATGTCCATCATGAGGAAGCTCATCAGCAAGTACGCATAGATAGATAAGTATAATAGAGAGCAACGACAAGGATAGTGTGTTCATTCTGTATGTTCCAATATTGAAACTAAAGCCTAAGCCTTCTCAGCATACTTTAATCCGTACACACCAAAAACTCGATGTGTCAAAATAATGGTCATTTAAATAACAAACTTTCCCAACAAGAATGCGTACGCTATGGTTGACAGAGCCGTTACCTCGCTGTCAATACAGCAACGACTAAAATCTATAGTGTATACGTGGGCTATGGCCGATAGAAGAAGCCTCTACTGAGCTGTATTGTGTTGATGATCTAAATGCAAAAATACCGCAACGCCTTGTTGTGCCCGCTGTATAAACTCCCCAAGTCTAAGTATCGAAAAGTCCCTCGGAAAATGCAAATGCACTCTGCCCAAAGCGCTTTGGAAAAAAAGAGATCTGGTCTATATCCATCGTTCATGCTGCAAGCATAGCTGGCTGCTTTGCCCTTTCGGGCTGTGGCTCGACCTCTAGCTTTGGCAATTCGCTGACGGGGACATCGGGTAGCCGTTCTGCAGGTGCCGGGCCTGTGAGTTCGGCCTCGAGGGCTTCCAGCTCGTCTTCCACCTCTTGCTCGTCCTGGTTCGACATACGCCCTCCAAGCAAATCGCTAACTTCCTAGAAGCGTGTAAGCAAGACACATTCTGTACCACTATGCGACCATGGTAACGTACCTGTTGATATGCGATAGCATCTGCCGTTTCACCCATCAACTTCTCCACGTTCTCTATACCGCCCATCTCTGCATGAATCTCCTTGAGAACCTTGGTACCCTGCTGCAGCCCAAACACAACATCCTTCTGTATAAGCGCAAATTCCACGTCCGATGTCAACTTCTCGAGCTGGGCTAGTTGCGCATTCGTCTTGGCCAACAGTGATTCCTGATACTTCTTGCGCCGCAGTGCCAGCAGAGCGCGCTTCTTGTCGCCCTTTGCCAGCATCTGCCTTGCGATATCGGTCTCCTTGTCTGTCAAGACTGTTATCTTTCGCTGGTACTGATGGAGCCTATCGCGCTGGTTTTTCATATCCAGGATCGCTCTGGGAGTGTATGTTAGCCAATTTGGTAGTGGACGAGCGATCACGAGCGCAATCGCAGGGAGATAGAGATGTAATTGATAGGAGAGACTTACTTGTCCTGCGCTGTGACTTTGCTCGCATTTCCGCCCATTGTGATGACCGCGACGATGATCTTCACCGTAAGTTTAGTTTATGAGGATTATTAGAGAGTCCACGCGACAATTGTGGTATTGTCGAGATTGAGGTTGGGATTAGTATGTCACTTTAATGATAACGTAGCGATTGTCACGAGGAGACCATCGTCATCGGCGCGGGACCGGGTCCAGGGTCTTATCGATAAGAGAGACCTTTTTAGATGGACAGAATACAATGTCCAGTTCAATGATCACCCAAAACAAGAGTCTCAAGACAGTTTCATTATACGGGGATTTGCGGCATCTAATATATTTCTTGTATATACTAAGTTGAATCATGTTTCAAGTAGTCAAGTTTATCAACAATATAGTATAGAGTTCTAGCTCTACTTACACAATAAAAATCACCATGTACTACCTACGTATGTCAGAAAAGTCTTAGATTCAACTAATCTCATCAGGGTGCGTAATGGCTTCAGACAACAGCCAGAATTTATTCGTTTCTGTGCTGATACCTGTAGCTAAGATTTATAGTAGAATAAGGACTGTTCGTGTAGTAACTTTATTCTCACACATACAAAAGCGCACTAGCTTCCACTTCTTCTTCCTTTAATACAGACAACACAGGTCGTATAATAACCGGCGATGATCTAGTGCTTAATAAAAATGTTAAATTAGATTTGGTAATTATATGACCTGGCAGTGAATCAATATATTCGTCTTACCTTTACGAGTTCCGAATATTTTCGTTACATTCTTTTCTAAGCTGCAATGGATCGTGTGCTGTCTGAACCGTTATTTCTGTCACCCGATAGATAGTCTTCAACATTTTTTTTTTGCCGATCATGGCATCTAATAATCTTTAACTTGCCATCCGCCACTCAACATCACAAGTCAACATGACGATAGGGGCTAAAAGGCCACGGCCGAACCTTCAAAAGGGCCTCGATCGCGATGTCTATCTAGTGTTGAAGAAGCTTGAAGACACTTCCAACGACGGCAAGCCTTTCAAGACGACAACCGCCGTGTACGAAGCCATCAAAAGGTCGAACTCCAGCCTTAGCCGACAGAAGAAGCGCCCGCTCGAAGATTCAATTGATCGCGCACTTCAATACCGCAAAGAGGAACTAGGAGACGACTCAAGCGATTCAGAAGCTGAGCTCGAGGAGCCACCTAAACCCGACGATGACCGTTTCCTTCTTAACAGGCAAATGACGAAGCATTGGCACCAGAATCCCCCAACCATGGCCGGCGCAACTTCTCAAGACGCCGCGCCCCAAAATCCGAGCGACGCAGCGCGCGCCATCAAGAAGCGCCGCGTGCAAGAAGATGGAGAGGAGCGCGCAAAGGATGGTGCCGTTACACCCAAGGGCGCATTGACGGATACCGATGCTGTCCCAGCAGAAAAGCAGGAGAAAACACCCTTGAAGAAGACCCAAAGGTCAAGTCGTCACAAGGTCGAACATCCCTCCGACGCGGTACAGATCGGCGGTGTGACAGATGTCTACACAGAACTCTGCAAGCAAACATACCCTGTCCTGAAATATCCAGAGCTCTATGCTGTCAACAACTGGCGCAAGGTACCAGGTATTCTTCTTTCAGGCCCTCCTGGAACAGGAAAAAGGTCTTTGATTAGATTCCTCGCATCAAAGATTGACGTACCAATCGTATCGCTCACAGGATGCTTTGAAGATCCTGAGCGCCTGGAAAGAAGCCTGAATGATGCGATTGAAGAAGCTATGAGGTTAGCCCCTTGTATCATGCTCATCGAGCAATTAGATTGGTATATGTCGAACCCTGGAGCCAGCAGCCACAGCGACAGTCAGCGCCGGAACGTGATTCAGTTCACGCGACAGATGCGACGAATCGAGGCGGAACAGGATAAGGATAGACACATTCTAGCCATGTCTACGACGTCACGAGTCACCGATGTCGACCCTGCTGTTTTGAAGACGGGCTTGTTTGAGCGTACGGTTCAGATGCGGATACCAGACCCCGAGGGTCGCGAGGATATCCTTAGACTGCTCACAAAAGACAAGAACCTGTCTGAGGAAGTCAACTTCAAAGAATTGGCCAAGATAACACACGGATTCGTTGGGGCCGATATCGTCAATGTTTTGACCCTTGCTGAGCAAGAAGCAGCAGAGCGCAACACGGATCTCAGCTTGTGCCAGCAGCATCTCGACCAAAGGTTTCCTATGGACCAACCACTCCCAGACCTTATGGAGCTTGAAAACACGCAAGCTTCCAATATCTTCCCCGAACCAGTCATTAGCACTCTGACGCAGCAAGACTTCAAGAAAGCTATCAAAAATTTTGTGCCTTCTCTGCGAAAGGACGGTTTCACCGTTGTGCCCAACATCACCTGGGATCAAGTCGGTGCTCTTCAGGCCGCCCGCAGGCAGCTTGAGTTGTCTATCATCGGCCCCATTCGAGATCCTGACCGTTACCGCCGTCACGGTCTTCGTCGTCCAGCGGGCTGCCTTCTTTGGGGTCCTCCGGGATGTGGAAAAACACTTGTCGCACAAGCTGTCGCCAACGAAGCTCAAGCCAGTTTTATTCTCATCAACGGACCGGAGCTTCTCAACAAGTACGTTGGTGAATCAGAGCGTGCTGTACGTGAGTTGTTCAACCGTGCACGTTCGTCTACCCCCTGCATTCTCTTCTTCGATGAGATGGACTCCCTCGTCCCTAAACGTGACAATGCTTCCACCGAGGCCGGCACTCGCGTTGTCAATGCTCTCCTCACTGAGCTCGATGGTGTACAAGACCGTACAGGTGTGTACGTCATTGGCACAACCAATCGTCCGGATATGATCGACCCTGCCATGCTCCGTCCTGGTCGCCTCAACGTTCGCCTCTTCCTCGATCTGCCCTCCCCCGACGAGCGAGTCGATATCTTGCGTGCCATCTACCGGACAAGCCATCCCGACGCAAAGGCCGCTGAATTCGAGAGGCTCGAGGCCGTGGCTCGCGACCCTCGCTGTACTGACTTTAGTGGTGCTGACTTGGGGGGACTACACGAAAAGGCAGCTGAGAGCTCACTTGAGCGAGAGGCAGAAAAGACGCCCGGATCAGGCATTGACGACGTAGACTGGGAATATGCATTGTCGAGGACATATAGAAGTGTAACGAACCCAGAGACGTATAGAAAGATAGAAGCGAAGATAGGAAAGTCATAATTCCAATACCTACTAGGCAGAAGTACCTACCTTGTATAATTATTATCCTATCTTGGAGGTTATTATCCTTTTTATCCTACTCTATAGTACTAATCTAATACTTAGTAGAAATATTGGATCAGTTTTAGTGAGTACCTAGGTATGTAGCGTAAGAGATTATTAATATTTTCATCTGGTCTTTTTCCAGTCCTTGTTTATTTTTTTGCGACCTGATCCTAGGTGAGTTTCTTTATCTCCCCGACTAGGCCAACCCAGATAGCCACCTCATGTGGCTCAACTTCTCCAACTGTCAATGTACATAAACTCTCACATGGCAAGCCAGGGGTAAAAAGCAAGATCTCCAAAAAATGAGACAATTTCCACAGAAAAGTCCCAGACAGAAAAAGAAAGTAACCACACCGCCCGCCGATCGCCGCAGGTCCCGCACACGCCGCCCGGAGCAACGGAGTGTAGCGGAAACAGCTCGGCAAGCACGACTTCATGGCAAAACTTGGACACTGAAACATTCTGCCACTCTGGTGGGTAACGGAAAAGTTGGCTTCCAAGTTCTAGGATGCAAAATTAAACAGCCTAGGGAGTCCGATTTCAAGAGCATGAAATAACCTGCTCATATCTTCTCTTATGCTCCAAGCAACCAACTTTTTTAATGTCCTGAGGCCATTCTTTCTCATTGGGAAAAAGGACCGGCTTGACTCTGAAGGACCCATCTTGTCGACGGGTCGCTCGGCTATCGGAGGGAGAGAATAGGGAGATGGGCTAATGGGATTGTAATTCACGCTCCTCAGATTGGCTGCTCACTGATCAAAGAATGAGATCAGGCACTTGTCATTTACAGTCACAACTGCATGTCTATGAGAGTAAAATGCGGTAAGAGGTGAGAATTCGAGAAGCTTTTAATCTCTGTCTAATCGTAGCAAAACATAATCTCTGAAGGCAAAGAGGCGGACATTGTATGATTTAATGTCTCATGTCATTCCCGTTTGCCTCATCCAACGCCGGGCTTTCTTTTTCTTTCTTTTAGGAAAAAAAAGTGTATCGGACGGAGACGCATAAAGAGGAGATAGGAATGGGTAAGCACGTGGCATGTCTTAACAAGTGCTGTGTAAAATCTATAATACAGTCGCCCCTTGGCGATTCCCATCTATCGAAAGTCGTAACATTACACACGATTTATAGTCGCTTATTTGGTAGAGTCCTTGAGGTAGCTGTTGAGATAGTATTAGCAATTGCTGTGAAATACGTATGGTAGGAAAACTTACGCAATGAGGTCTTCGCGGTCCTTGGCCTTCTTCAAGCCACCGAAGGCCATCTTGGTACCGGGGATGTACTTCTTGGGGTTCTCAAGGTACTCGAAAAGGGTCTTGTCGTTCCACTCAATACCCTTCTGCTTGTTGGCATCGGTGTAGGAGTAACCCTCGACGGAACCGGTCTTGCGGCCCCAGAGACCGTGCAGAGCAGGTCCGATCTTGTTGCCACCGTCCTTCTCAACGGTGTGGCACTGAGCACATCGGGTCTTGAAGAGGTTGGCACCCTTCTTGAGATCGCCTAAGGACATTGAGTCAGTACATGAGTCGGTTGGTTGAATAAGCTGGTGAGGCGGAAGCGAGCACTGCTACTGGGAGCAAAAGAAGACACAGAGAGAACCGACAAGGTGGTTGATGATGTCGCACGAGGACGGTGGTGAACAATGGTTATCATATCGTGGTCGCAGGAAAACCTGTTCTGAGTAAATGACGCA
This sequence comes from Fusarium palustre, assembly GCA_014899045.1. Classification (NCBI taxonomy): domain Eukaryota; kingdom Fungi; phylum Ascomycota; class Sordariomycetes; order Hypocreales; family Nectriaceae; genus Fusarium; species Fusarium palustre. Next base: position 61,038 of record JAAVUH010000128.1, on the reverse strand, counting down.
GGCAACAGGCAGGGTAAGCTGGCATACGGCTGAAATGTGACCTCTGCAGTCGTCGTTGCCATTGTCACAAACCTAGAGTCCCTCGACAGACAAACTCAAGTCGTGATACCATGTCGGCGAGGCGTCTCGTTCTCTCATGTCCCTCAATTGGCCCCCCAAAAGCCGTGCGCTGCGGTCCGGCGCAAACCAAGGAAGTGTGCTATGAGAAAAACTTACCGCCAGCCATTGTGAATGTGGGTTGTTGATTAAGAAGTTAAAGGTAGTAGTGATTACAACGAGGGGCGTTAGCCAAAGACGTGGAATAGATCGTTTGATGGTTGAAAGTGTGGATGAGGAAGGAAGAGAGAAAGAGAGAGAAAAAAAAGTCCCAGACAAGACAAGAAAATAAAACTTTATGACAGCATGACACGACCGGGAGAGGATCGCTCGTTTCTTGGAACGCCACAAGTGGCTGAAGCGCTATCCAACCAATCACAGGTCAAATGTAAGTAAGCCGTCACTTTCTATCCCTGCACTGAGCGATTGTGGCTCCGGGTAAAGTCGGACCATGACTCTAGTGGTGGACCCCCATCGGCGATGTTCATTGTTCCGGGGTGTCTATTCCATGAATGCCTAGGTGCAAGGGCCACTGGTGACCAAAAAAATTGATTCCTCCGCTGGGATAGAATCTGGATTTAGGTCTCCCATCAAGCCCTGCTTTTTTCCAAGTCCAGCACGAGCCATACCGACAAAGGCTTAGTCCCTCCCCGTCAGAAGAATCGGAGTGGGACCTCGGTACCGGACCTACCAAACGTAACGGCTTCGGAAAAAAGATTCTTCTTGAGGAGCAAACGTGAGGGCATCACGATACCATCGCCACAAACAAGCTCCAAAACTGTAGGAGGAGAGAAACAAGGGCAATCCCTTTCTTTTATTTTTATGAAGCTGTATACATCGACAACATGACATCCCGTGCTGTCATTCCTCGCTTCCTTCTCCCTCTTCAGGGTCCTCTCTGGCGTGGTATCAGCATCCCACCTTCTCAGAACAGCATTCGAATTCGCTTCGCCTCTTCTTCCTCAAAGGACAAACCCATTGTTCTCGAGAAGCCCGCCCGCTTCAACCCTCCCTCACATGGCTCTCGTCTTAAGAAGGGCAATGTCCCCAGGCACTACGGTCCTGAACTGACCGCCTCCGAGATCGCTGTCCAGAGCAGGAAGCACTATCCCGGCATGATGGCCCCCGAGGGAACGTGGGAGCACTTTTTCTGGCACAGCAAGATGCTGCATACCTTTATTACCATGGTGCGTTGAAATCTTACAGGTCAATTGGCCTTCCCGCCATCAATGCGCCTTGCAATTACATTACTAACTAACCTTTGATAGGGAACCCTCTTCGCCCTTGGTGTTTTCACATTCTTCATGAACTACGCCTACAACTCTCCCTACAAGGAACTCGTACCTCCCATCTCGGATCTCTGGACACAGCCCATCCACTTCTTCGTTGCCTGGAAGCACGTAATTACGCTCCACGAGAAGGACAAGGCCATGAAAGCCAAGGAGCACCGCACCAACCACCTCGACGATGTTGCCAAGCGCCGCCTTTTCATGAAGATGCATGGTATCGAGACCAAGGACCCTGTTACTGTCATGTTTGGTAAGGGTGAGGAAGAACCCAAGCCTGAGCAAGAGGCTGCCGTGGAAACAGAGCCGGCTCCTAAGATCGAGGCTCAGGACAAGGTCGAGGAGCCAAAGAAGAAGTGGTTCGGTGTCTTCTAAACTCGTAGAACAAAGATCAAAAACCCATATGTACCATATATATCTGTACCATAACGTTCTTGATTGTACGAGGATCATGAGTTGTAAAATGAAATGGAATATACAGCCTTGCGAGGCCTTGAAGTTTTCTATCATACCCTTATCCTAACCATGCACAGTATTATGAGAGCTCGACGCCCTCCAAACCATCCAGAACCTCGTCTACAACGCCACCCTTTTCTAACACAGACTGTATTATACCATCCATTACTCCAAACTTGGTTCCACCCAGTGGTGCCTTCCAGACGCCCTCGGTCGTTTGAGCCTCACCCTTCTGAGCCGAGTTATTCGTGATATGCGGTACTCCAGGTGGGGTCAACCTCGACGGGGGATCGACAGTTCGAATCGACAACAACTTAAGCTCCCGGCCCTTCTTATCAACATCCATTTCACCGTCTGCCTTGATTTTGCGAACTTCTGCCACGGATACAGCCAGCGCACTCTCTGCGACAGCAAGCTCCTCCTTGGCAGGGTCGAAAATAGTGTTGTCACCAATCGCAACCACAAGTAGGGTGATGGGCGGTCGTGAACCCTCTGCTTCAGTACCGTCGCGAGGGTACAAAAAGGTTGAGGCCTCCCAGTCGTCATCGAACATGGGGTCTTCGTCCCCCTCAGACTTGAGCCGGGGTAGGCGCGTAGCCAAAAGGGCGAGATGTGTTGTAAGAGAGAGTAGAGGAAGAGGGTATGATAGCGGAGGGGATATTAGAAGAACCTGTACAGTCAATTAGTAAGATTTTCCCTTTCGCATCGTGAGTGCACATACGTCAAGGTACAGTCTCCAGTGAAACCGCCTGTTGATCCTCAGCTTCTTGGCAAACTCATTGTCGGCCAAGAGCGCCTCTCTCAACATCTCGGCCAAGAACACTGTGGAAGCTTCATCATCCCTCTGGCCCGGGATCTCTACTGCTAGCTCGAGCCAATCGTTCCTTGATCTGTCTTGTTCATCCTGTTGTTCCTCGCTTCCTCCTGTCTTTTCAATTTCAGCTTTGACGCCTACAATGGCTTCTGTGCCGTCCGCGAAATGCACGCGCGCACTACCATTTGTGCCGGGAAGTACGCCCGTCTCGGCAGTCAAGGGGCGAAACTGTGTAGGGCTGCGTCCGTCGGGTCGGATTGGGGGGTGTAGAGAGAGCGACTGATGCAGATATGCGAGTTCAGCGGGCGAGAAGAGGTTTTGTTGCGACGCCATGGTGATGACAATGACAGCGTAGGGCCAGTGATTCAACTATACGGTACAACACTCTTATAAGAAATAGTGCGACAGCACGTTCAGGCGCTGAAATAAGAAGTGCGACGTGAAAACGGCAATGACGCAGGTTTTCGGTGTTGAAAAGGCTGGTTGCTCACCGAGGTGAATGATAAGATAAAGCAGAAAAAAGTGTGGTGGGCATGTTAGTTGGAGATGGCGGGGTGGGAGCTACCTATTGAAGGATAGGTAGCTATGCGGCCAATCACAGAAGCGCATCTAACTAGCATATATATATACAAATATTACAACCTTCATATAAGTCATTGAAATCGTTTGATTCACAAGCATCTTTCGGTTAACTAACGTTCTCTATTCTTTTCCTAGGTAACTGCATGACTCAGAACATGATTCATGATAAACCATTGTATTGAGGCATGAGCAAACACTGTAAAACAACATCAGAACACTGAGATATGGGCTCTTCTCCGACTTGATATCTCCTTCTCTATCGTCGTGGAGCAAAGTCTAGACAGATTCTATCCATCAAGTCTGGTCCGGTTGCAGCTACAAGCTCAGCTACTGCAGCCTTCAGCCCTGGGTGCTCTTTAACACCACGTTCGTCCCAGGTGACAAGGTCAGAGGTCTCGTATAATGGACCTCCAGGAGCGATCTTCAAAGCAATTTGATCCATATCCCAAGTCGCTGCCGTAGTGATCGGAGGAATACCAGGCATCCCAGAAGTAAACAGCCAGTCGCTGTCTCCGTCACCAGAAAGCGAAGAGTCGGATCCTTTAGTCTCAGAACAGTCACCCATCTTTACCTCCTCACTTAGCACTGGATCCTTATGATCATCATTTTCAGTAGCCTGTTTCTTCTCGAGTGAGAGGCTGACAAACGGTTTCTTGTCGAGAAGATCCAGCATGTCTCGGTCCAATGGATCCCAAGTCAATGACTCGGGATCAAGAACGAACTGTGGCGAGTAGTCGATCTTGTACCGCATCTTGGGACAGCTGTGTATATAGAAGCCAGGATACCACCAACCGTAGCCCTCTTCGATAGCCAAGGCAATCTCATACAGCGCACCGAGTTTACCTGGTGCATGCTGATGTATGCTTTCATGGTAGAGAAAGTAGACAGAGCTTACACACTCTGGCAAGAGGTCGAGAACACCAATGGCGACCAGCTTACCATCCAGTCTATAGCAGTGATGGTAAGAACCCAGGCGACGTTCGCGCCCATCCGTTGCTACCATCGTCTCTCTCCTCAGGGGTGAGCTGCAGAGAAAGCGTTTAAATCCACTCCTGCTTATTTCACTCGGAGAATCCTTGTGTACCACCCGCTGATAGTTTTCATAAACGGCAAATTTCTCTTCTGTAAAGTCATCGTGTTCCAAGGTCACAACAAGTTTGTGCGCAGCCTCGGGGGGCTTTTGAACGTTAGCATTCTCAGCTTCATGGATTCGTTCAACGAGGTCGAAATGATTGTCGCGCTTCTTAGCTTCGTCGCGTGACCTGGGGTACAGTCGGGAAGCCTCCTTCATATACGAACCTCCCAAAACAAATTTGTTGAACCTGTTGATGGTCTGCCGCTGATCTCTAGACGGTTTGAACTGGGTAGAATCGAGACGGATAGTATAATGAGGGCAGCATGACCGACGTTGATCAGGTCGATACATGAGTGTGCCTGAGCGTCTCCAACATCTATCTAGGAGAGTCTGGTAGAATTCCGGACTCAGCGATGATGTTGAGGCGTAGTAAGAGTAACCTGTTACCCATATATGAGTCAGCTTTGCATTTATAGAATGTGGTCACTTGAAATAGCTCGCTCATTACATGTAGAGTGAGAGATCATGTGTACATCTGCGTTATTGCAAATGTCTCATGATGCAAATGAAGACAATTTCGGTATGATCAAAGGGTACGAGAGAGATGCAGGGGTTTTCTTCACGTTTTGACTGACTCTTGCTACGACTTCCACAGTAACCACATCTTGATGATTTAGAGTATCCTGGACGATAGTTAGCTTTCGTTGGGGAAAAAGTACGTAGTGAACAGCGATTGCGTGGGGGCGAGTGATCAGATTGTATGTCTATTGTCAGATGTCATCGGCTGGAAAATGAGGCGGGCGTGGGGGGAGAAACGGCATGTCTAGGTGGGAGTGGGCAGAAGACGACCAAAGCAGCAGTTGACGCTTTGTAAAACATGAGACACGATCCACTGAGACAATGTCCATTATAAGCCTCATCATATGATGATATCATTCCAATGTCATGTCATGTCCTAGCCAGCCTTACACAGGGATGTATCAGTACTCTACCATCAACTTGTCGTGCAGACTTGAGCTAATGAATAGCACAAAGATACAAGTGACGGGGAAAGGGTAGAACTGTTAAGTCACATGCTGCTGGTTGGAAGCCATAGACAAACCAATGCACGATGACAACTCTCTAACCAGTACTTTGTATGTACCAGCAAGACCCTCATGACTACATGAAATTCGAAGTGAGAACCCATGTAACAAACGAGTCAAAGTACCCAAGAGACTTGTACTTGCGAGCAGGTGTAAGCGCAAGTTTCATCAATATTGACACTTGACAGTAAGATTAATCCCTAGCGTAGAACATTGACATGCGGAACCGTAGGGCATGACTGTTATCAACTATTAAGAAATGGGATTGGCAGCCGTTACCAGCCTAAATTGAGGGTCGTTGACGTGGGAATTGATATGGATATGGTTATGGACATTGGGCGACTTGACCCGGACGGGGAAAACGGGGGCGCCACGGGGACCGGCCGCAGCGGAGCTCAAGCGCAGGCGCCGGCAGCCAACGACAAGCCGGCATTGGACCACGGGGACGATCGGTTGGAGAAGAACGTGGGAATAAGCACTCACCAATTGGCGAAAGGTATTCGTACTGTAACGGCGCATCTCCAGGGATGCGCATGCCATTGGGTTCCATCGCGGACTGCACAACCTAGTGCTGTGTTGCTGAAACTGCGTTTGGTAAAAGTGCTTGTGTTGTGGTAACGAATTATTAGAGACGAAAGGATAACGGTGGTGGACGGACGAGGAGCACCGGAGCCTTTTTTTTTTTTGAGCCGTGACAAGTTGGATCAGAGTCGCTCAGTGTATTCCAAGATGGGCAAGTGAATGCGTGAGGTAGATGGTTGCCGCGTATGGATGTTAATTCAAGCTCAAACGAGATGGAGACAGAGAGGGGCGGATTCCCGAGACCTGGAGAATGGAGGGGGCGTGCGGATTTGTCGAGGCGATGTGCGATCGCGTGCCTACTGATTCCCCTCTTGAAAGCAAGGGCAGGCAGGCAGACGGAAAAGAGAAATATGTAGCGTGGGATGTTGTGTCGTGTCCGACAGTTGGTGAATTGACGATTAGTTTAACTGGTTTCTGGGCTGCACACGAATGATGACGCGACGCTGGCTGCGGATAATATCCAAGGATTGGCGCTGGAGGACAGTGATCGTGTGCGTGCATGTGCAACAGAGTCGACCAGAATCGAACGGCTTTGATCTAACTTTAGATGACTAGACCGGGATGATCAAGCAGGGGTTCAAAGACTACTCCCAAGGGACCTGACGGGTAAGGGCGTGCAATGGCAATGGCGTAGAATAGACCAGACCGTTCTGTAGTCGAGTAACTGTTCCAAGGCGAGTAGGTAGGTAGTCAGTGGCTACACGGCTATGTTCCGTTGTCGAGGGCCTGCCTGGTGGGAAGCTGTGTCGTGAGCACGTTGTTGAGACGTGGTTCGGTAACAGGTCGAGAGACTATTAACGGATGCTGCTGATTCTGAAGAAAGATGAGAAAGAAAGAGAAATATCGGAGCTTGATCGAAGTTGATGAAGGAGATCTGCCAGCTCCAACCAAGGCAGCAACCACTCAGAGTTGCAACTTGCATCTAATAGCGGGGTTGGCCCTCTAAGCTGCCTGACTGCCCGACTGCATGCCACCTTACTCAAGACCTTCACCTACAGTCCGAACCCATGATGGAGAGTCTTTTCTTTTTGCATTGTTTGTTAATAATATATCGCCTCATATGAATCGGTTATGATACTAGTCCAAGTAGTACGAGGTGTCCATAAGTTGTAGCTCCTTCTGTTGTGTAAACCAAGAGTCTGCTTGCTATCTCTACCTCTACTATCGCGCTGGTTATCTGATCGTCGGATACATAGAAACAGGAGGAAAACACCAGCAACAGCGAATCTATTTGCCCATTTTGTTACTTCCTACATATCTAGAATTTACATATGTATCCCTAGGGATGACACGGTATACCTGTTAGTACCTAGGACAAGACATCGGATTGTTCCAGACCAGGTTCGTGCCCAGTAGGAAACCTTCCGAACTCTCCAGCATTTACCGGACCAAATTTGATACAAGGCTGAGTGTGTGTCACCAACCTTGACGGAAGTCGTCTCATCTTATTCTGGTAAACACCCGTCTTTTCTGGACAGAAAAGATGAGATGAGATTGGAGGAAACGATTACCCTGGCTCTTGTCGGCCAGTTCATCAACATCGATAATTTTAGCCTGCCAAGTCGGTACAGCAAAGTACATGTTCGATTATTCCTTGCATGCTGCAGCTCAATTCGTGTGTAACGAATGGGATCAAACGAAAAGGAAGAAGTCTACAGAACTAGTCTCGAGCCGACGGGTTCCAGGGCGGGATAACGAATCAAGGTGTCGTACGAAAATCAATGCAGGCATTTCTGCACGTTTACTGTATCTTGTAACTGGCACAGAGGGGAGACTCCATTACTCTGCAGATTTTTTGCATTTTTTATTATTATCGTTTGTTTTGTTTTTTTTTTTTTTTGCCTCGCCTGAAGAGAATCATGGCACCGATCTCTTCATCATCCGACTTGCGGGCCTTTTCTCGGTGTCGTCTCCGAAATCTGGTTGTGGAAGAGAAGCTACACCAGAGACGCTACGACTTAACCGGTATGGGATCAAGTATTGTTGAGGGGATAGAAAAGTCTACTGTTAGAATAAACGGACTAGTAGATACCTACGATGTATTGCAATATCCGAGTTAGTAGAATCGGCCAACTGACATGACGTCTGTCGAAATACTGTAGGTTGAAAATGTTGTGATTGAACTAAATGCCAAAAAAACTACCTAAGAGGCTTGCCAGTTAGACTTGAGTCCAATTGGATGTTCCCATGGGTTATCCGCACAGCACTTCTGCCACTAAGACTTCAACAGAAAAGATCGAGGGCTCACGCCTCGCTTTCACGATGCTCCATCCCACGAATGGATCCAATGCTTGTTTGCTTGCCTGTCTGCTTGAGCTACTACCGTATGTAGGCATTCTATCCCTACCCCTCACGTTATGTCCGTCCCCCTCCGATTAGATGCGGTATTGCTGTTACTTGCTGTTACTGCTGCTTCATGCATCGTACGTCAGGGTTGATGTGTTACAGCGTGGGAGCTGTTCTGTCCGTGGGCAACGATGAACCTATCATTGTAGGCATGTGAATTAAGAAGAGGTCCAAGTTGAAGCTGTCGCGAGTGTGAAGCTACACCCTGTATCTCCATTGATCCAAATGTCAATGTCATGGGGGACCCCACGCTGCGAGTAAAGAAACGCGCGTGCCTATATGCTATTGAGTGGGTGTGTAATAATAATGCAGCACGACTCTTCCAGAGGCTTAATTGCTGTATAGGCAGTGCTGTGTAACGAAGGGCTTTTGTTGTATTGTAATAATTCAGGACAATCCTTGATTGGCCGCCTACGAAGTGTGAGATTGCTCTCGTTACAGGTGTTGTAACTACATGACTCTGTGTATTTCGGTGTTGTCAAACACAATAGCGTCGAGGTTTGAATCTACCTACTAAGGTAGGTAGTTTATGTCTAACATCCTGGATACTGCTACATCAAGGATTTCACTGGAATGTCTGTTGGTGGCACAATGCTGCATCTCACTCCATCGCAATCCACAATCTGGGTCTATATGTGGTTTTCTATTCAGAAATTCGAGTGTAACAATCTTTGCTATGTCGGGTTTATGTCGTGCACTATAATGGGAACATGATCTCCCTCCACGCTACCAAACATCAATGGTTCTGCATGTTCACACATCACTCTTCTCGGCCCCCCGAGCCTTTTCTGATTGGAAACTAACAAAGAGGCGTGAGCCTGCCGCGAAGAGGAGAGAGAAAGCAGGCAATAGCCTCCTGGTGATACATATCCTATTCCGTCACTGATGCACAAGCAGTCCGCCACCCCTGTTGCCCGGGCATTTCTACAAAGTGTATTGTGGTAATACCACAGGTTGACTTTGCACCGTCTCGCAGTAAAGGGATGAAAAGGGATTTTTAGACTGTCAATAAGCCAATTCGGCTATTAATGGCACCAAAGAGAGACAGTCACCTCATCTCAACTGACCGGCGTTTTGGATATGATGTTATGAGGTGGTCATTCAATTAACCACTTGTATACAGCTAATTGGTTTTGCCTAAGTTTTTTCCACTCAGGGTCTTAGAAAACAAAATTAACGATTCAGCGGATGCTACTATAGGCCAGGCTTGAATGTCCTATATTTTGTACACCCTTCAGCTCAGAGGTCAATCTTCTGATTATCACTGGGCAGGTACTGTCCAGCATCACGAGCCAGGCTACTACCCTGTATTCTTGAACGCTCGGTCGTTCAGCAGCCTCTTAATCACTAGTAAGCATTTGCATCAGAAACCTGGCGTTCGTATTTGCTCAGAGACGACTGTTTCTCGCCGATTAACTACCTGGCAATTTGGTAGTTCCATCTGCGTCTCCGCATCACGATCAATTTAAGCTCCTGCGCAAGCTTTTTATGCTTTGGAGTGGTCGCTGGAAAGACGTTGGCGTCAGAGCTCAACCTTTCGAGTCAAGCCTCTCCATTCTTTCCATTACAGCTTGGCCATGGTCAGCCAGCACATTAATGCAGCAATCAAATAGGGGGGTTACTTTCGTATCTCCTATCTCTTCTCATCAAAGTTTGCCTCGCATCGGTTGACCCAGAGAAGCCCTCGGTTCCACATTCTCTTCCACCGCCCGCTCAATTGTAGGCAGGCGGGCACATAACGAAAGGATTGGAAGCGAAAGCTGCCCGCTGCGTTGCCGAGTACAGTTCCGTCCATCAGTCTAGGCCTAAAGCCCACTACAAGCACGACCTACATCTCAGTACCTACAGATACTGTACAGCAAGTCCGTACCTTTGGCACGCTACGCATACTCCATTAGATCCAAGCAAGGCCTGGCCAGAACAGACGAGGATCCAGCTTTCACATCTGCCTCCAGTCCCTGCTTGCTGTCACTAGCTCGTTGAAGGCCTGTCCGCCGAGCGCCCAGTGCTTCCGGTACCTACACGCCCCCCATCCTCTCTGCACTCTGCGCATACATTAGCAGGTACATGCCCACGTACAGTGCAGTGCTCCGGTACGTACCCTACTAACCCAGCAACTTACCTGCTTTGCGGGTTCCGCCAGAGAAAGAGATCCGCCGAGTTGCCCGCTGCCCCCTCGAGCTAAACTTGGGACGTTTTGCGCGTGCGCGCCCACACCTCCATCATCTCGCAGTTTATATCACATCGCCAGCCCAGCTCTCTGGAGCGTCTGGGCTCTCCCCGACCAAAAACCAAGCACCAGCACCTTCTGGCGCAGGCCACGGCCATTTCTGTCCTCGATTTCCCCTTTACATAATCACCAGACCTCAATTACCACACTTACTATTCAACAATGATGGCTCTCAAGGGTCTCTGAAAGTCACCCGTCTGCCCGTCGCAAGTACTCTCTTTCTCGACCCAGGGGTGAACATCCGTTCTATTCCGCTTCCTCCGAGGGCCTTGAAGCTTTCGTGTCCGCATCATCGCTATACAAGACTTGCGAAACTCTTTGTTCTTGTTGTCGTCCGACCAAATTTTCCCGACATTATTCTCAATCCCTGTCGCCCGTCACCCGACTTACCACTAATATGTCGAGTTCTGCCTCTGGCGACTCAGGCGGTGGCCGCTCGATGGAGTCACGAGTGGGTAGAAGCAAGCAACGTGAGTCTTTAATCCTATGCGCTCTGTATGAATTATTGCCCGGGCATGTTTGTTCGGCATGCCCGTTTGTCATTCATGTCTCTATGATGGCTTTTGTCTTGTCTATTCCAGCTCCATTTATTGCCCTTTACATGGTGTGATGGTCCCTCCCATGACTTACCACCAATGTTCGAGCAATTATCTACTTATTGCCAGCCCACATTGTTCCATCAATGCACTTGAGTTTTCTTTACTGACATGTTATTCTTGTCGCAGGCTACAACACTAAGGGTGAACGACTCGTCGCTGGCATTGTGCCTCTTACCTCCGATCAAAATTATGTACTACTAATCCAGTCTACACGACGCAAAGGTTGGGTTTTGCCCAAAGGCGGCTGGGAGTCAGACGAGACCTGCCAAGAGGCTGCCGAGCGAGAGGCTTGGGAAGAAGCCGGCATCACGGTGCAAATAAGTTACGACCTTGGCGACATTGATGAGAAGCGTGCGCCCAAATCGTCAAAAGATCGGTCAAGATACCACTTTTTCGAAGGTACAGTGACCGGCGAATTCGACGACTGGCCCGAATCCCATAAACGAGAACGTCAGTGGTTCACGTTTACACAAGCGTGGGAGGCATTGTCGACAAGACCGGAGCTTCAGGAAGCATTACAGCGGTCAACTGTGAATCGTCTATAACCGGCGGGTCTTTTTTTTCTTTTTCACAAACCACCCAGACTTGAGAGCCATAGACCTTGTCAAACACCAAAGGAATCGCTTTTCGAGGTCTAGGACCGACCGAAATCTTGGTGGTGTACCAGCAATGTCACCAAGAGTCTGTTGTCCTTTCGCTATGAGGGGAAAGCACGCGCTCAACTTGCGAAACTAGAGATCCGAGCTTTGCGCTCGATTTCCCAATCTCCTCTTTTTACAGTTCTCTACATAGAGACTTTACATTGTGCATCCATCCAAAGGCGTTTAGGCTGGATTATGATAGAGCATTTGCTTTCTTTCTTACACTACTAAGAATTCGGACGGGATAGGGTATCTGAGGGGCGTACTTATATGTATGCATTGAGATCAGAGGGTTATCTTATTGCAATAACACGGTTGGGATCGGAAAAGCGTTACAGAAAGGCTGGTTGCTATCTGAATCTTGCTCTTTTATTATCTGGCACAGCCCCAGAACCAAGACGATGGGGAGGCGAATATGCACGCAATTCATCCCTTAGAATGGAACGGAATCTTAGTAAATCGCCCGGTCACGGTGGAGTTGAATAGACTTGGCGAATTCCCTCACTCCGACGCATCAGAAAGACTTTAATTTCAAGCCTTGATGCATGTGAGAAGAGAGACCAAATAATGGTTGAATCACAGAACAAGGAAGAAAAAAAAAAGAGAACCCTTTGCCGAACGGCATATAATGACGCACAGTCTAAGTCACTGCTGCAACCTCAGGCGTACACTAATGTACTAAACCGTAGTAGAGCGTGGCCAAGGCCTTGTCATGAGTGCTTATTTGTTTCCTGTTCCCTGTCTTCTGTCAGACATTTTTATGTCTGCCCCGCCAAGAGTACATGTAAACATGCCCCTCCTTTCTCATTCGCCCCTCTATACCTTAGTTGGCTCGTACCTTTTCAGCATGCCCCGCATTGGGGTCAGAAAATTGATTTGCGTTTTGCTGAATTATGCTGTGTATAGCGATATCAGGCTATCAGCTGTGAATCGCTGTAGCGCTGTTTTGCCGTAATGGGATCCGCAACACTTTAGATCAACGTCAAAGCATCAACGACTCAGCTCAATATACCATCATTCCAGACCGCCGCCTAGTATTTCACGCGATGTACATTTCATGAGCCCGGAAACACGACACTCTATGGATCAATAGACTCTACTCTAATCACAGACCGCACGACCCTCCACCGAACATCTTCCTCCAAACGATACAATGGAGAACCTATCTATCACCGATGCCCCTCCACAGGGTCGTGGTGCGCCGCAACCGCTACCTCAGCTGCCGCCGCAAATGTTCACTACTGCCGCGCAGCTTCTGGACCTCACAGACAGTACGACTCCGCCATGGTAACAGTTCATTCCGGTTCCGGTTCCACATGCAAATGAAACGGATTGGATCGTAAACCAGGAGACGGGAGGATCGTTTGCTGACGACTGTAAAACTGCAGAGAAGCTCATGGTTGCCTTGCGCGATGGGCGAAAACTCATTGGAGTACTGAGAAGTTGGGATCAGTTCGGTGCGTTCTAGAAGGAAGACGATGCTTCAAAGACACGCCCTTTTCTCACAGTCTAATACAGCAAATCTTGTTCTCCAATCTACGATCGAACGTATTTTTGCGCCCTCTCCCGACTCAGCAGGTAGCGACCGGCCAACAGGTCTGTACGCAGACATCAACCACGGCATATTCCTCGTCAGAGGCGAGAACGTACTACTTCTAGGCGAAATCGACCTCGACCGAGACGACGATCCCCCGCCTGGCTTCGAACTGGCTGAACTGGAAGTTGTCAAGAAGATCGCAGAGGAGAAGAAAGCAGCCGACAAAGTCCGGGATAAGGTACGAGTGAAGAAGCTTGCGAAACACGGTTTCGAGGGGGAGAATATTGGCGAGATTGTGCTGTAAACGAATATTTGGATATACAACAGGAACTACCGGCGGCCTGTGAGAGAGAGGGCTTGTGCTTCTCGTTTCGGCGTTCAAAGAGCCCTAGACAGGGTAGCGGTCTCTTGGGCAGAATATTGTGAAATGCCCATTTGCCGTCAATAAAAGGAGCCGGTTCTTGGTAGAACGAGAGATGGCTCCGCTGGAAAACCAGTCTCGATCCTGTGGGCTGAGAGACAAATAGTGCGCAAAAATATACGAATTTCACGACGCTGCACATAACAATTTGCTACCACGAGTATGTGATAGTCTCTTGTCACTCGGCTTGTGGGTGGAGCCACTGGCTAGGAGAAGATTGCCCAAAAACTGTGAGTATGCATAATATACTCTCTTAGCGTAGGTAGGTGTCATCACAGTTATCCAGTTCCCAAGTCATTGATCTGTACTATGTACATGCCTGACTATTAGATCGTCCAAAACCGAGATTGCTAATCTCAACATACCGGTTGACCCTAATTTGGCACAGTCATTTGACCCTTGCTCACAATGATGGAAGGTTCCTGGAAAGAACAAACTTTTGATACTAACTGCTATTTTACAAAGCTATACAGAGTCAGGATGTGTGTGGAGTCTTTCGTTGTGGTTTTTGTTGTACACTGTCGTTATGAATATCCGAAACGACTCAACCTAGTCCAACTCGACGAATGATGATCAAATGCAACCAAAAACGCCTCTCATGATGCCATACCATGTCTCTGCATGAACCTCTCTCGTCTAAAGAGCATTGCCCATCCTACTGTGCGTTCCCCCCTTCTCTTTTAGAGAAAGTGACAACTTAGTTGGACCGTCGTCTTCGTACTCGCTCAAACATTGGTATGGGAGTACCAGGATCCTTGCAACCCCCAAGAAGCCAATCCGTTAGGCCAACAACCTTTGCGCCAACGCCAGCTTCCCAATCGCCACCTGCTTGCGACTGTTCAATCGTATGGCTCAGAATTCGTCCCTCGGAATCGAAATCGAACACAAACAGTCCCGTGAAGGCCTTGTCTGGATCGACTCCTCGACCAAACGGTAGCGAGCGTGCAATAACGCCAAGATCTGAAGGACTATCAGAGCCCTTTCGCTTCTCGCACCAGCGGACAACGAGCTGTTCCGGTATAGCTCCAGCACGGCGGGGTAAGAATGTGAGTGGCTCGGTCGTCATGCGCTCTGCAAGAACCTCGATACAAACGTTGCCGAGGATGGGAACGCGGTTCCAAGCCAGAGGCGAGGTCCATAGAGCGGCATTGTAGGCGACTCGGCCGGAGACGGTTGGTAGGTGAGGATGCGTCGAAGGGAAGAGATGAAGGGCGATGTTTGGCGCAAGGATGTCGTGGGGTAGAGGGTGTAAAAGTAGGGTCGGTAATCTTTCCTGAAGAACTCGCAAAGCTGCAGCGAATGAATCAGTACCGTGCTACTGCAATGACCTCGCATATTTCTTCGGTGGCGTACTTTTACCTAGCTTTGCCTTATTGGGGTCCTTTGGTCCGTCATCGCCAGATCCAACCCATCGGACACCTGTCGCATCGAAGTATGTTCTCGATAGGGTGCCTCGCCTTATATGGTTCGTGAGTTGAGTAGCACCGGAAGTTAACGAAGAAGGGTTTGGCTCGTGAACGGTTATGTGTTGAACCTGAGCCTTTGCTGGATGAGCGTTGGAAAGGTTGCGAATAGAGGCGACACAAGGCCGGCCGGAGCGGCTTATAGTAGATCGAATCGGAGCGGCCATTGAATTGGTCACCGCAGCAGGACGAGGAAATTCATTGATCAAGAATGTGTATGGCTAGAACAGTCGATACGCATTAAATATTAACGTAGGATTGTATAGAGTTAAAGTTGGTTGGAGAAGCGCACTTGCAACCCGCATACTCGAGAACTAGGTAGGTAGGTAGGTATGCCCACTTCTGGGACTTTCTTTTGCAATGGATCTCCAATGCATGGAATAGTACTAGCAGGTACTGCCTTTGGAGATGGGCAGACTCGGAAGTATCTTGTCGTAGAAAAACGTCGCAAAGCTACAAGATTGAGAAACACGCTTAGTGATTGGCTGAGCTTGGTAGACTCCACCGCCACAGGCACAGGCCTGACAGCGGAGCGGGATGTGGCGGGGCGGGTCTCATCCGTTGCGATGGGACAGGGCGAGAAATAAAGAAAGAGAATGGGAATCTGGAGAGAATGGCTCAAAGTGGGAGAAGAGTATCCACTAATAAGATTAATTAACAAATGTCGTATAGATTGTACGGGATATGCAGAGCACAGCATGCACTTTTTGTTTGTTCAAAGCAGCATTTCGTGAGTGTCCGTCAAGGCGGTGAAGCTAACTTACAGGTTGGAAAGTCATTGTTAAACTTGTGACGTGCAAAGTCACTTGAATGGTGTTAAGAATGGCACAAGACTAGGACTTGGTCGATCAATAACCAGGTAACAGTCTTGTGATAAAAATAGAGAACAACAGGTCAACTCCTTACTATACAGTATCAGTCTAGTGAATACAGTGCATCAAACGAAAGGACAGGACATAACAGGCATTCTCCTCATTCCAATCTTTACATCTTCAACACTCAATATTGAAGTCATATTGCTATCTGGCTTTCCATTTCTCAGTGTTAGTCCGCTTTAGGACATATTAACTCAACCAACGTTTTCCAAAGGCATAATGCAAATACAGAGAGATACCAGGCAATGCACCAGCATGACTCCCATCACTATCACAGGACAGTACCACACTGTGTTACTTTACCTCGTTTCACATGAGAACAAACCAGAATAACATGAGATTGGCCCTGACCAGAAGATGCAGGACTTGGTTATCACTTGGGTCCTTTCATTTGGTTTACTGCATGATATGCCACCTTACTGAGCTTAATTGCCGCCAAACTTTGCACCCAGTCTCACCCAAAGTGTCTTTGTTCGTCGTCCTTCTAAGTATCTCTCACGTGACTTGCACTGTCAGCTGCCCCATCCATTCATTCCCTCCTCCTAGGCGGTGCTGGCGTTGCCTGGCGTTACGTTTCTTCCCTGACGTACTTGAGCCTCTCTCAACTCTCTACATCCCATTCCCAACCAAATCTCCTCCACTTCTTTTGCAACTTTCTATTCCATCACACCCGACGACCTGTTCCTACCGATTTTATCGACTTGTCCTACAGCGACATAACGAGCAGCCGCCATCATGAACCCCGAGTAGTACGCCACTCTCCGCTTCTTTGCGATAACCTCCTGATGGAAATGTTGCCTATGCTGACTATTACTCTAGAGTCGCACCTTTCGTCGCTATTGCCTACACTCACGCCTGCGCTCACTTCCCCCCTTTCTTCCGGCGTCGAGAGACGATTACACGATGACTTTTCTGACGCAAACCCTCCAGATACGACTATCTCTTCAAGCTCCTCCTCATCGGAGATTCCGGTGTTGGAAAGTCTTGTCTGCTTCTGCGATTTGCCGACGACACCTACACTGAATCCTACATCTCCACTATCGGTGTCGACTTCGTGCGTAATTTCCACTCCAGCACTTTTCTACGACATCCTCTAATCCTTGTTAGAAAATCCGAACGATAGAACTCGATGGCAAGACCGTCAAGCTTCAGATTGTATGTACCCCCCTGTCGCGCAGGCATCAATCTCGCCATCAGAATTCTGACTTTTGTTTCAGTGGGATACTGCCGGCCAAGAGCGTTTCCGAACCATCACCTCTTCCTACTACCGTGGTGCCCACGGCATCTGCGTGGTCTACGATGTTACCGACATGGACTCTTTCAACAACGTCAAGCAATGGCTCCAGGAGATTGACCGATATGCCACAGAGGGCGTCAACAAGCTGCTGGTCGGTAACAAGAGCGATATGTCAGACAAGAAGGTCGTCGAGTACAGCGTAGCCAAGGCAAGTTTTCGTACCTAGGATATCGCCCTCTGGAATCGCGGTCACATGCATTTAAGCGCCTGAGCTTTTGAATGCCCCTGTCACCAAATTTCTCCCTCGGTTGCGATATCCACCCACAGCAACCCATTTACTAACACGCACTACAGGAGTTCGCCGACAGCCTCGGAATCCCATTCCTCGAGACTTCCGCCAAGAACGCCAGCAATGTAGAGCAGGCTTTCTTGACCATGGCCCGTCAGATCAAGGAGCGCATGGGTACTACCACAGCCAACAACACCAAGCCTAGCGTGCAAGTCGGTCAAGGCCAGGGTGTTGGCTCTTCTTCCAACAACAGCTGCTGCTAAATGCCTTTACGCTCTCTTTTCTCAGTGAAGCAGGATGATGGAGTACAGCCGGAAAGATGGAACATGCTATGGATACGACCGGACAGATTCAGTTACGATGTTTGCTTTCTACCTTTTCTCTCGTCGCCACGCATAGACCAGATCATGATCGCTCAGATTATGCATTTCGTTGTTGCAATTACGACTCTTATTGCCTCCAGTACCCGGAAAAACGGCCCATTCTCTCTCGGCGCCTGTCACGGACCCTGACGCTATTACGATGAGGTGGTGGAAAAGACGAAGTGATATTGTAGATTGTGGGGAGGGATTTGGAGAGGGAGGTCACCGACACAGGCAGGTTCTGTTTTCCCGGGCGGGTGACTGTGAAAGGTTTTACGCACGCGCAAGCTGTATTTTCTCGCTTTCTTCCTTTCCTGCGTCTCGTTACAGAACGCAAACATCGAAGGACATCTGTCGATTCTTGTCCTTTTCAACTTGCCATTCATTCACTGGAAACATCATCTGCGCATCTCACTCCCTTTTGCCGTCCTGGCCTTCCATTATTTTGTAGTCTCTCGAGTCTACAAGAGTTACAAGACAAGGTGGTGCTGCCCGTTTTCTCTTGCCTGGGTTCTGATATCGGTTGTTATGTTGTTTGTTCTCTTTTACCATCCTGATTTGCCTATGGTTCTCATTTTTGGTAGCTGAGATCGATTTTATGTATGCGAGAAAGGGTATTCTTAATAAAGGTGGAATATTCTTTCTTTATCCATGTCCATAATCGATCGACTTGACTTGACTGACTATTCACTTGTTCCTGCTGCCCAGCCAAAATATCCACAAAGATGAGGTGGAGTAATTGAAGGAGTAATTGAACGTTATACCTAGATCTATTTCGGACTTGACAACACATGAACGCTATCTTACCTGTACTTTGGTCTAATCTTGGTCCGAATGCATAGTCTAACTATAACCATAAGCCAAGCCACACGAAGTAATTCAGTTTACAGTATTATCGAGAGGTAACCATCGAGGCTTGTGATCATCCAACAACCACTCTCTATGACCTCCGCTTTCGTATCATTCCAGTAACTTGTTGAGCATGAGCAAGTCACCATTCTTGTTCATATTATGTAAGTCTATCTAGTTATCATAAGAAACACAGAGATAAGGATCAATCTATAATATGCGCTACACATGCTTCATGCGCGAAGATCATTTGTAGGTATCGCGGTAAACAGCCCATGTACGTCATAGACCAACCTCGAAGCCTGATGTCATTCTTTTTTTTAATATCACTGTTATCAATAACGACTTCATCCATATTATATCAGTCTTCCTGCCTATTAAATTCCCAAATCCTCCCAAAACAAGCCTCTGTGCGCCTATCAAGAACCCCCTATTCGCATATCCTACAAAATGTCCAGTGTCGAAAGTCAAGCATCAAAGCAGGGCGAGGCTCCTCTCCAGAACTACAATGAAGACGCAGAGCAACTGGCTACTCTCGCAGAAGGCAAAGTCGCCGATGCAGTAAAGAAAACAAGCACAAGAGACCAGTCTCGCAAGGACGACATTATGATCGAAGATTACGCTTCCGACCTTGACAGGTTTGTCTGCCTCGGCAACTACTATCGAGACTCTGAGCTAACATCACGGATAGGAAAAAGGCGGAGCAGGCTGGGGCTAGAGAGGAAATCAGAGCTCAGAGAAAAGCGGGTGTTGATGTTGATGGAAGTCTTGGTCAGGGCAGGTTGAGCAACGAAGACAACAGCAGTGTTTAATACTGATATGTTTGATGTACAACAACCGAGAACGGGTCTCATACATGCATATATATTTTAATCTACAGAACTTTAAGTAAGCACCAGCCTGTGTGCATGACGTGGTGAAATTACATTACACTATCATGGTGAACAACTAGATACTTTTGTCCAACGCCTACATAGACGTCGCTCAAATCCATGTCCAACAAAGTAACAACGGAAAGGAAGTGCCTTGGTTAGGCAAGATCATTACATCATAATAGCCATATCACTATTGCTCTGCCAACATTCGTCGATCTTGGTATCATGACAAGCCCAGGAACTTGAGTGCCTTGTGAGTGTTTGCCTTGCGCCCGCTAGACTTTTCCTCCAGCAGGGGCATAATACGCCTGTCTTCCTGATCCCAGTCACTATCGTCGATATACATGGTGAGGATTGATCGAGCGTCGGCGGCTAGGGTCTTGCGGTTCGACTTAGACCGGTATGGTTTGCTCCTGGTCGACTTTGTTGTCTTGACCGTTTCAGCAATGGAGGGAGCCCGGTTCGACATTGCAGATGAGTCTGGCAAGGTTTTTCCTACTGGAGCGCCAACAGTCGGCGACATGGGTGGGCTATAAGGTGCTGATGGTATGCGTGGGAAAGCAGAGAAAGTCCCAGTAATAGAAGTTGACTTGGACTTTTTCGGGGAGTGTTCTTTGGGAAGCTCTTCTGGAAGATAGAAACAAGAGACCTCGGCGAGGATCTTGGAGATGGTGGCAACAAACGTTGCGATCTCGGCGTCGCTAGCGGTCGAGGTGAGAAGAAAGTTGGCTTTTGATACTGTAGCATCGTGGCCAGAGCAAGACTTGGGCGGGAAAGTCTTCCCAAAGCGACCTACAGGCCCTTGTTCTGGACCAGTGATGGAGTTTCCACGCAGGTGAGTAAAGGGCATGTTCTTGCTACTGGTATCAACGATTTGAGCCACCTTCATCATTTCTATTCCAACGAGTTTCTGCAGGGCCAATACTGCAGAGAGATGCTCCGGTGGGTACTCGAGGAGAAGATACCTGACTTCTGTATGAAGGGCAAGGTATGTCTCGAGATGAGGAACGATGAGTGTCGCAAGAAGAAACGGGTTGTTGAAAGGATTGTCCTTCGTTTGGTTGGCCAAGGGTTGTGTTGTATAAGCCTGCATGGCATTGGCAAGAAGATACCTGTCAAACGTAAGTTTTGAGCAAAGGATGCCATATAGCGCCGAACTCATACCTGAAATCAAGTCTTCCACTGCGACTCACACCACTGTGCTTGGTTCCTAACTTCTCAAGCTGCCCTGTTACGGCAGAGGTATAGTCCCTCTTTACACCGCGCTGGGCCCCAATAGCCAAGATTTGGTCGATACGGTGGCTTGATCCTTGCGAACCGTTGGGCTCAGTATCCCAGAAAACTGGTTTCCATAACCCCTCAAGCTCAGGCAGGAGGGGAAACTGGAACTGGCGATAGCCCCTAGTCTCTGGCGGGAAGTAATTTTGAAGAACAGAGCGAAGTGAGTTCTGTACCGCAATGGCTGTTTGATGGCTGCTGACTTCGAGATCTTGGATCCTGTTATCCATGTCCGAAACCAAGAGTGGAGGTGTCTTGGCAGGTGTTGGCGGCCGTTCAACTGTTACCTTAGGCAGGCTGGGTAGAGGCTTTCTCTTCAGCCATGAAGACTGGTTGTATGCAAAAGGGTCGTATTCGTCCAAGTCAAGCTTGTTGTGAACAGGAAGCTCCTGATACTGATCATCTAAGCATCGCACACCTGTGATAATCTGAGACTTGGGCGTCGCCGGCGCTAAGACGTTGTAATCGTCGGACTCAGAAGTGGGCGACTGAAGGAAAGTAGAAAAGCCACCAGTCTTGAATCCATGAACAACTGAATCAAGCAGAGGGTCGGAGACATCTTCCTTGAAATGTAACACCAGGTCCTCTATCAAAGGCAGCACCGGCTTAAAAGTGTCCTTCAATTCGGCCGTGTCTTTGGCGTCAGTGCCCCTGTCCACGTAAGATTCCCGTGCAGGTTTACGTTTCTTCTCCAAGGGAACAGGAGCCATCTTGATGACAGGAAGATTAGTCTTAACAGTAATAGTTCTTGGTACCTCAATGTAGCTACGTCTGTTTATAGACATTGCTTTGGATGTTCGGCATGTTTTGGGAGCATCCTGTTCAGTATTGAAATCCGGCTGGCGTACGAGCTCCGGGGTGGCTGTAGGCACGCAAAGGTCCCGATACTTGGGAGTGGCCGGGTAGATTCTGTCCAAGGACTTAACTCGTGACAAGGTAGAACTGCGGCTTGGCGGTCGCATGTCCAGTACTGAAGCTTCCCCATACACGACGTTATCTGTGGATGGGATACTCAATACATCAGACCGTGGAGTCAATGCCTCAAAACCAGGAGACACTGGTCCCGCCATCAAGTTGTACGATTCACCAGCACAACTAGGAGAGGCTACAAAAGACGTCTTCAAAGAAGGGGACTGCAGGTGGGTTATGCCGTAGTAAATACGATCTGCGGATCGGTCATATTGTGTAATGGAGAATCTGGAGAATCTGGAGGATTGTGTTGAATGTGCATCGCCTTTGGCTTCATCGGCCACGTTGTCCGCTTCTTCGTTCTTCTGAGCACCAAAAACAAAGAATGGCGCATTGTCTCCGAAGTTGTCGTTGTAGCCATAAAGCGGCAGGCTGTTGCTTCGAGGCCGCGGTGTGAGAGTGAGATCGACTTCCGTGGAAGGTTGGAGACTGGCTGTTTGTCGGTCCAGAGCTTCGGCAGCTCGCATCGCCCGTGTTATGGGGTCTTCTGGCTCATCTCCTGGGCCCTGACTTTTGATGCAGTCAAACATGGTTGGGCATCTCCAGTCTCGTACTGAATTGTTCAGACCAAGGACTCCATCTTTGGTCAACTGATGAAAGAGGGACTCAGCTTGGTTGACGTCCCCCTCAGTCTCTTGATCCATCAGGGCCTTGATACATAGGGCTTGAGCGCTTAATGTACCACCATTCATAAATACTAGTCGCCTGTTGGTTGGTGTTGATTCTTGTAGGAAGGCTCGTGCAGCTTCGTGGCGAGCTACAGCAGCTTCGTGTATTCTCTTGACATAAAGACGAACATCCGACAGGTGATCTATCGCCTCACTTGGGATGTAATTCTGAACGCTGGGGAGAATCAAAATCTGCGGCGAAGAAGGGAGAAGTCGTAATTGTGTCGATACGGTATCTACATGCCCTTCAAAGGCAACAATGCTCCCGAGCTGCTTGTTGTCGGTAGACATAGTGGGTACTCGAGGCGCCACTGATTCGGACGATCTTTCAGTATAAAGAAGAAAGGTAAATGGGAGACGCAGAATTAAAATAAGGGACTGTGATGGAAGGAATGCTTGATCAAGGGGACAAGCTGGGCAAAAGGGAGGGCAGTCACGGAGGTCCTCGTGTGAGACTGGCTCGTTTACCACGAATAAATTCTACCAAATGATTAATTACCATGCCCGGAATGGATATAGGAATGAACTTACAAGGGATATTCCAAAGAACGGGTAATAAAAGTACTGGGAATAGATCAAGTTGGTATGGAAGGGTTGAAGGTAATTTAGAAATCCCAGCCTGGGGAAGGGAGAAGGGGCAAAAGTAATTAATGCCGGTCCTCGAAGAATGTAAAGAGTGGTCAGTGAGTGAAAGGCGGGTTCCGTCAAGGTAGAGTCTTGTAAGAAAAGTAAATGCGAAGCAAAAGCAGACGCAGAAGCAGAAACAAGGTATGTGATAGATATCCGATTCGAGGTAGGTATGTACCTTGGGTAGGCGCATGCCCTTCCTCTAGGCATATCCAGATTACCGGGGAAGTTGCAGCTCGCCGGGCCTGTCAGTGCCACCACCTCCTTCCCCACTGTCAACTAATGGAGTTCTCCTCTGTCCAACTCGGACTTGAGTGAGAGATTTCAGGTTGATGGATTAACCCTGTAACAATCCGGCTGCCACTGCGATAAAGCAAGGCCCTCTAGCGACTTCTTCTAATTCTGCTGGGTCTCCATAACCCCATCTAGCCGGACAGCCCATTGAATGCCAGAGTTGTTATTGGCTTATCTGAGTTCTGGTTTGGGGCCAAAAAGAACAATACCGATATGAATATGAGAGTCGGTCCAAGCTTTCTCTCATTCCCTTAAGCTGGAATCCCAGCCAGCTGAACTGAACTGGACTGAACGATCGAGGATGGCTGCCCATGCACGTTGAGTCTGGAACCAGACTATCGGGCACCTGCAGCAGCATTCCCGTCAGCGCCTCGTCTCCAGCGTGTAGTCTACAGTATATCAAGCAAGGTAATAAGAAGAAGAAACGGTCACCCAGCACAGGTGGCACGAACACAGACACAAACACCAATGGCAGTACACCAGGACTGAAACTAGAAACTATTTGTGGTTTGTTTGCAGCGACGATCACAGGGATCGGGCCACCCCTGTACCCGGATTGCTCCATGATGCAACGGACAGCCTAGGCCCACAGGTACAGGGGCTTACGTCTGGGCTATCCCTGGAAGAATCCATCCTGGGTCATAGCTGAGACGTAGTAGCCCTTCGTAAAGCCTCAGCCCAAATACAATACAGGCAAACAGGTAACTAGTATCCGTATCTTGATCGCAATTTTTCCCCTACGACGAGTTTGCCGTTACCCAGGGAAGGACCGGTAAGAACATTAGTCCGTATCTGTACCAATACAGGTCAGATTTCGGCGAATTTTGCCCACTTGCACATGGTATGGGCCAAGCTTGGCAGCAAGAAACATTGACCTAGAAATATGAAACACCAAAACTGGGAAATCTCGTACCTCAACAACATGCATCAGTATGTGACTTCTAGAGTACAGAGTACCTAGTTACGGACTCTCTTGTCAAAAATACCGACATTTACACAGAATCCCTGCCTTGACCGGCACAGATTGGTTGCTCGAGTGCAGCTACACAGATCGTGCACAGAGGGTTGCCAGTTGTTGCACAGCAAACCAAATACAATGTTTTCTATTTCCACCTGCCTCAGTACTTCAACCCGTCCTCGAGGTGGGGATTTTTTGCAAGCCTCGTTTTGTTTATAATCGCATCCTAAGGACTCAGCCCTTTTCGGGCCGCTCTAATCAATGTCGATCACTCTCCACGTCTGTGGACAGGCACACAGGGCAGCAGGGCTTCAATTTCTACCTATTTTATGTAGCCACAAATGCCGAGAACATAGCTGATCGCTATTCATCCATGCCCAATGTCGATCAATATACGAAACGGAATCCATCAAGCTTCTGTGTCAGGATTTCGAAGGCGCCACCAACACAGTTGACATCTACAAGACGCCGCAGATTTCACGTTCGGGGCTATCTATCTGGCTGGCCCAGCTAAGCCTTGCAACGATGTCTAAATCAATCGCATGTCTCGGTTTTCTAGCTAGACCTCGCTAGATGACCGGCCCTAAACGTCAATTTCAATCCACATCGCACAGCGCGGCAATTGCTCGTCCTCGATGACCATTACTAATTGCTCATTGAGCTTGCTTAGTTGGCCACTCCCCCTGCCAGTCGTGGTGTGGCTGCCAAGGTTTCTGTAAAGAGAAGCAAACAACCTCGATATAGCCGTAGGTAGTTTAATGCCAGCTCATAGAGCGAGGTCCTCCTCAGCTACACCAAACTAGATTGTCTCCTACCTATTGCGTCTTCTTAGAATCAGGTACCAGTCTCAAACTTGCAAGTGGAAGTACAGTTTCCAGTGGCGCCCCTATCCCATTTCGAAAGAAAGAATTGTCGCATACAGCGGGACTGCGAACTACTGCAGCATAACATGTCGTACGCTGGTGTATAGAAAGGATTCAGCTGTTGTGCCATATGACTCGCGCCGCAAAACCACTGTTTCAGGTTCACTTATTCACGATAGATCTATCCGGCCGGATATACAAAGTGATAAGTAAGTCGTTGTCTAGGATGCTCGCAAATGATACTGGATGGGGACAAGAGAATCCATCTGCTTCCCCAAACTACACAGCACAGTTCAAATCAACTCTGCTCTATTTTTTTCCTCCCTCTTCCCACAATCCTCAAGTAATAAAAGAACTGTTATGGGTTTTCGGGGTAAGGACCAGTCCACTTTGGAAGTAATCGTCACCGAGCAGGGTCCAGGTTGTTTGCAAGACGGAGAGACGGCTATCCGTTCACACACTAGGTCTAGTCTAATTGACTTGCAATCTTCAAGAGTGGCCCAAATGGTCACTGGCGCGAACAAGGGGGAAGTCTCGCAGCAGCTGAGACCCGACATATTGGGTTTGCAGCACATCTCACAGAACGAGCGTATGATATGTAGGCCAAGTCAAAGACGATTTACCAGGTGACAACTTTATGAATCAGTCACAAACTTGGTGCCGTTTGGTAAAGGTCGAGGTCGGAAGTCACCCGAATGGCTTCGAAGCTCAAAGTAGAGAGATATTCATAGCAGTCATGTTTGATTAATTGTACGACTTCACGGTTACGCAAGCCCAAAATTTCAGCTCAAATCGAGAATCCACGCTACCGCGACTCGAAGCACAAGACAATGATTCGCAATTTCTTCTGTTGTCCCATGATTTGTTTAGAACAAGGGGTATTAGTGCTACCAAGCAAGGTTCTATAAGGATCAACTCGACAACCACGCATTTTCAGGGGAAGCGATATTTCTTGTTATGCCGGCAGAGTGCGACTCAGATCCCGGTAAAGACTGCCGTACAATCTCCGCGACTCCAGGATGTCGCACGAAAAAGCAAAACACAATTGTTTGTTTCTTGGGTACACCGGGCTGGACCAGAAGCAAGCATTACGGATTCACGTCGTAACCAGGGTACGTTGTCATGCATATCAGATCCTATCATTTGCGACAAGTGATCAATGTCCGGCTCGTCGACTTCCTGACGTCCCTTGCGGCAAGATTCTATGCCATTGTTCAGGGAACGCCTGTCAATTCGGCTCAAAACGACACATGGATATTCCTGATCGTTCTAAATAGACTCTTTGAGGTGCGGTCATTGGGTAGGTACCTAGGTACTGTACCCTGTCTCGTGAGAGCGACTTCACATGATTGCACTACGGAGATGCATCTATCCGCTCCATGTGTCGCAAGCAAACTCGAGCTGAACTTCCGTGAAACACAGGTACAACATAGCAAGTGCACCAGTTGCTGAAAGTAGCTAGCAGATCGTGAGGCAGGTTGGTGCCTTCAGATTGTTTTGAAGTGGTCGAGATGTATCGATCGGTTCTATGATGTTGGGTATGCCTAATCGTCCATGAGTTCTGCCAGCTCAGCCTCTTCCTCGGCCGTCAGAAGGTTTCCATTCTTGTCTTCTTCTTCTTCCTTCTCCTCTTTGGGTTCGGCAGCCTTCTGAATCTTGACCACTACTTCGTCAAGCTCAGACTTGGCAAGTGGCCATGTTCGAATAGTTCCATCAATGCCCACGCTGCATACTTTGCGGGGGGTACCAGCAGAGTCATGTAGTATGACGATGTCGGTTACCTCTTCATAGTGGCCAATCAATGTACAGTACAGCTTGCCAGTTGAGCGATCCCAAATCTTGACGTCTTCATTGCGACCAGCCGTGATAACCCATTGTTCTGTTGCAAGAACGCCTCGTACATAGTCGCCATGCTCGAACGAATCATCAGCGACAAAGTTCCTTGATCGCGCCAAGCACTTTGCACTTCCATCGGCGCTGGCAGTCCATAGGTCCACGTCCTCGCTTGATTGATCATAGAAAAGCCGGTAGATGCTGGTCTCGTGTTCCTGAATAGTGAGTCGCTCAGCATCGGGGCGGTCAGAGAATGACTCGGGAAGCTGCTCGTAACTGTCCAGAGCAATCTTCCATCTTCTGATATGTGGGTCACTACTTGCACTGGCAAAGACAACCTTGGTTGAGTCGCTGAGAAGAGGGTCGATAGCAATGTGTTGGACGGCAAGCATTGTCGTAGTAGGATCTTGCAGGGTGTGCAGTCGTTTGCCTGACTCGATGTCCCAGACGAACATCTTCTTGTCGGCACCTCCGCTGATGAGAATGTGTTTACCGGATATGGAAGCACAAAGTACGGTCTTTATGAAGTCAGAATGGCCGCTAAACTTGCGGCCAGGCTTCCCAGTCTCAATATCCCATGACCAGATGTCCTTGTCCCACGATCCCGCGAACACTGTTTGGTTGTCTTTGCCGCCTATAGCAAGACAGGTCACGGGAGCCTTTGGCCCACGGTATGTAGTCCTAGGTTCTGACGTCTATGGGTGGTCAGTTGTGCATTGGCCTTTATGAGTTCTCGCACGTACTTCCAGGTTGATTCGGCGGACAGCGCCGGCAGACTCAGCAATAAACACAGAAGTCAGAGGAGATGCTGGATCTGGGACAACAGCAAGTACTTTAGACTTCATGACAATGGGTTCGCCATTCTTGTTATCGGCTTTTGCAGCCCTTCGTTGACGCTGAGCTTGGACAGCGCTTGAAGTTATGTTAGTAAGGAAACATAATTGACTCGCGATACATACTCCGTCTCAAAGAAGTGGTCACGATCTGCAGACTGCATGATTATGAGAGCTGAGCCTTATAATTGTAAGTTGAATATAAAATGAACATAAGTAGTATTTGGATACTTGTAAAGTGTCGTTTTCGTTGTGATCTAGGTTAGGCAGTCATAAAAGAGTTGGAGATCTTTGGGTGGAGTTAAATTTTTAGTGGAGCACTCCTCTGCAACGGCCTTGCCCTGAGGACGAATCGCGGGGTCTTTCCGCGACTTTAATTGCGACGCGCTCAGAACGCGTCTCCCGAGAAACGTACACTAGCCTAATACTGTCCCACTTCAAACCAACTATCCATTACCCATCATCACTCTTGTTTGTGGTCGTTAATTTGCAAACGCCTTCGACCAAGACCACTACCACGACCATGGATTTAACAATTGCCCCTAAACCACGGCCTCGACCTGCACACACACAGGGAACTACTCGCTGTGCATATACTCCCGACGGCAGTCGCCTCGTTACAGTCGGCTCAAATAACACGATTCGTCTTTACAAGACAGGTTCAGATGGAGAACCGATCAATATCGATGACTGCCAGGAACAGAACATGACAGTTGCTGCGGGAGACCAATTCTTCGTTGTTGGATCTGAAGACGGCACCGTCAGCTTATACTCCCTCGAAACAAACATCTTTGAGCGCTTCCTTACACGAACAACGCTGCCGATCCGCGATGTTGCTCTGACAGCTGACTACCAATGGTGTGCTGTCGCAAGTGATGAGTTGAGTGTCAAGATTGTCAACACAAAAGATATTTCACAAGTCAAGCACCTCCGGGAACATGCACGCGCTGTGCGAAACGTCAGCTTCGACCCTCAAGGGCGATTGGTTGCGCTTTCTGGCACTGATGGCATCGTCTATGTCTATTCTCTGACCGCCGAGGAACCTGAGTTGATCCGAAAAGTCGATGGTGTTATTGGTGCCGTGGATGCAGATAGCGAGAAGTCGACGCGCGTGGCCTGGCACCCAGACGGCCGGGCATTTGCCGTACCGACTCCTATGCGAGACATTCAGATCATATCCAAGAATGACTGGGAGAAGCAAAGAACTTTTGCAAACGGGCATTTGGCCGACATCACCGCTTTGGCTTGGTCGCCCAATGGCGCAATGCTGGCATCCGCAAGCAAGGATAACAAAGTGTTAATTTGGGAGACGAGGACGCAGTCAGTCATTGCCAGATACGACTACTCCAATGTCATCGACCTAGCCTGGCACCCAACTAAGAACATCCTCTCATTCACAACTACCGATGGCGAGGTCTATATCTACCCCGACTTCCTCAACGACCAGTTCTCGCCCTTACTCAAGCTCAACACACAACCAGCACCCTTTATCCACGACCCCCTTGCTGAGATTTCCGTAAACAGAAGACCGCCTCCTCAGAACGGGCAGAAGCAACATGGCCTACCGACAAGACCGAGACGGGACTCTTTAGGAAGTCTCAACTCGTTCCTCGAAGGTGGTGAGGGATACGGTGATGACGACTTTGTGGAGGATGACGATGGTGCTGGATACACTACAGGATTAGGTCAGAAGCGAGGTCGGGACGATGACGACGGTCTTGGCTTTGCGAACAAGCGTCGCCATCTGCTGGAACCGCAATACCACGAATCTTTCCAACCAGGCGCAACTCCATGGCGAGGGAATCGCAAATATCTTTGCCTCAACCTAATTGGTTTTGTTTGGACAGTTGACCAGGACGGGCACCACACCGTCACTGTCGAGTTCTACGACCATGAATTCCATCGAGACTTCCACTTTACAGACACATTCCTCTACGACAAGGCATGCTTGACCGAGCACGGCACTCTCTTCTCATGCCCGCCAAAGGATGATGCCCCTGCAGTTATTTTCTACCGGCCACACGAGACATGGACACAGCGATCTGACTGGCGTACCGAACTCCCTCGGGGAGAAGTCGTGACAGCTATGTCGTTGAGCGAGTCATTCATCACTGTTACAACCAGTGCTAACTACGTGCGAGTTTTTACTCTGTTTGGCATACCTTATCGTGTGTATCGGCCAAAGAGCACACCGATGGTGACATGTGCTAGCTGGAGGGATTATGTTTTAACCATGGGCAACGGACCCATGGGCGCAGATGGCAACACTCGTCTTCTGTATACCATTGAGAATGTCAAGAGAGATGAGATTTGCCAGAACGAAGACACTGTAGCTCTTCCCGAGGGTGCCACACTCAAGAGTGTATTCTTCTCAGACAACGGTGTAAGTCTTGTTCGAAGAATGCATAACTTAGAACTAAAATCACTGACCTGCGACGTTTAGGATCCTTGTATTTATGACTCAACAGGAACTCTCCTCACACTCCTTCATTGGCGACAGCCATCAAGAGCATCATGGGTGCCTCTCTTGGACACCAAGTTGATGGATCGTCTGGCATCAGGACGCAAGAATGAGTCGTACTTCCCCATCGCAGTGGCTGATGACAAATTCCACTGCATCATTCTCAAAGGAGGCGATCAATACCCCTACTTCCCTCGCCCTCTCCTTTCAGAATTCGACTTCTCCATTCCCATATCATCTGCGCCTAAGCCGTCCAAGCGTAAAGCCAGGGAAGGATCTGAGGATCTTGACATGGGCGACGGAGACGACGATAAGGACGAGGAGGACGATGGATCATCAGAGACACGCAATTTCGAACAGAAGTTCATGCTCAACGGCGTCAAGGCTGCTCAACTCCGAGATCTCGTTGAGGCTACTTCAGGCAGCCACAATCAGCGTTCGCAGCTTTCACTTCTTGAACTCGAGATCGACAAGACCTTACTGCAGCTCCTGGCGGTTGAGTGTCGTGAGGGCGAAGAACGGGGCATGCGTGCACTTGAGATGGTTCAACTAATGAGGGATCGCACAGGTCGCACGATAGAGGCTGCTAGCAAAGTGGCAGATCATTATGGAAGAACAATTTTGGGAGACAAGATTCGCGAAATCGGAGAGAAGCGAATCGAAGGGTTGGGAGATGATGACTTTTAAAAGACCATTAGCAAGCGGATAGTTGGTACTGTAAGATGGTTTAGGATACATCTCGCATTGTAAGAGTATATTCTTTTGCCTTCCCTTGACAAGTGTCTGGAATAATAATGTCACACGGTCTATCGTGAAATTTTCCCAAGCCACGCTTTCGACGAGTTTGTGATATGGGACAAACTTTTTCTTCCAATTGGATTGTATGTCAACCTTTTAACCTGATCATTCATGATTATACGGGCCATGATTACGCTATACAACAAGAGATTTTAGTGTGAGCGTGTTGTTTTATGTGCCCTGATATATGTTCAGAACTATTAACGTTCTCTGTACCTAGGTTAGGTAAGCTATCGTATACCAGAGGCATGTACTTCAGCATAAGTTTAACTATATTTTCCTGAGCATAGCTCGAGGGTTAGAATTGGTACGAAGTAACAGAGACTTTTTAGCTTTATTGAGTTTTGATTGAGAGATGTTTTTCTATTTAAATAGCTACTCCCATCATTATCTGCATTGGTGATAGGTATCACACCTCTGGGAAGCTGGTAGCAGGGGTTTCTACGCAGTAGAAGCATACCATCATGCTTGTCAGACAAACCATGATTCAATATCGAACCTGGCGCATAGTCGCACGACTCAGAGTTGTCTGGGCTCGGCCGAATCGTAACACTCGTCCCCCCATGACTAAATATTACCTATTTCGGCTTATTGGGGAGAGAATAGTCTAGTTTATCACTCACTGAAAGCAAAGAGAAGGATCAGTAGGTGCAAAGTTTTTCCAACGCAAGGATACCCTCGTCAACTAATGCCTATTGAAAGATATCAAAAAATTTCTTAACCCTTGTCCAGGCCAATGATACAACCGGCAAGTGTATCCGGAGAGGCAACGTCGATCATGATACCCTCCAAGTATTGTGTTTTCCCAAACATGTATGTACATCTGTATGTAAGTAACCTGGCCCTTGTAAGATAGACGTAACAGTGGCTTGCTGTCGGCCCGGCCGAACAAGAAGAAGAATGGAATTTTCAAGAGAAGGAATTAATAGGCGCAAACAGAGATTTTCTGTTGAACGAAGGCGTGGCGCCATGGAATAGAGTAACATCGTTGATTGCGCAAGGGTTCAATATCAAACGATAGTGTCTCGGCGATTCGAGCGGCCAATGCAGGTACTTAGCATGTGTATAAGGTTTCCAGGCATCCGTAGAGGAGGAAAAAACCTAACTGCCGAATGCTTAGGAAAGAACTAGCCTTTGACTCTGTGGTAGACGATAGCAGAAAAATCCAGTTCCTGAGCAAAAGCCGAGAAAAACGGCTTCGAGATCGGATATGAAGAAGCCTAGAGAGGTTCTCGGCCGGAGGCGCCCACCCTAAAACGACAAGTTAATACCGACTGAGAGGGTCGGATCGGAGGTACAGCCTGTCTCAGCAGAAGTCTGTGGTCGACAGCGGAGAGGTTCAGGTACCAAAAATGCTGTACAAAACACCGCCGGGACAACCGATACCATCCATCAGAGCGTTCTCGAGCACTTCGATAGACAGAGCAGAGCTTGTTAGCGCTCACGCACTCTCTGTTGTGCATAACACAAACTTCTGTACTGTGCAAGGAGTGACGTGCACTGCCTTGACTGCCTGCTGTCTATCCATCCATCCATTGCATCGGGTTGGGAAGCATATCCCTGTTTCAGCCCACTCCCCTTTTATTGTTCTCGTCCTATTTTGGACAGAAAGAACCCTTAGCACTGTAGGATCTGCTTCGATGAGTTGAGACATGACAAGATAAGATGCGATTAGTATTCATGCATTATGGGAAAACGTTAACCGTGTCATGAGTCGTGTCATGTAGTTCAGGGCTTTCAGGGGCCGCCACAAAGCACTGGTAGTCATCATAGATACGTAGATTAGCTCGACACGACCAGATCTTACACCA
This sequence comes from Fusarium palustre, assembly GCA_014899045.1. Classification (NCBI taxonomy): domain Eukaryota; kingdom Fungi; phylum Ascomycota; class Sordariomycetes; order Hypocreales; family Nectriaceae; genus Fusarium; species Fusarium palustre. The sequence goes on along the minus strand of JAAVUH010000128.1, from coordinate 27,945 downwards.
GGGGACGGGACGATCTGACGGACCGGGGAACGTGATAGACTCTTTGCTTTTTTTTTCTTATGAGTGATTCGAGCTGAGACGTTTCAAGTATCACACAGATTGATGAGCGCATGAAAGTGAACGTGCAACTCAAACCAGTGGACGGAGATGCCCGTAGCCTGAGTGTAATGAGAAGCAGCTGAATACGATTCAACTTTCCCAGCCAGTATAGAGATACATGTCCCTGCGAAAGTCTTCCGCCCATACTGTGGTTCAACACCAACACCAAAACTGCTTGGAAATGAGCGATAGAAACTGTTTGTATCACACGACTTGAGAATTTGCTGCGCTGTTATTTTCGAGTTGCAAACTCAGTCGGTCTTATGATAGCCTTCGATACCACACCTAGCTCGTTTAGTGCAGGGGATCTGCATCTTGAAGATGCATCGAATTACGAATAGAGCTAACTGATCGGTCCGAAGCTTGGCATCACTCTGTAAATATCGTTCGTTGCCTGTTAGTTAGTTAGTTAGTGTTGGGATTTCTGAGTGGGCTAGTGACTTTCCTGACTGAAATTGGTGGCGAGCTGGCGTCAAAACTTAAAATTTTAAGGTCTCGTTCTAGTTCGTGGTTTGCCAGTCTGTGGGCCTGCGGTTCCAAAATAGAGAAATATAATGCAATAGTGCTGCCATTTGATAGACTTTCCCCAAGTTACACACGCCGCGGCCCTGTTGTGGAACGCTTTAAATTGTATTGACTGTATGTAACTTCGGAAACGACTAGTAGGTGAACGTTGAGCTGTTGGTTCCCCGAAGCTTGACGGTCGATGGACGTCAAGGCAGATGCAACAAGGTTGAGAAGTACCAATGTAGACTGGGCGATCAGAGTTGACACCATTGACATGAGTCAAGAGCAGGCTACCATTGTGTCTGTTCAATTCAAGTGGTCGTTGCAGACAGGTCTGTATAGCTCTACAATGTTAGTGATTTAGATGAATGGTAAAATGGCTGTCGATCAACAGAACTATATTAAGAGATGTCCTACATGGATGTGAAACACCAACAACAAACACCCTGCAACATCCAACATGTGCCTGAACGCAAAGTAAATGGCCTTTTTAGACAAGATCACCGCCAACTCCATCTGTCGCGATTCAAGTTCCACCTGTCTGTCTGCTCGCCCCTCAAGGCTGAATTGTTGACTGAGAAAGAGTGTCTTGACTGTTGGTTCTCGTCATAACCGCAGCCAGGGATTATGGACCTGCCGCGGGAATGCTTTCGGCACTGACGGATATGCAATAACAACAACCCTGAGCGAGTCATCCCGTCTCCGTACCTTGCACATCACTGGCTTGTTGTACTTTATCATTGATGATGATCAGCAATCTATGTCTGTATGTTGTCTATTGCGGGGGAAACCATGTGCGTGGTCTAGACAGGCCAGTTAGGAAGCTGGTCACTGATATTCAGTCTTATTAATAGTGGGATTTGGCATTGGTGACCCATTGAGCATCAAACTTGGAGTCGAATAATGTATTGATTGACATTGTAGGTGGCTACAGACGACGGGAGCTGACCAGGCATATGCAAAGAAGTCCCAAGGAGATCGAGGAACTTTGAAGGACAGTTCGAGTGCTCATTCTTTTTCGGGTCAAGCGTGATAGCGACGCCGGGAAGCCAGCTTCGTATAGTGTGAACAATGGTGTTTTCGGCCGTTGGTAAAGTCTTGGGGCTCGCTTGGATCCCCTGATTTGGCGTGGTTTCCTTAGAGCCTGGTTCTTGGCTAGGGGAAGCTGTCCGAAAGGACGCCATTGCCAAGGTCCGACTAGCGGAGAGAGCTAAAATCCTTGACCAGACGGATATTTAAAGTGGCTGACGAATTGCATAAACTCCAAAGGCTACTCTCAGCGCGTTGGTACATTACTTTCTGACTCTCCAGTATTGAATCGATACTCAACGTCTGGTATGAATTTCCAGATGCTCTATAGCGTTAATAGGCATGATCGTCAAGTATTGTCTCCTCGACTGCCACCTCGCTCCAAGGTAGATACTACTCATATTATACCAAGGAAGCAAGGTTGAGTTGTTTTACCCATAAATCACGAGCAGTGGAGATGAAAACTGAGCCCGTTAAACGATTGCATTAAGTTGAGATTAGCGGCAAGTAGGAACCTAAGCAAGCACAACGGGAAGGAAGCACGGGGCATGGGGGCACGGGACAACGAACCACGGAGCTTGAGCCGGACGATGGGGCATCAAGGAGAGCACGGAGCACGAAGCGGTCTGCTTCAACAATACTGGATGAGAAAGCGTTAGCTATCTCCTGCCCAGCTGGGAAAGCAGTTGAGAGGTACTTTGAGCACCTGCTGCTGCTGCGACACAACAACCTGCCACACCTGTCTAGCTGGACGACTTTCCACAGTGAAGTTGAAGAGGAAAAAGAATACGGAAAAAAGAAGGAACTACGAGGACAAGTGCAATGGAAAACATGCAACTATCGTGCCCACGTCAAAAGAAGAACCGGACCATCCCTCCTACAAATGCTACTACTACTGTAGGTAGGTAAGCTCCAGGTTTCCTTTACCTAGTGCAAATAATGCGTCACACTCGATAGGGTAATGTACGAGCCCCTTTCATGCTCAGTCAACCTCACATACTATTCGGCCACGATTTGCGGAAACCGTACCCAGTTTAACAAGGGTTCATTATGCCAGGGAGACTTGTTGAGCCAGGGTTATCCGGCCCGTCGAGGTTGATCCAGATCCATCTTTCAGTCATCCAACCGCTAACTACTTGCCCTGCAACTGCTAAAGCCCGCCCGCCATCTTGTCTTGCCGATTCACTATCTCGCGATCCCGGAGACCAGTTATACTAAGTGCTGCAACCTTACTCCGTACCCTCACGCTCACCCTCGCCGTGGTACCACGAGCGGAGTCTCGACTTGATTGAGAGATAGGTTCTGCTGCAGTTAGCAGAGGAAGAGGGTCCGAGCAAAGGATTGACTTGACATGCTAGACATGTCACCTTGTCTTCCGTAATTGCGACTTTTACAGTACGCGTACTATTAACGGTTCATCGTAACCGACAACTATGGGATTTGCGCACAGAAGTGACCTACGCGCCCGCGTTGCCAACATGCTGCGATGTGGACTAGTATTCGGCGTCTTTCAGATACGTTCGGTTCGTTGTGGGCGACTGCCTATCACGGCTATTGCTTGTCATGACAACGATCATGAAGCACCTTTCCGATCTCGCAACACCGGCTTTATGGCCGGACAGAGTGAATAGGCTCCGGAACCCCGGCAGATATGCAGAAACGTTGAGGCTTTTCTCTATTATCTTCCCCAAAATTTATTGCACTCGGACACGGAGGTTTCCCAGCTTCTGATAGGAGCCATCCAAGGCGTGGTGTACTTCAACTTTTCTGTACGGATTCTGCATACTCTCCATCCACTTGGATGATGCAGTGAGGCGGTAAGAAAAGGCCTAGGGCATCGAGTACTGGAACAAAGCAGTATTTCTACATTCTTTACTTGTCTTGTGTGATTTACACTCGATACCCACTGGGACACCCTCTTCGGCCATCGAGGCTGGGCGCCACACATTGCAGTTTGCCTCCCAGCGTTCCTACGTTAGACACCACACCATACGAGAAGATGCGGCAAGGCGCCAGGGAAAATCTTGGAAGCTGATTGTTCCAGCCCCTTCCTTCCTGCCTCGTGTAAGCCATCTTTTAACATGTGCCGTTCGTTTTGGAACAATTCGTTGACGGGTTCTTGATCTCAGATCCGCCTCTAAGGTACCGCTATCCGTAGATACCAAGGACTGTGTAATGACGGATTAGTCTTGGCGGCGCTATACATCAAGGGTTCTATTGTTCCATTATCAACTAATACTGCCTTACAATAGACATGTCAAAGTCTTAGTTGTAACGCCAACATTACGGAAGGGGTCCCTACAGCCTGGGCACCGGAACTCCATTCCAATGATGGCGATGGGATTTTGAGGCATCGATCCAGACCCATCTACGTATACACTGTTGTTTTTGGCAGGCGTGACAGCTTGGCAAACTGTATTTTGCTGCGCTGTATAGTTGTCGTTTCAGCCCAGCATAGCAAAGCAACAGGAGAACTGTTTTGGGAGCCGCTTGAAATTCATTCTCAGGCGTGAGATGCCGGGAGTGATTGTAGGGGTCTGGCTGATGGAACCAAATTACATGAACAATGTGGGAGACGGGAGTGGGTGTGGTAGGTTAGTAGGTGGGCTTCTTTTTCGATTCGATTGGACCTCAGCCAGCTTCTCCCCATTTCCTCTGCGACCGTGGTAGCGTGGGTAGCAATGAGTGTCAATCAAACCCCATGCCTGTCCCTCTCCCACATCCCCATCATATCTCCATGGGTTCCATGACACTGTTCGAGAGGGCCATGTCCCCAAATTTCCAATCCTGGCTCTTGGGTCCATTTGATAATGATCATATTGGTTTCCCTGCAGTCCCAGAAAATGAATTCGGTTGAATGTCAGCAGGCTGTCATGTAACTTGGGATCAAATTTCATCTTCTCTCTCCATCTCCCTCCCTCTTCTTATCCCTACTTGAAACGCCTTCGACCGGATTGTGCACGCTCATAACATCAACCAGCTACCTGGGTCTGGCTAGAACAGTGAGCCTTTCCGTTCTTAGCCTCCTCTTACTTACAACTACTTTCACAAGTCCTGCGCATTCCCGTCCTTTCTTTCACACTGTCCATGAGACTTTTCTCTGGCGCTCTGAGCCCTTCTTTGTTCGGCCGCCCCCAGAGCTCTCCCCGCCTGTTCTTAGGTTGAGGTCGAGTTGGTGTCATTGCCATCCGAGCAGTGGCCAAGTGATTCGTCCGCCGCTGGGACGTCAACCTAGCTAAAAAGAGGTCTTTGACGCTTGATCAGACAAGCACTTTGAACTCTGCGGAGTCACCGAGCTGGCTGTGCGAACACCGTCAGGGATCTGTGCTGTTTCGTCAATCGTTACCATACATACTTCCTCTGGCGCGTAGACTGGTTGTGTCGTGCCCTTTACCTTTTGCCCTTTGCCCTTTGCCCGAACAGCCTATCACCTGGCCGAGGTGTCAAGATAGAGTCGCTGGCAATCTCGCCTCCTCTCCCCGCCTTCTAGAAAACCCAGAGCCCTGAAAAAGCCCCTATGCGAGGCTGATCAGCAGCGACTATCCATCCATCTGAACCAGGGTGTGGCCTAAACCTAACCTAACCCAAGCTAAGACAACCTGCTAAAGTTAAGCTAACCTACTGTAACTTTGCGCGTGGGTACCCGTACTGTACAGCACTGTACCGTACAGTGCAGTCCGTCCCAGTCTCAGTTCCTAACCTGCTTCGAGCTTTTTAGTTTCGAGAGCTTGTGGTCTGGTCTGGCTTTTGCTTTGCTCCAACCAACGACCAGGCGGGACAGCCCAGCTGCAAATCGCCGCTCTTGTCTGTGCTATTACCGCATCCCAGTTCATCGTTCGCCTCTCCTCCTCTTCTGTCACCTTTTCCCCCCCATACTCGAAGCGAAGCAACACCGCGCAGCTCGCCTACCAGCGCCGGGAACCGCTTGAACCAGCTACAGGCCAGGCCAGGCCAGGACAGCCCAGCTCAGGTTATCCTGCAAGACATCCATCGTCCCACCCGCTCATTTCTGCACAGAGAGTATTGTTCAGTACAGTACGGGACGGTTCGTATCGTGTCGCATCAAATCGCATTACATCAACTTTACTGTACGTTTCGTCCTTCACCAGCGCTTTCCTTGACCGGCCCCCGATCCCGACTCGGCCACCACTCTATTATGTCGCTCCCTCCCCCGGTGTCTCTCGGCTTCTGATCCACCGTCTCGCACCCGCGATACCGTCTCTGTGGCCAGGCTTTGTTCCTTTTCTTCCTTTCCCACATCGTTCGTCGTCGTCTCAAAGTTTAGTCTGCCAAAGTACACACCCACTTGTTCTCTACACCCCCATCGGGCTCGAGCTCACCCTCTTCCTTCCTACTCGACCTTGCCTCCATTTATCTACACATGTGCTCCATCCTTTAACCTCCCCGTTTCCTCCCGTTCTCGCCTCCAGCTCGTTTCTTCTTGTATCCTCTGTTTCTTCAAGAGCAAGCATTGTCAAACTTGACCCTGGGCCTTGTCTGTACCTGATCCTTCTAGTCGACTAACCATCATGGCTACAGCGCACATGGCCGTCAGGACCGACACCTTTCCGCACTCTACCTCCCATTCTCACAGCCACCAGTCAATGGGAGCTCGCATTATTCCCATACCTACTCCCACGATCAAGATGTCTCCTCCTAGCAACGGCGACCCGATGGAGATAACGTCGCCTGCTCCATCTTCCAACGGCAACCACAACTCCGACTCCGAAGCCAATGGCAACGGCCAATCCAACGATCGACCCAAGAATTCTCCCGCGCCCGATACCAACACCGTGAAGAGCAACAATGTCAACAACTCAAACAGCATGCCCGCGCCTCCGCCCGCGGCTGCTGCTGTGCACCAACCCAAGATCGTGCAGACGGCCTTTATTCACAAACTCTACAAGTGAGCACGCGCTGCCAAAAGACCCCACAGCGTCTTGCTAACAATATGCTAGCATGTTGGAAGATCCTAATATTCAGCACCTGATTTCCTGGTCCGCGAGCGCTGAAAGCTTCGTTATGTCGCCCTCGGCCGACTTCTCAAAAGTTCTATCGTGCGTTTAAAGCAACTGTAAAATGGTCGATTAGTAGGCGACTAACGCCTTCTAGGCAATACTTCAAGCACACCAACATATCGTCATTTGTGAGACAGCTTAATATGTACGGCTTTCATAAGGGTGAGTGCCAGAAAGCTTTAGATGTCGGGTTTTCATGATGACTAACAGGTAACAGAGCGCGACGTTTTCCACACAGGAAACCCCGACACGACTCTGTGGGAATTCAAGCACGGCAATGGCAACTTCAAGCGCGGCGATTTGGTCGGCCTACGTGAGATCAAGCGTCGAGCCAGTAGGCATGCGCTTGTGCACCGCGAGAGCAATTATTCAAAGCCTGTGACATCGCAACCGGGCACTCCGGCTGAACCAGTTCCTCTTCCGCCAGACAGTGCTGACGCCCGATTGCTAAACATTGAGCACACACTCTTTGATTTGAGTAACCGCCTACAAAGGAGTGAGGAGGCCGCTCACTATATGCACGTCAAGAACCAGGCGGCTATGGATACCATGAACCGTCTTCTCCATTTTAATCAAGAGCTCTCTAGAACTATGTTGTCCATTGTTCCTGCTGAGAGCCCAATTTCCCGGGACGGTATGTACTATTCCCATTGAGATGTTGGTAGCAACTGACCATGATCCAGTGATTGCTTTGCAGGGTGAGATCCAGAGGCAAGTTGATGTGCTCAGAACGATCGAAGAGCCATCACAGGAGCCCCCTTATACAGGTCGTCAACAGTACTTTGCTGGTGTCGAGAATGCTCCAGTATCTCCGAGACAGCTCGCCCAAGATGATCAGAGACGGGGTCCTGCTTTGGGTGTTCCGTCGGCACGCAGTCAAAATTTCTACAAGCCGCCAGTCCCTTCGAACCTGTCAACCGGCACGCGGAGACCGTATGGCTCGATCAGTGGTAGCAGCACTACTCAATCATCCCCGTTGCGCACAGCTCCTCCACCTCCACCCCCCGCACCTCATCCTCTATCCAACGTCGAGACTGTTCCTGGCCCTGGTAGCTTAGCACGCCGTCACACTGCTGCCGATATCCGCGCCCACGGTTGGCAACCGACACCCTCTCATTTCTCTTCTGGCGCACCATCAGGTGCCTGGCCCCCTTCGCCTAGCCGAGCCGCCCCCGAAGAGCAGAGAATTCGCGATTCTTTGTCAACATACTCGCTACAAAATGCATCTCAGGCACATCCCCATTCGCGTCCAACTACCCCCCCTCCTCCGTTTGTGAACGGTCTCGGTGGAGGCTCGGACACTTTCGGAGGCTGGTCATGGGGCTCTGCTGGCCGTGAGAATAAGAATCTTTCAGTGAAGGACCACTCAGCCCCGACAACTCGGCGTGGAAGTATGGCTCATATTCTCAACCCTAGCGACACTGCAGAGAGATCAGACGAAGACGAGGATCCTCGAGGGGACGACGACCGTAAGAGGAAGAGAATGCAGTAAAATACAACAAACGAACATGAAGATGTCACATAATTAGGCCGGCTGACGCGACAAACCTTTTTCTTTCTTCTAACTTCAACTGGGCAAAACAGCTTTCTTTAACAGAGGCGCATCACGTACATACTACACATTTCATTTTTGAATATTCATTTCGCAGATATCACATCAGGTCATGCCCACATTTGCACTTTTATGGCGAAGGCAGCCTGCTTTGGAGTATAGGACATGGGATGGGCTAGAGGACGGTCACGGGAGGCTTTCTTCATCAACAGCGCGACGCATTGCAATACCATGTCAGGCATTCTGTTTGACCACCTGGACTTTCTTCTTCGCTCTCGTCGACACGGAGTGGGTTCAGTTTAGTACATTGAGAGAAAGTCATTGTGTTCTTGGGAGGAGTTGCATGATTGGTGCTGGATTATACCATCGGAAGGCTGTTATCATGGGATAGGATATTTGAATCTTAATGACCACGTTGATATAGCATTGCATTGCGATCGTAAGCCAATGTGAAGTTGAGTCAAGGTAGTAGCTCCTTTAAAGAAACCAATGTGCTTTACCGATTGTGACAGTAATGGCTAAAACGCGATTCAGGGCCAAGGTAATAATCGCGTTTGGGTATCATATTATTAATACTAAATCTGCTCATGCTTTTATCCCTGTCTCTACATTCTCAATCTTTTGCTTCTTCTTCTTGTTCTTTCTCTTGCGCTTCTTGTCTGTCGTCTTTCCAAGACTTGCACTCTCTTCCTTGACGACATCGTCCTTCATTTCAACATCCGCTTCAACCTCAGCTCCATCCCCGTTTTTCTCCTCGTCCTCAGACGTTGTAGGCAACGCTTGATTCTTAACCTCCAGCTCTGGCTCTGGCTCGACAACCTCTTTTCGAGGCCTTTTCCTCTTTCCCAGCGCACTCCTTCCCATTTCTTCTTCGCTCTCGCTCTCCTCTACCTTTTTCTTAGCCTTTCCCGTTACGCCCTTGCCCGTTCTACCTCTCAGCATCCTCTCCTCTTTGGAGTTTGCGTTTTTCTGTACGTCTTTCTTCTCGGGGATGTAGCCGACCCCGGTGTTGAGTTGCGTGCCGCGCGTGAGATCATCGTCGTTGTCGTCTGGAAGGACACGACGTCGTACGGGCGCAGAAGTACTGCTGCTGGTCAAGGTTTTTAGGATCGATGATCTTGAGGCAATAGAGAGCGATATGCGGTTTGTGAGAGAGGCGTAGTTGTCTGCGACAGGCAGAGGCGCAGGCGGTGCGGGAGCCATTGCGACTTTTGATCTTGTGATGTGTTGTGTATGAAGTGAGATCAACAAAGGCTCGAAACTGAACGGGGGTTTAAGAAAGTTGGGTTCAAGTTGAGCCAGAGATGGAGGGTTGATGGCTGCCGACTGACAAAAGTTGATGATGATCAAGTCTGATGGAGAGGCTTTCGTAGAAGAATTTCACATGCGACATTCTAGAACGGGTACTTATCTTATCTAGGAGAATGCCTGCAACATCATCAAATGCAAAACATGGCAATCGCGCAAAGTTTAAAACACGGATATGACATGTAATTTCGGGATATTTATTTAGTTGAGTTTAAAATTATATACTTGAGTTGATTAGAATTAAGAAACTAGACAATGTCTATCCGACCGTACTCCGCTGTCTCTATTTTAAGTCGTAAATTCGTTAACGTCATGACCTCTCTTTGCTGTGCGCGACTCCAGAACAACCATGCTAGTAACTGGCAGTCGTGTCTCGTAGACTGAGCACGTAGGGCAGGTCTGTAGCATCTTGATGTGTAGCCAGGCGTATGACAGACCCCGAACTACCCGAAGACTTAGATCGAAGGCTTGAGGTTGACGGCCGGCTCATTCGGTACCGGCGCTGACTCAGAGCAAGACTCATATTGCTGTACCTTCGTGACAAACTCCCTCTTCCAGTAGTACCGCTCCTGATACTATTGGGGGCAGTCTCATACACGTTCCAGGTGTTTGCTGATAGTTGACGTCTTAATCGTCGAGCAGAGCTGCTGATACTGGCGGCATCTGATGGCGTCAAGTTGCTACGAGAAGTACCGCTTCTGGCATCATCGTCGCCATTTGTGGAGGGCGATGAGGCCTCTGTTTGGTCATCAAGGATATTCGGGTCCAATGGCTCCATCGCGCGCAGGATTTCGGCAAAAAGATGCATGAGCTCTTTGAACTGCGTGTTGGAAATGGGTCGATTGGAGAAACGTGCGTATTCGTAGTGCGAAAGGAATTTGGTAGTGTTTGCGTCCATCATGAGAACACCCAAATCTGCGAGATGGACTACGTAATCGCGCAAGCTCATGTTCGCGGTCCTTTGAAGAAGGGCTACAGCCTCGGGATCAAGTAGAGGTGGATTTGTCCGCGAGGTTGGATCGGGAGGCGCAAGAGTTAGGGCCTTGCCTTCGATAAGATTTGGCAGCTCAGAAAAGACAGTCGAGTATTCGAGATTAGGTAGATCAGGCGCGTTGGGCGATGACCAGCCATGGTGTTCGATATCTCCCCAAACTGGTTTACGACGGGGCATTACCACTACCAGCTCCTCTGCCGGACCTTCAGGGCCGTCGAAGCCCAACTTGACTCTCGTTTCGACATTTTCGTCATCCGGTGTTGTATCTTTTGTTTGAAGCCTGGGGCGCGATTCGTATGCGATCGATGCACTGCGGCCAAGACCCAAGCCGATCACCTTGTAAACAGTCGAGCGAAGATCACCCTTCTCGATAGGCACCCACCCCTTTGGTATCGATCCCAAATCAGTCTTGTTGATGTAGAGACGAGTGATAAAGACGAAGGAAACGACAACGATGGCAGTGACGTAGGCGGCGATTAGAATCCAGATGTTGTAAAGCTGTCGGTTTTGAAAGGAGCGATGAATCGCATCGGCGGGAGTGGCTAGTAGAAGTCCGAGAAGGCAGACATAGAGAAGAACGTAAAGCGTGCGATATATGATGGAGGCGACAAGCCGTCGGCGAGACACGGGAGACGCCATACTTCGAGTTCATAGACAAAGGGCTGTCACAGTTGCAAAGCGCGCTGCTATGACCTGGAAATCGATATTAAACAGAACAATAGGGATAAATTATGGGACATGACTAGAATAGGAGAATTAAGTTGGAATGATTGTAGTTGAATGAACGAGTGGGTGAAATGAGTGAGCGAAGGACTGGCACTTCAGTGAGTGGTGTCACTGTGGTTGTAGAGGGGGGTTGGGTTAACGAATCGAATGTCCAAAGGGCGAACCATTAGATGGTTGATTGACGCAACCAAACCAAGTTGGACGACGAGCAAAAGAGGTTGCAAGTTGGGAGGACCAGGACCCTTGACCAAACAGTGTTTTATTAAGACGGACACGGCCTAACAACACGGCTGTATTAGTATGGAAGTTACCCACGGCCCCGCTGTCACTTTAATTAGGTAGGTAGGTACACTTCAATGTCATAGCAGGCATGTACGTATGTAGTGTTTAATTATAGGTGCTTTTTCTCCAGTTCCAAGTTGTTACAATGGTATCATAATACATTATCTCACCCTCTGACCCTTATCCTTATATTTCTCTTGCTCCCAACTCATGATTGGACTTGTGCCATCTCGGAATTCTTTACGTCTGCACAAGCCTCTTTAGCCAAGCGAATATCAGACAGCGTCAACCTAAGATCGCTGCTATAGGGCTCAAAACTGGCCAGGACTTGCTTCAAAGCATTCTTCAAAGCATCCACAACCTTTTCCACCTCAGGGCTCACTCTCTTACCCGATACGTCAGTCCAGTGAAGTGGGAACTCGATGCGGAAAGCCTCCAGCTTCTTAATAACGCTTGTGAAAGTTCGGATAATGCTGGGCACATCCCTGTGCACATTGCCGAACTGATCCTCTGCCAAGCTGTGCACTGAGAGGTGGTGGAGCACGTGGATCGCGTTGATACAAAGCGTAGGTTCGGCATATGGCGTTCCCAGCACCGCGGCGGCAAACCGGGTTCGGAACCGTTGTTGAAATAAGGCGGCGATAGCGTCAACCTCCATCAACTGAAGGGTCCATTGTTCAAATTGACCTTTCAGGTGCTCAGGGGCGACGAGTTCCTGCTGTTCCTTGGTCAAGACCCGATCCTTGGCTTCCTTCCACGTCTTTTTGGCGATTGGGCTCAATTTCGAAGCTGGGGACTCTCCCGGAGATCGTGCGACTTGGTTAAGTCGCTTTTCAACCTCGCTTCGCATTGTCCTAGGCGCCGCTCGGCTGTTGAAGATAGGGTCGTCACGGAGAGGAGCGGATACCCGTTGTTTGGGTTCTGCGGCGGGTGCAGCAAGAGGCGCATCAGGAGATTTGCCGTAGGTGTCGACTCTGGTTTCGATGGACTTGACCACATCCAAGCAGATGGAATAAACCTGAGACCACATGGGTCCATCCTTGCGATCGATATCCTCATAAATAGCTTGTCGGCGAGTGTCAAAGCCCTGGGCAATATATGCAAGCTCCCACATGGCGAACGCCTAAGCAAGTTAGAAAGAACTGTGGGTGTGGAGTCGTGTGTGCAGGCTTACCTTGATAGAGAGTTTCTTGCTCTTGAGTCCATTTAAAAGACTGCTGTTGGGATCCTTGGATTCAGAGGTAAGAGGCTTGCCGTTCTTTAGGGGCGCCTTGACCATGAAAGACGAGAAAGCGAAGTTACCAATGTTCCAGATCAAATGGATTAATGTTCCTGCCTCCATACAACGGAACAGAAGCCAAAGATCACTCGGCCAGCTAGGAGGGAGCATGTTGGTCTTTGGCAGGTTGTAGAAGATGCGCAAAAACATGAGCGCCCAACCCCAGATGAAGGACCGCAAAATGGCGTAATATAGAATCAACGCGACGGGGAGTGCAGTGGCAGCACCCGCGACAGAATCGCTGAAGGTGTGTGGGATTGCCTGGTAGACCAGCTTCAGCGCGTCGGGCTGCTTCTCGTTCTTGCCCTTTGACAATCCGAGGACAAGGCGATCTGTATCCCTTCGGTAATGGTTGAATGTTTGTGTGATAGCACACGAAGTCATGTATGCCAGCAGGAAGAGCGGTCTCTCGTTCAGCCTCGCACGGTCTCCGTGGAAATAGGTGATCCAGGATAGATTTGCCGTAGAAGACACTGACCAAAGAAAAACATGACTGAAGAGCAAGCTTGAAAAGCCATACCAAAACAAAGTCTCGTACGTCTTAAGCTGCGTGACTGTGCTTTGAAGGGTTTGGAAGCCGGAGCCGGTGGTACGCAGGCCAACGTGGTAGTTTGCTATTCGGAGCACGACGATCGCAAGGCCACATGTGAAAATGAAAGCAGTTCGGAAGCCAGTAGGACCAATGGGGAACCAAGCCCAAAAGTCTAGATAGTGCCATGGTTAGCAGAGCGCGTAGGAGATCGAAGACTGTTTCGACCTACAAGAAGTCCAACTGTCCAAGAGGAGAGCTTGGAGATAGGATACAATGAGCAAAACAGTAGCTGTTGAGGTGAATCGCCGATGCAGAGCTGGTTGCAGGAAGTCCTTATAAGGCGCTTTTCTAACCGTGGTGGCTGCCATCTTCATAGCGCATCCCTGAGATGAAAGAAAGCTCGAGATGTTGTTTTGCGATGATGTCGAGGTTGTTTCGAAGTAAGACTAAGAATGGAAGCTCTAAGCTCAATCCAAGTAAATAAAAATCTCCAGCCAGCAACCACTCATCATGGACGCTAGCGGCGCAAGGTCCAAGCGGTGATCCATCACTATTAATCACGTGCTGATGGTTCAGGTCCAGGTCCAGCTTAGCTATGGTTGGCTAGACTCGTTCTCATGCCCAATTACGTATGTTTGCAGGGTTGTCGGTCAGTGTTTCGCTTTAACTTGATTGACAACCTCAGCCACCTTGTACTGTGCTAAGACAACAGGTGACTTGATTTGACGCTGGCTTGCGCATTCATCTTGGGTTTTCCATCAACAAACCAGCTGATAGTGTTTTGCAAGCGGCTCTTTGTATTTACCTCAACTTGAAAAATCCCATAAACTCCAAAACACAATGTCATTTGATCTCGAATCTGGCCATGGAGGCTATACCGACGACCCAGCCTTCCAAGAACTGCAGTACAATCTTAAGAGCAAATTACAAACCCTTCTGAGCAGCAATCGAAAACTCGCCAACGATGTCAACGTTCTGGGTACTAGGAAGGATACCCCGCGCCTGCGGGAGCGAGTTCACAACAGCATGGATAAGACGAGAGATATGTGCAGAGAGATTGGCGATGGTGTCAAGCGACTTCAAACATGGGAGGACTTGACTGTATGCCAAACTCAATTCGAATTCGTTGTCGCATGCTAATTCTATCCAGAAACAACAAAAGTACGAACAAACAAAGGTTTCGAGCGACTTCCAGGCTGCTCTCCAAGAATTCCAAAGCCTTCAGCGACGAGCCCTCGAAAAAGAGCGCGCATCAATTACCGCCGCTCGTGCGGCACAGGAAGGCGAGGGTGCCGAGGGCGCTCCATCCGAGACACAACTAGAGCAACTCCAGCAACAGGAACAGCGCATCGTACTCGCACCTCAAGACGAGGTTGACTTCCAGGAAGCTCTCATTATTGAGCGCGAGGAAGAGATCCGTAACATTGAGCAAGGTGTCGGTGACCTGAACGTCCTCTTCCGACAAGTAGCGCAAATTGTGAACGAGCAGGGGGAGCAGCTGGGCTCGATCGCCGACAGAGTGGAAGATGTCCGAGAAGATACGCGCCAGGCTGACGTTGAAAACCGACAGGCCGCACGGTACCAGAAGGCAGCTCGCAACAAGAGCTGCTGCCTGTTGTTGATCCTCGCTGTCATTCTGACCATTGTTATTCTTGCTATTGTCCTTGACTAGATTATTCAGAGCGCAGCCTTTGACGATTATGGGTGGTAGTTCTTGTTTTTGAAGGCGTCTATCGGAGTTTTCTAGGTATACACAGCTTTGAGAGCATGCAATGATATTTGC
The DNA here is from genome assembly GCA_014899045.1 of Fusarium palustre. Lineage (NCBI taxonomy): Eukaryota > Fungi > Ascomycota > Sordariomycetes > Hypocreales > Nectriaceae > Fusarium > Fusarium palustre. Next base: position 12,836 of record JAAVUH010000128.1, on the reverse strand, counting down.
AGACCAAGTTTAATCAAGTACTCTCCCCTTGCGCTTCACCCCCTCTGTGTGACTGGCGTCGTGGCAAGAAGGGCAGGTCTTCCTTTGTCTCTGGTGATGTCAGGCTTCCAGGTCTTGGTGTAATCAATTTTGTCAAGAGGATATCGTTGACCCGAGTGAGAGCAAATGAGGTTCCCCAGTACAGAAAGATGGCGCTGGGCAGATCGGCAAACAGAAGGGGCAACACAGGCATCATAAGCATGGTCCTGCCTACAAGTTGTTGCAATCTCATTGCGACTGGAGGGCTAACTCCGTCTCCAGGCTGTATGTCCAATAGGGTTTTGATCGAGGCTAAGTCCATCCTGCCCCAGATACTCCAAATCAGAATGCCTGAGCAGATGATGGGTAGACCATAATAAGGATCAGCTGAAGATAAATCGGTAAACCAGAGTAAGCCTCCATTCGTCAGTGACTCGTCGAACATGCTGCTCGCAGACCCCAAGCCTGCTGTTGTTGAATCTGTATTGCCTAGACCGATTTTGTGACTGATCCAACCCAAGGGGGCACCGCATTTACGTCGCAATGCTTCAGACGTGGTGATGAAGGGGATTATTCCGGCTATAGGTACAATGCCCTTCCAGCGCTGCAGGCCCCAGGCCTTGTAGATACGTTTCGTTGACTTCGCAGTAGCACCATAAGCGCGAAGAACTCGGATCCGATGAGGCGCGTCTCCGCTACTTAGAGCATGTTCCATCATATGACGGCGCCCCCAAGCTGCAACCAAGGGTTTCAATTGTTTTCTGTTCTCTTGTATACGACGAACGTAGTATTGAAGAGGGAATCGAATAGTCGCGTTGATGCCAATGGCAACCAACGGAATAGCCACATACCATGGTACGCCTACGCTATGAGCCCAACTGAGACTGTCAGCTGTTATAGTGACCGCCTCGCCGAGCGTAGAGGCGACGGAGAAGTTCCTTCGGCTGGCGCATGGGGGTGTTATTGAGTTGGTAAGAGCCGGGTGTGATATGCCAACTGTACGACGTAGGGAACTTGTGTTTTGAAGGAACGGCCTGGCATACGGCGATATGTTATGAACGTTTCGTCTGAGAAGAAACATTTTGGCTCATATTTTCGCAAATGCGGATGTAATTGATTTTTTTAGTAGTGGGGGAATGAGTGAGGTTCATGAAAGTCTACCTATTCATTGAGATCGATAAGATGAAGTTCAACTGTGGGCTACCTATACTAGCTTTTAGGCACATGACCAATGAGATTGAGAGCAGACCATTCAACACTGCAAATGACGTCCAGCCAACAATACCTAAACAATTGCTAATTCTTTATTCTTTCAGGATAGTACTTTTCCCAAACTTTCAAGTTGGCGTTTTTTGTTTCATTCTAGGCAGACTGCTGCAGTTGTATACGATTCGGACATTGAGCTCGATTTTCTTCTCCAATAGCTCTACCAACATTCGCAGGTCAACTGCTTGAAACCTCATTGCGGTGTCTCTAGTCCGAAGTAGCACAGCCATTTCACGCTCCGAGGCCTCGTAGCCGTTTCCTCGCTGCCACCATGGACGCAGTCGATGTTTCGGAGCACTACGAGGTCGGCACGCGGGAAGACACTCCTTCGCTTCTCTCTATTGTCCTCGACACGAACCCTCGAGCATGGGCATCCCTTAACAGCGTCCTGCCATTGTCGCGCGCCATCGCCAACATTCTCGTCTTCGTCAACGCCCATCTCGCATTCAGTAACACCAACCAAGTAGCCCTGATTGCCGCTCATGTCGATCGCGCAGAATGGCTGTATCCGACACCACCCAAGCCCTTACGCGACGCCTCAGGCGATGTTGAGATGGACGACGCTTCTCAAACGCAAACCTCGGCGAACAAGTTCCCTCAGTTCGCGCAAATAGAAACTGCTGTTCTGTCTGGTATACGCAAGCTTATGGACCAGACCAAAGAAATAGACCTGTCTGCTACCACAACACAAATATCTGGAGCTCTAACGCTCGCGCTATGTCATATCAATAAGGCTGCGCAGGCGCTCTGCTCGCCCACAGCCAACCTCGAGGACAGCCATAAAGGCTCTTCCAATACATCCCCTCCAACCGTCCGAGGCCGAATTCTCGTCATATCCGTGTCCGACTCCGAACCGTCACAATACATTCCCACCATGAATGCCGTTTTTGCGGCTGCACATACCCAGGTCGCCATTGATACTCTTTCACTTGCCGGTGAGCCGACGTTCCTCGAACAAGCCTGCTACAATACGGGCGGCACATACTTGGCAGCCACACATCCTCAGGGCTTACTTAACTATCTCATGTTCGGCCTCATAGCTGATACAGAAGCACGCGAAGCCCTAATCACCCCAATACACGACACTGTTGATTTCCGCGCTGCTTGCTTCTGCCATGGCCGTGTTGTCGACACAGGCTTTGTCTGCTCGATCTGCCTCAGCATCTTTTGTGAGACACCGGAGAACTCGGAGTGTTTCACATGCGGAACGAAGCTTTCGTTGGGCAATTATGGTGCTAAGCCTGCCGTTGTGCCTCGTAAGAAGAAGAAGAAGCGTAAGGTGGTTAACGGTGGATCACGAGAAGAGACAGGAAGCGCAACAGGGACACCTCGTCCATGATACAGAGCGTTCGTTTCTTTGTTTTACATAGCGTAGGTAGAGGTAACAAGAGATACCCTCACAGGTCTAATAATATCACCAACCTTGGCAACATTGTGTATATCAGTTTGTTTACGATTAAAGCGTAGTCAAACAAATTTGCTATTTATATTGAATCAGGTATAAAAGAATACTGGCTTCAAAACGGACTGTGAATGTAAAGAAACGCTAGTGTCGGCACTCTTGTATGATCATTAGGCTTCATTAAGAAACACTATGCCTGCCATCTATAGATAGATATCTGTATCATGATTGTTGATGCGTTACATGGAGGCATCATGAGCGCGGCTGCCACCACCAATCAGACGCCAAAACAACCCCCCTAGCTACACCCCTAGCTCAACGTCAAACGCCATACCACGTGATTCAATAGCTAAATGCAACTGGCATGGAGGTGACGGTCCCGTCTGCTCTAGCGTCGCTGGTTTTGGGGGTTACAGTCACTAAAAAACGGACCTGTATGGACCTAGGCAAGCCCATCTAGCGGCCTTGTTCAGCGCAGGTCGGCCTAGGTGCAAGCGCCTGAGCTCAGGTAGGGAGCCCAGTCTCACGAGCTTGTGCTGTGGTAGGGTAAGTAGCTACTAAGGCAAGTTGTTGTGGAGGCCGTGACGGGTCTTCTTGCCTTGTACGATTTACATCACAAGTTCCCAGTTTCGGTCTTTAGCTTTCATTTCTGCTACTTCATTCTCAACTCCAACTCATCATCTCCACATTAACACAAGCAAACAAACGTTTCATCTCATGGCAGAAAGCACGGCCGCCTCCGAGGCGCCCCCAGCTCAGTCGCTGGAGGACCAGACCCTTATCGTCTTTGCTCGCCTCATGGAAGGCGGACAGGAAGACAATGAGACATGCCGCGACCTCGACGAACTCACTAAGCTTCTCAACGATGATTATGAAGCTCGCCAAAAGGACCCGTCCCGTGAGACCATTTGCAAGGTTATCGATGGCGATTGTGTCGATACCGTTTTGTGCTATCTTGATATGAGACAGCCTGAGATAGTCCGCGGCCACGCCACTCTATCGACATCCGCTTATCTCAAAGCTGCTGGAGATGATGGCTCTAAGAACCTTTCGACATTTTTCTTTGATCGTGTTCGACGAGGAACATACGATGATTACATCGTTGCCTTTTGTGTCGCTGCTGCGACCTTCCCCATTGTTCCGGAGCTCACCGCGCAACTGTTTCTCAACGAGGATTTCCTACCCAGCCTCGGCGCTCTCATGCGACGGAAGTGGAAAAGCCGCAAGGTTGAGACGGCGTGTTTGGAGATGCTCAATGCCGCTTGTATGAATTCCATGTGTCGCGAGGCCATCAACAAATACTGCATCGAATGGCTGGAGGAGATTGTCGACCAAGATCTTAGTGAGATTGTTAGGAGCACTAACGCGGATCCCAATCTCCAAAGTGACGGAGGCTCGATATCTATGCGACGTCACTCAGAGCAAGTCCAGTACCTTGCTGCCGTCATCTTGGCTAAGTTGAGGGTAAGATGAGATGCCACAAACCCCTATTCGAGTCTGACTAACACAGAATATTAGGCAGTTCCCTCAAAGCCGGCACCTGGTGAGAGCAAATCCAGAATCGAGCCCGCAGTTACTAGCATAGAAGAGCTCTCTGGCATGTTCACTAAGATGATCTTGCGAGATGAAGACCACGGTCGAAAGCACTCTATTGAAGGCCTCGCTTATGCCTCTCTCCAACCCAAGGTCAAAGAGTCGATTGTCGATAATGCTGAATTGCTCCAGAAGTTGGTCAAAACTCTCAGTGATGCCCAACCCAGGTCACCGACAACATACGGGGCGCTAAGCATCTTTGTCAACCTCACAAAGTATCTGCCTAACCTCACTGATGAAGAGAAGAAGATGAACCAGCTTAAGGCATATGCCAATGCAGCCGGAAAGCTTGGTGGGCCTGACCCTCTAAATGACGATGAACATGTTGCAAGGCGATGCAAGTTGGTGTTCGAGGCTGGTATTGTCCCGGTTCTTGTCACACACAGTAAGAATGGTTCACCGGCATCTCTGGCGTTGATCATCTCTGTCATCTTCGCATTGTCCGTCACAAAGTCTCTTCGTGGCCAGCTTGCTCAGCAAGGAGCGGTCAAGCTCCTTTTGATATCATGGATGTCACTGCCCCAGACTGAAGCCCCTGCTCGCCGTCTTGCTGCGCAAGCACTTGCACGGATTTTGATAAGCACAAATCCTGCCCTCGTTTTTGGTGGAAACCGATCTACCCCTGTCGGTGCTGCTGTCAGACCACTCGTGTCCATTATTCCACCCGACCCAGCTGCTCAAACCCGAGATCTCTTGCCCTCTTTTGAGGCTCTGATGGCGTTGACCAACCTAGCCTCCATGGACGACGAGGAGTTGAGACGCAACATCATTAACACCGCATGGTCGCAGATTGAGGAGCAAATGCTTGCCTCCAACACTCTTGTTTCAAGGGCTGCGGTTGAGCTTGTCTGCAATCTTGTGCAGACACCTGAGGCTGTTGCCCTCTACGCCGAAGAAACTGCCAAGGCCCGCAATCGCCTCCACGTTCTCACTGCTCTAGCTGATGCTCCTGATGCCGGAACTCGTAGTGCTGCCGGCGGCGCTTTGGCTGCACTAACCAACTTTGAGGGTGTAATCCGAGGCATCATTAGCCGAGATCGTGGTGTCAAGTTTATTCTGGGGATGTGTGTCGACGATGACGAGGGTATTCGACACCGAGGCGTATTTGTGGTATTAAACATGGTCACTGCGGAAGGTGAAGTTGGCGAGCTTGCACGGGAAAAGGTCAAGAGCGAGGGAGGCGTCGAGACCCTCAAAGAGTGCCTTAAGAAGAGTCGACAGCCTGAGGTTCTTGAAGTTACAGTCCAGGCTCTCAAGACCCTCTTGGGAGAGCAATCGTGAACGAAGGATGATGGAACACTTGTACCTGCTGGCGCTTCTGTAGCGCAAATCAGCAACTTCTCTAGGGAAAAGATCGAGGCAGCGGGTTCGCCAGTTTACAATGTTTATGACTATGCGATGCAATGAATTTATCATGTCTCCTTTTTTTTTTTACCCAACTATAATAAAGAGCCCTGTACTTTTTCTATGCCTTGGTATCAACCCTGTTGAGAACCGCAACGCCTTCCACATGACCGGTTTGGGGGAAGAAATCAAAGCCTCGAAGGCTCTCGATCTCGTATCTCTCGCCTTCTCCCTCTCCACGCACAAGAACTCCAACATCCCTGGCTTGTGTGTGGACATTGCAGCTAACGTACAATACTCGCCGGGGACCGAATTTTCGTAGCTGGTTCAAGAAGTCTGCGTCACAGCCCTTACGAGGAGGATCAAGAACAACCACAGTCTCGTCACGGTTGTAGGTGACGCTCTTGAAGAGCTCACCCGCATCAGCAGCAATGAACTTGCAGCGATCCTCGCCCATACCATTCAGTGCGGCGTTGCGACTGGCATAGGCAATAGAGTCGGCAGCGATATCAATACCGATGGAGTGCTGGAATAGTGAGGCGAGAGTGACGGTAAACAAACCGGAACCTGAGTAGGCATCAATGAGATACTTGATATCCATTCCGGTACCTGCAGGTGGGAGGATGTTGTCGCGAACGTAACCGGTGAAAGAGGGTAGGATGGAGTTGTTGTTTTGGAAGAAAGAACCAGCAGGGTTGGTAAAGGTATAAGGTCCAATGTATTCAGTTGTGGTGGCCTTTGAGTCGGTGATACAGGACTTGATGTCAACTGTATCCTCGTTCTCGACGCGGACGGTGAAAGGTTGTGTTTCGCTGCTTGCGTCCTCGCTATCCTTGGGCACACGCTGGGTGTTCTCACGTAGAAGAATTGTTGCACCGCGCTGGTAGTTACCAAACTCCTTTTGCATACGCTCCCGCTCGCGCGTCATGCCCAGACGCACAGCGTTGGTACCAATAGGACAATCCTCGATATCCAATACCTTCCGGCGACCTTTTTGCATGAATCCGATATCAGGGCATTTCTCAAAAGGAATTCTGGGGTTCTTTCCCCTCTTGCTGGGCCGGAACCCAGGGGGGCCGTCAAAGTGAGGAGTGAGCTTGGTACGGTAACTGTACTGAAGCGGACTGCCCATGGTGTCCTGAACAGCGGGGACGAGGTTGGGGTCCAGGTTGGAGAAGTTCTTGAAGGCCTTTTCGACAATGCGCTTCTTGAGTTTGAGCTGCTCAGAATAGTCCAGCATCTGGAATTGGCAGCCGCCGCATGATGAGAAGTACTTGCAGCTGATGCGCGCGTCATCGCGCAAAGGCGAGGGCTTTGTGATGGAGATGAAGTCGGCAAGGGTTTGGTTGTCTCGGGGAAGGTGGCGGAAGACCTTAACCTTGGCGACATCGCCAGGGACTGCAAATGAAACGACATAGACCTGGTTTGAGCCAGGCTTCATAGCAAGACCATCTCCTGTGGACGAGAGCTCTAGAACCTCAACTTCCGTCTCGGTGCCTTCCTCTGGGAGGACTTCTGGGCCGTGCTCGGTTCCATCACCATACTCCACAGCTCGCTCTTTAAGCAGTGCTTGGATATCGTACTTGAGGACTTCCTCAGATGAACCCTCGGTGATGTTCTTCTCTCTCTTAGTCTTCTTCTGCTTCCATTGTCGGCTGTTCTGCTGATTGGGTCTCTTGTTCTGTTGCTGAGTGTTACCGTTTACTTCCGCATTGCCATTGTTAGGCAAAGCAGCCTCTGCTTGTACACTCGCCATAGCTGTGAAGAGACGAAAATGATAGACGGGACGTGGTTTGATGAAAGGAGCCAAGAAAGAAATCCTCAAGCGTCTCATGAAAAGTATCTTTTACAGAGTAAAAGCCCTTTTCCTCGGTGAGGTGAATGAGATCTGTTAAAGAGATTTGGTAAGGATTTGAGACTGATATTGAAGAAGATTTGTTAGAGTAGAATGAGACGAAGAAATGTTTCTTGCAGGAGGGCCCACTTGGAGCTTTTGGGGATGGTGGGGACCCTGTATGTCTGCTTTTTTATGTTGTTTTTGATTGGCTGAATGTCAATCATTTATTGAAGTGCCCATGTTGGTCGAAATCCTACAATCCCGAGTTTGCACTTTGATATAATGTTATTCTAAAACTCTATGCAGCAATCAACTAATAGAAACACAGGAAGATTGACTCGAAGTCTTTTTTAGTAGTTGAGGTTGACTCTGATTTGTCTAACCTATATGGCAGACTGCTAATGTAAGATAACTAACATGTTAAAGTCTATATCCCTATATCACTGGTTCATAGTTGCAGAAACGTTTGAAAACTATCTCTTGAGATTTCTTCATCTTAGGAACTATCTATAAAGGGTTTATTTACTCCAAGTAGGTAGCTCCTACTAAGTCAAAAATAAGGAATAAGCGATTCCTTCCTTCAACATTGGTACATTATTGCGATCATGACGTGATTGGTTCAAGAGTCCCCAGTTTGGCAGGTGATCGCCTCACGAGTCTAGCTCGCTCGCTATGCATCTACCGAGGCGGTTCCGACTATCGGCCCCCTTGAAGACCGACTTTGATAAGACCAGAGCAACTTTCTACTGCTTTGAAGTGACAGGAAAGATTGGTAATCGCGCCGCTCACTTGTATCCTTTGCGCAACTTGTACCAAATTCTTTTTGCCTATTGTTGGTGTGTTGAAAGGTGAGTTCAGAATGCTTGTCTTTTGTGAAGCCTACTAACAAGGACCTTGAACCTCCCGACAGGTTGGTCATTATTCCTCGATAAGTCAAGTCTTCTAATTTATTGAAGCTGCGTCTGGACCTGTAACTAAACTTCTTATGCTGTTTAGGTCTTTTGGGCGCAAATCCTGTCTTGAGCAACTGTCAACCCTTATCATATTCCTAAACTTACCTACCTACAGTAAGTTGTTTCACCTGACTAATACCGCTCCTTGTGTAGATATACATGAAGGGCATATACTAATTCGGGGTACATAGAATATTCTTTTTCAAATGAAAATACCTATCTTATTACTCGCATCGAGTCTGCACTATGGCTTAGTATCAGCAGGTCCCATTTTCGAGGAGTTCTTATCTCCAAGACTTGGTACTAGGGGAGCTGTAGTGTCAGAGGCTCAAGAATGCAGTTACATAGGCCGAGACTTACTGGCACGAGGCGTAAGTCTGTTATTTCCACTATCAATTGATCAACTACTTACCTTACTTGGCAGGGAAACGCGGTAGATGCCATGATCGGAACGACATTCTGTGTCGGCGTTATTGGCATGTATCACTCTGGTATCGGAGGTGGCGGGTTCATGCTTGTCCGAGACAAGCATGGCCATTATGAAGCCATAGACTTCAGAGAATCCGCGCCTGCAGCAGCCTATGAAGACATGTACCAGGGGAATGTTAATGGTAGTATTTATGGCGGACTATCCGTCGGCGTGCCTGGCGAAGTACGCGGCTTCGAGTATGCACACAAGAAATACGGTGTAAGGATCATGACTCCCCTGACACTTTTGCAAAGCTGACCAAGACGTGCAGAGTCTCCCATGGAAGACCATCTTGCAAGGAGCTATCAAGGTTGCTCGCGATGGCTTCAAAGGTAAGGTTGCATCTAACCATGTGTGGCATGTTCACTAATATGTATTAGTCAATGCCGATATGGCAAGGTTCATAGAAAGGACTGCCAAAGGGCATCAGAACTTCTTCATAGAAGATCCCTCATGGGCGGAGGATTTTGCCCCGAATGGTACGTCCCGATTCTTTTGCTTCTGAGGCCTATGCTAATACTAAAGCAGGACGACTCATTGCTGAAGGGGAGACGATGACAAGAAAGCGATATGCGAGGTAGACTGCTGTTCGGCGCCAGAACTCTCACTTGACTAACAGTTCCAGTACCCTTCAAGCCATCGCAGATCATGGTGCCGATGTCTTTTATACAGGCCCTTTCGGTAAGCTACCACCTTGAGATATTAAGTCAACCCTAACAATACACAGCGGAAAGCATGATCAGGACTATCCAAGATTCAAACGGTACCATGACATTGGATGACTTGAAAGACTACGAAATCATCTCCCGCGAAGTTCTCCACACCGATTACAAAGGCTACGATGTCTACGGCATGAGCTCCCCAGCCGGCGGTGCTGTCTCGCTCAACATCTTAAACACCATGAATGGCTACTCGCACCAGGACGCGGACCAAAACACCACGCTGCACATCTACATCGAAGCCATGAAGTTTGCTTACGGTGCTCGTTTGAAACTTGGCGATCCTGATTTTGTTGATGGTGTTCCTGAGCTGGAGCACGAGATGCTCAACCGCACGACTGCCGAAACGATTCGAGGAAAGATCGATCCTTGGACTACTCAGGATATTGAGAAATATGATCCTGATGGAATCTACTCATCTGATGGACACGGCACTTCACATGTCGTGACTGCTGACCGTGATGGCATGGCTGTCTCGTTGACAACCACTGTGAACCTCATCTTTGGATCTCTACTCATGGACAATCTCACTGGAGTGATATTGTAAGCAAACAACCCAATTATCAATCCCTTGTGAGAAACTACACTAATGCTTCGTCAGGAATAATGAGATGAATGATTTTTCTATCCCAGGCGTTCCAAACGAATTCGGCTTCGCTCCAGCAGAAGCAAACTTCGTCCGTCCTAACAAGCGCCCTCTTTCATCATGTACACCTATTATTGTTGCACAAAAAGATGGCTCTCTATTTGCTGTGATTGGCGCCGCAGGAGGATCCCGCATTATCTCTGCTACCACGCAAGTTGCCTGGCGCGTTCTGACTTCTCCGTCTTGGTCTATCAAGGATGCTGTCCGCGAGCCCCGTGTTCATAACCAACTAATGCCCAACACGCTGCTTGTGGAAAATAAGTTCAGTCTGTACGACATTCCATCACTCAAGGAGAGGGGTCATAATATCACTTGGGTTGATGAGGGATTGAGTTCGGTGCAGGCTCTCGTCAGGGACGCAGATGGTGTTTTTGAGATTGCTCCTGAGCCTAGGCAGAAGAACAGCGGAGGCGCAACGCTTTAGACCAGAGTACAGGAGAAGGTATAGAGCGATAGAGGTACGGATCACTGATTATCATTGGTTAAGCACTTTCTTGCAGGCCATACTGATGAGCTAAAACACAAACACGCCTGAGCTTTACACCTTATATATCATGAGTTGATCTGGTCTATCATTTCTCTTTGTCTTCTAGGGGAAAGGGGGTATCCTTTTGATTATCTACAGCAGATCTACGCCTCTCATCTAGCCAGCGTTACCAAACGCGCCATCTGAACTGTCCACTTCTTTGCAAACTCCTCTTCAGTGAATCTCTTGGCCGACTCACGTGCCCGCAAACGAACTGCTAGAGGATCTGGTAGCGACAAAGCCTTCTCATAACCTTGTGCGAACTCCTCTTCCGTTGTGGCGTGGAAACCTGTGCGCAGTGGTTAGTGGGAAGACCTTTCTTATGTGAATTTCAACTTACCAGTTGGCTGGCCGTCAATTGGCACGACAATGTCAAACTTGGGGCCAGCGCTGTCATGTACCACGGAGATGAGTCCAGCGGCTTGGTATTCCACAACACCAATTCCAAAGTGTTCGTTCCACATGCCATTGACGCCTACAGATGCCCTTCTCAGCCAGTCCAGGACCTCTGACCAAGGAGCATCCAAGTGGAACTTTACGCTGTTCTTGATGCCCAATTCATTGGCAAGAAGTCGCAGCTGATACACACGTTTCGAGTCAGAGTCATCCCGCACACTTCCAATAAGGATTAGATTGGTGCCCTTGGCCGCCTCGCTCTTGGTCTTAATGAAGGTAGCGAAAGATCGCAAGATGAGTTGATGATTCTTCTCGGGTCGGAATTGCGCAAGGTAGACAATGGCTTTCTCTCGTCGTTTTTCGCTCTCTTCAGAGACCTCGACTTCACGTTCCATCTCTCGAACAGCAGTGGGAGGGTATACGACGGTAATCGGATCTGTCTTGTTCTTCTCTTTCCGGTAAGGACCCCACAAGCTCTTGATGTGACCTTGGGTCCAAGTCGAATTGGTCATGACAATATCAACCGATGAGCCGATCCAAGAGTATATCACCGCAAAGAGCTTCCAGTAGTTCTTCTTGGCAAACCCTTGAGCTCCAGCACCCTTGCCCACATGTGCCCCTTGAGTTCCTGCATCCGCCTTTACGTCGAGAGACTCGAGCATGTCTGTAGAGATCGTGGGATAGTGTACATACGCTCCAGTCGGAACCTTCGGGAATAAAAACTTGCAGAGACCAAGAGCAAATGCGTAGCCCATTGTGTCGATAAAGATATCAGGAACCAGTAGCGAGAAAGCGTCCCAGGCCAGAACAAGAGAACCAAGAGACTGGCCAAGCAGTGTGAAATGAGGCCACGTAGATGGAAGAACCCAGTCTCGCTTAGAAAGGTAGAGGAAAGTCAGCGTAGGAGCGTGAAGCTCAATATTGAATCTTGTCTATCACGGCGTAAGCATATCGTTGCTTGACTGATAAATCTTCCAGTCGGCATACCTTGACTCGAGACAAAATCGCATCTTTGGTAACGTCGTGATCGCCTGTGTACACTACACATTTCGCCTTTGGCCAACGGTCTTGTGTGGCCCGAATCGCAGCCCAGAGAACTCGCTCTCCGCCACCTCCGGCGTTGCTTGTTCATGTTAGCACGATCCCTGATGGGTCCCATGATAACATACCAGAATGGATGGAAGAATCCAACAATGCCAGCCCAGTCTTTTTGGCCACTCAGTGTATTTTTCAGGTTATCGTCCACATCGAATACGAGCTTCGTCTCAGCACTACCTCGGGGATCCTTGCGGCGAGCAGCTGCGTCCTCCTCTGTCATGAGAGCCAGAAGGTGGGCGCGGCGACCTTCTGTTCGTTTCTGTATAGACCATCCGAGAAATGTGCGAAGAAGTCTTCCTATCAGAGGTAGGGCGATAAGAACAACCAGAGGCACGAGGATCGTTAGGGAAGGCATCGTTCGGATCGTCCTGTGTCGTCAACTCGACGGGTGCCGGAAGGAATGGGAGGGATGTCGGAGAGATATTGTAGGGGGGTAGGGATGCCGCGGAAGGAGGATGTTAGGAGCGGCGGTATTTATGTGAGCCTCAAGGGCGTGAGGCGGACGAATTGTAGTAGCAAATGTCTACCATGAGTGAGCAAGAATATGAGATGATAGTGTAAGGTAACGC
>JAAVUH010000127.1:0-339323 GCA_014899045.1 Fusarium palustre | reverse complement strand
GTTGCGGACCCTTGCTTTTATTATTGTCCGCCCTTCTCATCTGACAAAGTGCATAGCCAATAGTGACATGTAAATCGCAGGGAAGGAGCATGAGCGAGATGATGCTTTTGCTGTTATCATTATCATTATTATCCATTGTTTTATATATAATCCAGGCGACGAAACGACGAGATATGTTTTACCCACTTACACACATGTATATCCCGAGATATGTGTGTTTTGACGGCGTTTGGGCATGAATGAAGTAACGGCTTCTCTCATATTTCTTTTTACTTTACTACAATCTTGTGTATATGTAGGATTGAAAATAAAGAGTCATTTTTAAGTTTCGTTGTGGTCTTGTATGTGATACGTGACACTTGTTCGGGTGAGGACATGAACTAAGATCTATCCGCTTCTTATAATAATATTAAACTTTCTGTCAAACGATAGTACCTGAGTTAGTTCAGGTGACAATGTAACCCGTGCGCTATGGTAAAAAAAAGGGCAAGCTAAAGAAGGGGGTATCATCGGTCCCGGATCAAGGGAAGATCTCAACGGCTTTTCTGTAGCTTAGTCGCTTGGCGGGAGATCTACCGAAAGTTACTCTGTACATGGGTAAGTGAGGCTGGTGATGAGACCTGGTCTGTGGTTTCTGTGGCACAACAAGACTCCTCCCAATGCTATGGGCCGTGCTTTGTTTGACCGTCCTAGCAAGCGAGCCAAGGATTCTTTTTGGTCGTGTTTAGGTCTTAGATCCAATTAGTACGTGATACAATTAGGTTTGATGTGGCAAAGTCTATATATACAGATGGTTGACGCTGGGTAGAGGAGTGGTTTAGGGTAAGAGTAAATAATGGGCTCAGCCGCGCGCAGAACACAACCATAACTATGTTGTCTATTGTCAATTATCGCGACTTTGTAATTAATTCTAAAATTACTTATTATGATATGTAAACCTGACCTATCGGCATTTGCCAAGAATCCCATTGTAAAGCTTTGTAGTAATCATGACCGCGTCAGGCAAGTCTAAATCTGCTTGTAGTGGCGTTTAGGCGGTGGCAGTGACGTATTACAAAGCAAGACACCGAACATTTCCGAACACGATAGTATCACTTTAAGTTGCCTTTTTGCTTACAAAATCTAAACCATATATTAAAGGCCTTTCGCCCCTGTCATATCATATCGCTCATATCTGCCCCATTTTACTTCGATCTACCTATTCATCTGAATTCTTGCCATTGGCATCAACCGTAATCATAACTTGTCTAAAGAACCCATCGCCACTTCGCTGCGTTACCAACATGGCCGACTGCGACGACTCTCCCATGTCCGACAACGAGCAGCAGAACTGGCTCACACTCTCCATCACACACCGAAAAGCAACATACGAACTATCCTTCCCCGAAGATGCAACCATCACAGACCTTTTCGCCGAAATCGAAGCAAGCCTCGATGTGCCCGTAGCAAACCAAAAGATCATTGCGCCCAAAACTCCTCTCCTCAAAGCACCCTTCAAAAACCCCGACATGCCCCTCACAGACCTAATGGGCAAGGCTTTGACGCTTATGGGGTCACCAGCGGCCGAGATACAGCAGGTTCAGGATATGGCCGAGCGCGTGGCCGAGCGCAACGCTGCGAGGATGGCACAGCGCAGCAGAGCACGACGTGCGACGCCTCGTCGGAAACCAGAGGAATCGCAGTATACCTTCCTCCAAGTGAGGCCTCTACAGGGCCTCCCAAATCCAGAGCGCAGCCAGAAGCTCCTCATGCGCCTCAAGGAAGACCCCGGCATTCGCGCCACCATGACAAAACACAAATTCACCGTCGGAATTCTCACAGAGATGGAGCCTCTTTCCAACACGCAGACGACGCACGAGGGCACGAGTCGACTCCTTGGTCTGAACCGAAACAATGGCGAGGCGATCGAACTGCGCTTGCGAACCGATGCGCACGATGGATATCGCGATTACAAGACCATTCGCAAAACGCTGTGCCACGAGCTAGCGCACAACGTCCACAGCCCGCATAATAGGGATTTCTGGGACTTGTGTCACCAGATTGAGCGCGAGGTCGATGCTGCGGATTGGAAGTCTGGTGGACACACCATTGGCGAGACGTCGCGGTATACCATCTCTGGAAATGATCAAGATGACGAGGAGGACTATCCCGAGGATTTTGGCGGCTGGACAGGCGGAGAGTTTGTGCTAGGCGGTACCAAGACGGGTGGCTCTGCTGGTGGGTTGACCAGGAGAGAAGTCCTCGCGCAAGCAGCTCTTGAAAGACAGCGGAAACAGGTTGAGACTGAGCGGAAGGTCTTGGAAGACCAGCGTGGACGACAGACACCGCCCGGTGATGAGTCCAAGTAACGACAGCATTTTCTCGGGAATCCAAGTGGCGAGGCGTTAGGATATTGATAGATGGGCACTAGCATTGGGATCATACAGGCGTTATATATAGCGTTACAATCTGATATAACTATTTGTTCATACATCATAATCCTCAGAACCCATTAGTAAGGCAGAGGATCCAGATTCAATCCTTCAACACTGAACTGAAATGAATCATTCCGAGAGTAACTCCCCGCAGTATCGAGATCCAAGCGGCCCCTGATACAATCACGGAAATCCACATCAGCAAAGACCATACCATCAGGGTCACCCCATTGGGGCCCAGCGATTACATCTCCGAACGGCGACACGATGGATGAGCCACCAGGCGAAATGAAGTCAGCTTTGTCAAAGGTACTCTCGGACTTCTTTGGAGCGGCAACTTGTGGTCGTGTAGTAGTAGTAGTAGTAGTAGGAGGAGGAGGCGCTTCGCCGTCGTCTTCGCACCCGAGAACAATCTCATTCCCATCGTCGTCAAAGACGGACTTTCTACGACGGCGTTGACGAGTAGGGGATTTCGGAAGGGCAATTTCAAAGCCCTCTTCTGTGAGACACGAGCCACGACGTTCTCGAACAGCGGGACCGTTGCCGTTGCCATTCGTCTCAGCAGGGGCATCCTTTGGAACGCACATGTTACTGCTGACGACGAAGCAACGACCCTCGACACCAATAGTGCGTACGAGACTCAGCCAAGCATCGCGGGAATCAGCCGTCGGCGCGAGATATAGGTTGATGTTTTGAGAGTAGAGACTCTGGCGAAGAAGAGGCATGTAACTCTCCCAGCAGATGGCAGCGGCGAGATTGATGCGAATACCTCGAATGGTGGTCGATACGGCGCGGAGAGTGCTCGGTGAGCCCTGGGCCCAGATAAGACGTTCAGTGCCGGTCTGGAGAAAACAAACAAATGTCAGTCAAGAATCATCAAGGGGAGTCGGGGCTTTCGTACGGGAAGGACTTTGCGACGCTTTCCTAGCATACCCTCCTTGGGACAAACATAGACAACAGAGCAGTACAAGCTCCCACCTGCTTTCTCGATACAACCCACGACTACGAAAACACCCGTGTCTCTGGCAATGCGCTCCAACTCCTCGCGCGAACCATCACCGCGAACTTCATCCTCCTCGCCAATCTGCCTCTTAACCCATTTGATGCCCGCGCCGCCACCACCTGGTCCCACGGTATCGCCCAGGTCAATGGCCTTGTCGAAATAGCGAGCAAACTCTTCGCGACCAGCGGCACTGCGGTCGCCGATTTTGCAGCCAAAGTAGCTGCCGCGGGGATAGCCTCCTATGAAGGCCTCGGGAAGGAGGAGGATGTCAATTTTGGAGGATGCGGCGCGTTGCGCAAGGGTGTCAATGAGGGCTATTGTCTCGGCTGTTGACGATTGGGTGCCGGGGGACGCAGTCCCGAGACGGATGTGACCAGCTGCTGCCATTGTATATAATATGTATACCGGGGAGAGAGTAGAGAGTAAGAATATTAGTTGGATGAGGGGGCTTGTATATATACAAAGTCAGGCCAGACTGACAAGACAAGACGAGGAGTTATGTTATGTTGCGATGCAGCAACGAGCGGGGCAGTGAATACAGCCAAATCGAGCTATTACTACACAGTCATAGTGTCTTCAAACTTTCGGTTTATCCAGTGGATGTCTCGGCGCCTCTTTTCCATGTCTGGTTTGTAAGATAGCTATTCATCCGAGCAGTGACAAGTGAGCAAGCCGCGCGAGCTAGACCAGCTGGGAAATACTACCCCGCAATCTGCGGCCCGCAGGTCGACTACATGTACTTCAGCTTCGGCTTCGGCTCCGAAGAAGCGTTGTCGGAGAAGGGGAGTCAGATCAGAGGTGGATATGGTATTCTTGGTCATTAGAGTACCTATTTACTCGATCCATCGTAAAATCTTTGTACCCCTTTCTTTTCTTACACTCTCTTGAGCGATGTTGGCGGGCAACAGAAAAGTTAGCCTCTCAAGTCTCAGGGTACGAAGATAAATAGCCTAAGAGGTCTGGTCTAAGTAGCATATGTAAGCTGTCCCAATATTTTCGTTCATTATGCTTCTAGCGGCCATTGTTCCTAATACCCTTGGAGGAGGGTATCCCTTTTGTATACAACCGACTATCTTCGTCGAGTACGTGGTGCTGGCGCAGGTGTAGGCTCAAACGCATCGTCATCCGAAATCTCATCGTCGCTAATCTCAACCGCTTTGCTTTGCGTACCGCTCTTTTGTGACTGCGAAAAGTTCAACTTGGTCTGTCGTGTACTCTTGGCCGCTGGTTTAGCTGTCGTAGTTTTGGCATTGCTCTTTGTCGCAGCAGCTCGTCGTGTCTTTGGTGGTGGGGGAGCTGGTTCATCTTCTGATTCCATTACCACATCCTCCTCCTCCTCCTCCTCTTCTTCCTCGCTATCCTCGAATGCCTTGCGGCCTCGGCCTTTTGGTGGTGCCTTTTTGGCTGGTGGTGCCTTCGCTTTGGTGGTGCGCGCTGCTCGTTTGGCAGGTGGCTTTTTGGCAGGCGGCTCATCTTCATCCATCAAGTCTTCATCTTCCTGTACTGCTTTGCTCTTTCCTCGTGCAGCCTTCTTAGCTGGTGCCGGTGCACGCGTGTTTTCAGCCTGCTGGTCATCCTCATATGTCCAGGCATCTGCCTCTTCCTCCCAAGCGCCATCAAAATCGCTGTCCCAAGTTGGAGGCTTAGGCTTAAGAACTCTCTTCCTCTCTATCGGTGCAGTCGGTAAGCCTCTAGCCTGCTGCTGCTCGATTCGTGTGCGATAAATTTCCATGGCGCTGTTTAGATCTTCGTCATCGGACTCCAGACCCAGCATGGATCGTACTTGACCTGTTAGATGTTCAGATACAAAAAGTTCCATCGCATGCTTGTCATCCTTTGTCACGAATTGGGTTACGGCATCACCGAAAGGTCCTTGAGGCAGAACCTTGAGGGATTGTGCTGATAGAAAGTCCTGCACCAGGTTCTCGACCTTGACCATGTCGTCACCACCTTCAAGAGCCTCAAGAGCTTCCGTTGGGTTGGCAGCATTTGCCTTGCCTGTGATGTGTCAGTTGAATCCGTAGTTGACCAACTTAATAGTGACTTACGAGATGCTGTCTTTTTGCGGTAAAAGTAGACCACATCATTCGTGTTGGCCACTTTACCAACAAATCGATTCGAGAATCTTTGGGGGTTCTCAATCTCAAACTGACCGCCATCTTGTGCTGTATACTCGACCTTAAGACGGATCAGCGGAAGAGGCCGCTCTTCTAAAGCCTCTTCGTCGGTTTGAATTGCCTCCCAGTCTGCGTTGGCCTCCTCAATCATTTCCTCGACCACTTCCATCAATCTCCGAGTCACCTCTTGACGGTTGTCCTTCTTTTTGTCCAGACCTTTGAATCGCTTGTCTTGTGCAAGATGGAGTTCCCGTGTGACGAACGGACGCACGCTCTTGAGCGGAATCTTATCTACCTTGAAGTCTTTACCCGTCACACTGACGATAGCGACATGCTTCTGCACAGCCTCGCCAGGAACAAGAGAAGTCGCGACAGAAGAACCGGGCTGCATAACATGGAATCCTGTTTCAGGGTTTTGCGTAGGATCGATCAGGCATTCGTGTTCGTGACCCCAGACCACTAAATCCAGCCAATCTGGCAGGACATTCTCAGGGAGATAGGATGTGGCTGTGTGTGCGTGGTGATTTTGATGAACGGCCAATAGATTGAACCAATCTCCCATCTGAGCACCTGGTCGGAACCATTTGACTTTGTGATCTCGAAAAGTTCGGAACATGCGCTCGTCTCGGACGTTGCTTATTCCAAAGAGGGCCAACTTTGTAAGTCCCTTCTGCAACAGGATGGGCTTGGCCTCGATATTATCTGCCTCGGGTACCCGACCATAGTAGTTGAGTAATCCGCTCGCTTGTAACAAGTCTAGTGAGCAAAAGTTGCCTTCGCCGGAGGGGTCGTCGTGATTGCCATGGATGGAAAAAACAGGAATCGAAATGTTGATATCGGGATCTTCGTAATTGACGTGTGGGAAAGCGCCCTCGAACACAGATGCAGCGTCGGAAAGGAACTCGAGCGGACAAGGTTTCATGCCCAAGCAGTTTTGTCTGAGAGTGCGCATGACCTGGTAAAGCGACTTTCGGGAGGGTTTATTGTCGTGAAAGAGATCACCGGCGAGAAGTACCATGTCGACCTAACGAGTAAGAAATCGTCTTGATAAAGAAGGATGATGAGTCCGTACATCTTCAGTCCGAGCAAGGTTCAGAACCTCATCAAAAGTTCTCCAACTGTCGTCCTTGCGGATAGGATCACGCTCTTCGTAGCCGACATGATTGTCGGTCGCAACAAGGATGCGGATTGTGTCCGCCTCTGCGGCTGTCAGTAAGAGGAGCTGACGGTAAAGTCAGATTAGAATCTTACCGCTAAACTCTGGCATCTTTCAGGTGTTAGGCGGCTGATAATTCGTGTGACCACCTTCGAATCTGTGACTGCTACAACGTACTTTACGCGGTAAGCATGTCTTGGTCCAGTGAGACGCGAGTGGCAGCCTGGAAGGTGACGCGACCCGGTGCGAGGTCACGTGCACAATTTTGACTTAACAGTGTTGGATGTTCTATAATATGACGGCTCATCTTTTCTCAGCTGTCAAATGTTATTAATTGTTCTGGAAAAGTAATAAGAACGCTCTAAAAAGGGCTCGCCAATGTTGAATGGCAGTGGCATCTTGCAGTCAGTCTGACGACTAGCGTTGAATGACCACCACCACGAGTCAGGCCCAACGTTGAAGTTTAATTAATTATTATTATCATCATCATTGAGCTCGTACCTATTTTATCAAACATCAGACCATGTTTCCAAGTCTAGCAAGGTTCTCGGCCGCGTTCCGTAGCCTGCGTTACTGATCCTGTCATCCCTACACCTTAACTATTGCTAGATATGGAGAAGCGAAGGGGCTCGATACGCGAATGCTACAGCCCATGACCTTGAGCCTGTCATCTATGAGGATGGTTAGATTACTCTATAGGAAGCTTGGCTGATCAATAATGACACCACTGTAGTCGTGGGATGTGGAGTGTCCATCACATTTTAGTCCACTTGCAGCAACCTGATATTCCGTTCTTCTTCGCTTTCTTGACCGTCTGACATTAGAGTAAATATACCAGAAGCATGGTACACTGATATTTCTTTTCTTTTTATTGAATCACCATTCAACTATTTATCTGTTTTCTTCTCTGTATTCGCCCAGTGGTGGTGCTATCTGTTTTCTTGTCCTTCTCTTACAAACACCAATGCTCATAACTTGCCGCTTACACCAGCCCATTATCAGCCTCTCCGTAAGCCCGAAGCTACTACCTGCCTGGATCAACGCGCATATGCTCAAAAAGGAGTCATGGGCGAAAGGACTATCTGGGCATGATCCCTGTCTTTCTTCTGGATAGTGCATCCATGCCGCACCTGAAGGTTGTTGCCTTTCGGTGTAAAGTGGTGAGATGACCGGATCGCGAAACACCGATTGGCTTCACAAGCTTCATCTTCGATCCCTTCAAGAATCTATTCTGACCTATCGCGACTTACAGCAAACTTCCCCGTTCCTTCAGCGTCCAAGGGAGGCCTGCTTGTTAGGCGCTATCGTAAGATAGGTAGGTAGGTCGTCGATGAACCTGCGATCCACTCCCTCTTTTACATCTGGTTCAATAGTCTCTTATTATTTGTCCTTGGACACGTTCGATCCAATGAAGGTTTCAGTCGATAGCTACCTCTAATAGTCCGTGTCTCCTCAGCACTACCCAACTTTCGCTGTTCAAATAACTGCCCTCCCGGCTTTATGATTCAATCATAGACTTCATCCTTCACTGTTTAGTACAGCTCACATCCTTGAACATATGATCCAGGACTCAACAATCATACCATAATGCATCGCGTCGCAAGGATGCCCACGGATATCATCCAGGGGGGGACATTCTGGTCTCCCCAGCCGTTCTTCAAAGCCGAGGTTCCTTTATTTTGGTGTAAACCTCGCTGCCTTTCCATCGAAAGTCTACCTGTCGAGATCCTCACTGCCATATGCCATAGTCTATGTGTGCATTGTCAGCATGCACATGTTGTCGATCTCCCGCCCGACGAGATTGACCACGCCATCGAGGCTCAGCAGGCATTATCGCGGTTGAGCCGCACATGTCGACGCTTAAGGAGCATAGCGCAACCTATTCTGTATCATTGTTATTACTCCAGAAGAGAGTCGGATCCATCGCACAGTATTGAGTTTTCGCGTATTGCCGATAACAGGACAAGTGAGATTGGGATCTTAAGGACGTTTCTTCGCACGTTACTCAAAAGACCTGATCTTGCTAAGCATGTACGCGCACTGACACTTTTTGGGTTGAGAGAGGACACTGTTGGAAAGACTTCCCAGGACATGCAAGATTTGTTTCGACAAGCCGGAGAGCGCGCTGGCTTTCGTGCTCTGCCTTCATATGAACAAGTTGACTCAAAGTGGTTGCAAGAAGCTTCCATCATGGCTGCACCCTTTGTTGAGCAACTTCTCATTTATCGATCTTCTTCGGAAGGTCTGCAGTACATAAGAGACTCGCCCTTTTACCTACCGAATCTTAAATATCTAGTGTTGCCTGGCCAGGGCAAGAATTCTGACGAGTGTTGTCACATTCAGCAGATGCAGGATGTATTACTTAAAGCTCAGAACCTCGAGATATTAGCAGCCAGCGATGCAGACTGTGGAACAGACATTCCTCTACGCGAGCGTTTTCGAGCAGAGCCTTGGAACACTGCCCTTTCAAGTCTTCGTCGACTTTCACTTCACGGCTTAGACCCAGACAACTTGGCCAAAATCCTTCGCCGGAGTCCAGTACTCGAAGACTTGGAGTACTTTTGCGACATGGATAAGTACACTGTTCTTCAACAAAGCCATCTTGCCCCTGTGAGCCGATCATTGCGGCGGTTGTGCTACACCACCACGACATGGGAGCACACTTCTGGCGGCGCACAAGATGTTATAGAACAAGTATCGATGTTCCTCCGCTGGGATTCTTCATTACGAGGTGATGCCAGCTTTGTCAGCTTCCCGCGTCTTGAGATTTTGGAGATTGAGCAGCTTCTTCTTTACGGGCCTGTATTCGACGACGAAGGAGAGCGCAAACAGCGGTTCGAGGTGATGAAAGACACCGGCCCTGAGATATTTATGGCGAGCCTTCCTTCGTCATTGCGTATTCTTCATATAGGAATGGTATTGGCCTGGCCAGAAATGCACCGCGATTTACTCGGCATGGCAGGAAAGATATATAGGTTTCAGAATTTGAAGGTAGTTGCCGTGGACCCCTACGAAGCGCCACCTAAAGAACAGGTAAAAGAACTTGAAGACGCATTTGCAGCGAAAGGAATTGCTTTTCGGATAGGACAGACGACGCAGGTACCATTTGGTAGGGGTATGTTGGGTGTGAGACCAGGACATCCAGGGAGACCAAGTGAGAGGGATCTCAGGTTTCCGCTGAATCGTAGAAATCATTCATACCTGGACTTTCTAGAATTCTAAAGTATTAGTATAAGAAAGAAATCGATCTTATCGCTGGTATATATGTAGAGCTTGACCAAGTATGCTACAAACAGGAGATCTTGCGAGGACAAAGAAAGCAGGCCCGGCAAGTCATGATATACAGCCGTCCATCGCTTCTGAGCAAATCTTTGCACGGTTTGAAAAAGGAAATTGATACAAGAAGAAGCCCCTAGTTAGGCAGCTGTACCCCAGCATCCTTGGCGAGTCTCAAAATCTCTTGTACCACGGCGCCTACATCATGGCTCTTGATCGGTATCCGATGGCCACCGTCCCATTCAATCAAAGTTGTTGTGCCAGTTTCACAGTAATTGTTCAAGAGAATCCTGTGTTGCTCCATACCACCATCTCGAAGTCCATGCACATGTAATGTCGGTATACTCAAGACATGGTCACCCTTGTTCGACTTGGGCCAATCTTTGAATTCTGAGCTCAACATTGCCGCGTCAACAATTGGTGGCGGATGTTGCAGTCGGTGGTCCAGTGTGATGAGAGGTGCTCTTCCAGCCATGAGAACACCAAACTTGAATTGAGTCAAGGCTTCGTCTGGTCCAAATTGCTCGGTGACCTTTTGCTGCGTCCATAGTAAACTCGCCGCGATCTTAGCACCCTGGGAGAAACCCAGAATGCCGATCCACTCTCCGGTGCCGGGATCTGTATCCATGGCTCGGCGGGTCTGGTCCCGGATCAACTCGGCAGCGGCCTCGGGTTCAATCTCTTCGTGGTCGGGCTGCCATCGGAGCCAGCGCCGAAAGGGTCCGTATTCACCATAAACGCTGACGATGTCCGGATGAGGAGCCGAGATGAAGGGCGCTTGCATAAACACAAGACGCAGAGAAGATCTTAGATGCTTTATGAGAACGCGGCATTGTAGTTCAAATACTTCTGCGTTGACACCGCCGCCGTGTAGACAAAGAATGCGGGGGAGATGAAGAGTCTCCGGGTCGCTGGATGAATGTGTTTGTGTTTGTGTCATTTTGATCAGTGGAAAGTCCTACTAGCGGTCACTGATGAAACTTTGAAAGAGTATCAGAGATATAAATTTTGGTGTTTTTACAAGACTACGTTTTCCTCGGTACAAGATAATACAGGCTACGATCACAAGGGCTCGGGTAAGCTTCCAGTCACATTCCCGGTCAGATGCATTCGGACTCCGAGATGCGTACGGGCAATGGCAATCTGTTGTAGATAAAAGAAGATAACGACCTGGCATATCGTTAACATAGATTTAATCATCACCATGTCAGTATTTACACAAATTCACATGTCAATTGTACCCTCTCCCCAACATTTTACTATTAATCTCTTCCCTTTATACGATGGAGCATCTCCCATTGGTCAAGACCAAGGCTGTGTAGGACCCTGAACTTCAGCCACGCAATCGTCTCCAGCCAAGCCACCATGATGACATCAATTCCCTGTCACTAGTGAACATGTCGCACGTTGGCACCTCGCATTCACGAACCGGTTTCGCATTGTTTCACGCCACTCTGGGCCTCTCAAAGTGACGAGGCCTCTTTCAACACTAGATCGTATCCGTAGCCATCAGTTCTCTATTAAAGGCGTCCCCTCCTATTTTGACACCTCGTATTTCAATTCTGTCTTTCCAATCCTAAGCCTACGCTCTTATACCTGATACAAAGCTACCCCGCCATCGATCTACCTACTCCCGACTTATCACCTTACAACTACAGCAACTACTCTACATATTTTAGCCCCGATGTCTAATCCTGAGAAAGCTCCCATGTATTCCGCTGGCGACCAGCATGGAGGCGGTTTACTGCCTACCGCCCAGCCAGGCCAAGAGAATCCCTCTCACGATAACTCCGCCCCTCCTGTATACGATCAAGGAGCAGCTGAGCTCCCCAGCGATGAGAAGCAGCAGCAGCCTCCTCAATACGTCGCTCCTCCTGGAGCCGAATCATCACAATCGGCCGCGGACGAGAAGCAAAGACTGGCACAGCAGCACTTCCCGCCTCCTCCTCCTGGTCCTCCTCCTTCGCAAGACCAACATCAGCAATCTGCTCTTCATCCGAACCCACTTCAGGGCAACCCAGTAATTGCGCCTCAACAGCAACAGGAGACTCATCAGCCCATCGATACACAGCGGGAACAGAAGAACTACTCCATTCCACAATACGATCCTGCTCATCCTACTTTCGCGCCCCCTCCCACAAACCCTACAAACGAGTCCAGCCAGCCAACTACCACAGCTCCTATTCATGGTGAACCCCTCGGACACGGCACTGACCAGACGCACGGACATGGTTATGGCTCTGGCCATGGTAATAATAACGACACAGGAAACGTCTCAACGTTCGTGCCTCCTGAGGAACACAAGAAGCCTGGCTGGAGTGAGCGCTTTAGCCAGCTTGGTATAAAGGCCGCAGCGCCTATCAACAGCTTGGCGCATAAGTTCGGTAGCCAGAGTTTCCTCCCCGAGACTATTGATAAGGAGTGCGACAAAGCAGCTTCTATTCTGAAGTCCTTCTGCAGTAAGTTATCATTTAATACTCCACAAACGCCTTACTTACCATCTCTAGAAAACGGTGTCTATGCCGACCCTGATTCAAGCCAGGTTCCCACATCGACCGATCCTAAGGCAGAAGCGACCAATGACGAGATCATCGACCCTACTAAGGAGAAGCCCAAGAAGCGAGTGCTTGTTAATATCCCTCCCAAGGTCATTGCCAAAGCCCAGGGTCTCGCTATTTTCACTACCCTACGTGCCGGATACGCATTCTCTGGTGCTACCGGTTCTGGCATTCTTATCTCGCGTCTCCCAGACGGATCGTGGGGCCCACCCTCAGGTATCCAGGTGCACTCTGTTGGTGCTGGCTTCATGATCGGTCTTGACATTTACGACTGTGTTTGCGTCATCAATAGCCGAGAGGCGCTCAACGCTTTCGCCAAGACACGTGTTGCTCTTGGTAGTGATCTCGCTGTTGTTGCTGGCCCCTACGGTGCTGGTGGTGCTGTTGAGATTGGTGCCGGTGTCGATGGAAAGAAGTCCAAGGAGACCAAGGATGAAGAGGCTCCTCCTAAGCCTCCTCGCCCTACCGAGGACAATCAGAACTTGAAGCCGGATGAGAAGAAGAAGAACCGTCGCTCGCTAAGTGCTAGCGGTTTCAAGCCTGTTTTCTCATACGTCAAGTCACGCGGCTTCTACGCCGGTATTCAAGTTGACGGCACAGTTGTGGTGGAGCGCAAGGACGCCAACGCTGCATTCTATGGCGAGCGCGTCTCGGTTGAGCAGATCATCAAGGGAGAAGTTCCCCGCCAGGGCACAAACAGCATGTGGCCTGCTGGTGCCCGTAATCTCCTCGAGACTCTCAAGGGAGCTGAAGTTGGTTCGCTCAAGGTTAAGCACAGTAAGGATGGAGTGTCGCCCACAAATGCCACGTTCGGTGGACCTTCTTCAGACCCCTCTGCGCCGGTAGCTTCTGGAGGCGCTGGTGCTGATGCTGCGCATCCTCCTGGCTATGTCAATGATGGAGTTCATCGTCCTGAGGTTGGAGATGTCAAGTACCGTTGAGATATGAGAGATTGATGAGTTACGAGATACCACCTGAAACCCGAGCTTGTATGATCAGATAGCCTTTGTTTCCAACAGTGTTAGCAAATTACACTTACATTTTTATATTGAACTGCTGATAGTTCATTTTCATGTATGGAGCACCCAGTAATAGTGACGTGAAATAGGTAGTTGAGATACAACAACCTGGCCATTTCAATATTATCCTAAAACCTGTTCTCCAAGAAGTGAGTTTCTGACCAAAGCCATATACATTCTCACATTTTCAAAGCAAATTACTTACTGTTAATTGAAGTAAATCGCATTTTTGTCTGGGTTCAGGGTAGCGTAACCGTGTCGTGCTGCGCCACACCTCGTCATTGCCCCTCCAACGTGGCAGTCGATAATTTTGATGAAGTCATTTCTAGCACCAGCGAAGCCCGAGCTCGAACCAACTAATTTACATCGCAGCTTGAAAACCTGTGACTCCGGCTCAAAGACGAAGTTATGGCGTCGTAAGGAGCTCCAGAAATAACAGTATCTCTAAACTCCTAGTTACTAACATGTATTGTGACCAGAAACATTCTCTACCTCCCGTTTCGCAAGTCGACCCAGCTCTCGCTCGCCTCGACAATAAGGCAGTACATCAACACCAAGTATGACCAACACCCAGATATGTTCAAGCACGACCTTGAGGTCATCGATGCACTTCGTCGCGATGCCGTCAATGTTCGAGAGCCGCATCCCAGCGGAATTAAGAAACTGCAAGCGTACGCGGGTCAGCTTGTTTGGGTTGGTGGAAAGTTCCCGATAGATGTAAGTATCAAACCGTGGTAAGCTGCCCGCAAAGCTGACAACTGGCAGATCGGAGCCGAATTCTCGTGGTATCCAGCCCTCGGATACAACACTGAACGACCTATGGTGCGAAATAACCTCAAGTACGAACTGATGAACGTTCTTTACAATCTTGCATCTCTCTACTCCCAACTTGCGATCAACACACCACGAGGCAATACCGAAGGCCTCAAATCCGCAGCCAACTACTTCTCCCTCGCCGCTGGCGTTCTCACTCACATGCAAAAAGAGATTCTCCCCGAATTACGAATGTCCGACCCCCCCGAAGATATGGACCACGACACTCTCGAATCCCTATCCCAACTTCTTCTCGCACAAAGTCAAGAATGCTTCTGGCAAAAAGCTGTTATGGATGGCTACAAAGACGCATCGATCGCCAAGCTCGCCGCTCGAGTATCCGACCTCTACAACTTTGCTGGCGAAGCTGCCATGAAGAGCGAAGCTATCAGCAGTGCATGGATCCACCACATGAGTGCTAAGCATCACCACTTTGCTGCGGCTGCGCAGTACCGAGCTGCATGCGATTGTCTAGAGAAGAGAAAATACGGAGAGGAAGTTGCACGACTGAGAGATGCTGTTTCCTGTGCAGCCGAGGGCCTTAAGGAGGCCCGCAATGGATATCTTGGCAAGGTTGTGGTTGATGATCTGAACGGGTTGAAGCGAAAGGTCGAAGAAGACTTGAAGCGTGCGGAAAAAGACAACGATGTTATTTACCTAAGTATGCGCGCACATTGCTTCATTTGGCAGTCAACTAACAACATTCAGTCGCTGTTCCCCCAAAGTCGGAGCTCAAGATTCTTGATCGCGCAAACATGGCCGTAGCTCGCGTGCCTCCTCAAATTGGCAACCCTTACGATTACTTTGGCGACCGCGCCGAGTTTGGACCGGCGCTTTTCTCTCGCCTGGTTCCATTTTCCGTACACGTTGCAACTTCGATTTATGAGGAACGACGAGACCGCATGGTTAGCCAGAATATTATTCAAGAGCTGGAATCACTTACGGAAAAGATTCATGAACTTTTGGCTTCGCTTGGACTTCCTGGATCTCTACAAGCTCTAGAGAAGCCCCTCGGTCTACCGCCCAGCTTGGTTCAGCACGCCGAGGAGATTAGACAAGCAGATGCCATCAACAGAGTGCAAAAGAGCTTTGCTGATATCGATAAATTGCGATTGGGAGACATGGATATTTTCGAGGAGGGTAAGAGGGCTTTGGCTTCGGAGGAGGAAGAGGATCAAAGATTGCGGATGCGATACGGCACGGACCGATGGGTACGACCTGAAAGCCGACAAGACCCTCAAGGCCAGAAGCTCTGGCAACACGCTTCCGAAATCGAAAGTTATTTCCAGAGTAGTGTCAGTAGTGATGCTGTGGTAAGAGAGAAGTTTATCGCTGTCCAGGATCTACTTGCTATTCTTTCGGGACCCGACCGAGATTTGATGGACTCTGTACCCTCGAGTCGACGAGTTGATATCCCCGAGACGTTGAAACCAGCTATAGGAAGACTGCGAAGCGCTTACAATGACGTGTTGCGCCTTGAAAGTCGCCGGCGCAAGAAGGTTGAGGCTCTGCGAGATAACGCTCGTCGGGACGATATCAAGCCTGATATTCTCAAGGAGGCTGCTCGATTGGAACGGACATACCCCAATACAGCACTTGTACCAGCCCACTTTGAGGAGTTCTTTGACCAGCGTCTGGACAGACTATATGAACCTGAGGTTGAGGCGATTGAGAAGGAAGCACAAGACCAAGAGCGTCTCTTACAGGACGTCCAACGGGTTAATCGCGAGTTCGAGTCGCAGAAGCGACAGATGGGCGAGCGTGGAAACCGAGAACGTGAGATCGCCCTACAGAGGCTGGATAATGCCTACTTCAAGTACAAGGAAATCATCAACAATCTCGAGGTCGGACGAAAGTTCTACAACGACCTTAATAAGATCGTTGGACAGGGTTTCCGCGATGTGATTCGCAATTGGGTAGCTCAGCGCCGCATGGAGGCGAGGGCATTGGAAGAGTATGTTCTCATGAACCTGAAGAATGAAGGAATACTAACAATATGTAGGGAGATCAACATGCCGACATTGTCGAATCTCAACATATCTCACCAACAACCACAAGCCCAGGCACATGCTCATGCTCATGCTCATGCTCAGAACCCAATGCCTTCGCACCAAGAACCTACGCACTCTTACGCTCCACCGCAACAACCCCCCCAGGCTGTGCAGAGCCCAGCACAGGCTAATATTCAGTCCTGGGGAGAGACAATGCAGCAGCCCAAACCAGTACAGCCACAGCAAGCAGCACCAATGTGGAATCCTGGTATGGGTATTAAGTTTGGACAATCATCTGGTGGCTCTGGCCAGCCTCCTGCTCCCGGAACATGGAACCCCAACGCTGGGATCAAGTTCGGCTAATGAACGGTACACGTATTTGACAAGTTATCACAATATATATACTGCTACTTGGAAACGTTGGTCGGGATCACTTTGTGTTCGAAAAATAGCATATAAGGCGAATGCGTGCTCTGATTAGATATGTTTTATTATTTATTAATCTCGAGAATCTTTTCCCCGTTTCAAAAAGCCGTGTCAAGTCGCTATGTGCTCAAGTCATCTCAATCACCGCCGCCTAGCAATTTATCGGACAGTATACACACCATGACTGACAGCATGATATCCCTTCTTCCCAACCTTTCCTGTTAGCTCACTCTTCCACTCCTTTCCCTGAGCAATCAGTTCAATCACGTGCTTGAAAGTGTAAACAGGCTCCCAACCCAACTCATTGACCGCTCTGCTTGAATCATACACACGATCGATCCTCTGCAAGTGCGCCCAGCCCTTCTCCCCAAACAACCTTGCGCAATCAGGCGCAACGGTCTCGAAAACCTCCTTAGGGTTCTGGTCCAGAGCCGCGAGCGTGTAAGCGTCTTTTGAGAATGGGGGTGGTGCACTGATGATGTATTTTCTGAATTTGATCTCACGCGCCTTCGCCATGGCGCAGACAGCGGCGCGAACGATGTCTTCCATGTCGCACCGACGGTAGGCTAGCTCGAGAACTTTGAGGTTGTCGTCTGAGAGTGCTGCTCTACGATCTTCATCGTCGTCCTGTTCGGGGAAGAAACGACTCGTGCGGAGTACGAGAACAGGCATTCCTGTCTGGTTTTGGACGAGAAAACAGAGATCCTCTGCTGCGACCTTTGTCGCGCCGTATATGTTCTTTGGAATCGGGACAACCGTCTCGTCGATCCATGCGGCGGGTTGGCCAGGCTTTGGGCTCAGCGCTGCGCCAAAAGTGCTAGTTGTGCTGAAGAAGATGAAGCTTTCGATCTGGGCACCGAGCTTGGCTGCTTCTTCGAGAAGGACGAGGGTGCCTGTGATGTTTGTGTCGACAAAGTCTTGCTTTGAGTGGCTCTCGACATGCGGTTTGTGAAGCGTCGCAGCATGCAGAACGTGACGGATAGGATTGTTCATAAAGATGTCTTTGATGAAGGAGCGGTTGCTGATGGATCCTACATAGTCAGTGTTTTCTGAGGGGAGGATGTCAAGTCCGAGAGGTGTGAAGCCAAGACTGGGAAGGGAAAGCATCAAGGCTGTGCCGAGATGACCGGATGAGCCTGTTACCAGGACGTTATAAGGCATGATGAGAAGAGTGTTTGCTACGTATAGTAAATGAGAGGGGAAAAGAGAGTGTGTGGTGTGGTGTGGTGATGAGGGAAATGTGGTGATGGAATCGCCGTTTTTGTATTGGAGGCGGTGGGGTTAGAATCGGCGAGTGAGTCAGGCACCAAAAAACCAAGAAAAGGTGAATCAGAATCAACAACTCTTATTTAATCACGGAGAGAAAAGAAAAGATTGACAACGTGTGGTTGTGATGCTCTGAGATGGGCGTACAGTATTGTTGTGAGATGTCGCTCTGAAAGTGAGATTAAGCGGGTTGAGTGTCACGACGATGGTATAAGGCCGAGCTTGACAGACGTTTACGAACAAGCGGATTATTGAGCATTCAAATTAAACGAAGAGGATAGGGTGAGTACGTAGAAGAGATTTGTTTGCGGAGTGTTTAGATTGATCAATCTACTGGTATGTCTGGTGGTGGTCAACACCTCATATGCATGTATTGTTAGACTGCCTTTCCGGTAAGTTCCTTGTATTACATACACTGCATAGAAAATCCCCGAGAGAACACACGTGTCACTGATTATTTTCGGCCAGAGGAGGTTATGTTGTGTTGCTGAACGTGTCAAGCATAAACTCCATCCATAGCCTGTTATCCAACTCTCTCTCTCCTATTCCGTATGCTTTACCTTGAAATAATAGAAACATTGGTCCCTAGAAGTACAATGAGAGACGAAATTAACAGACCAGTTGATGCCCTTTGGATCATGCAGTCTCTAGGCTATTTATCTTTATACACTAAATCTTGGAGGCCAGCCTTCCTGGTACTCGCTATCTAGTCGTGGTAATTATTGCCGTATTTTTACTTTAATCACTAAGCCCCATCCTGTCTTGCCCTCCCATATTCCCATCTCGTTCTCTTTCCTGAAGGTAACCTCTTCAGCTTTGACAACCATGGTAACCGGGTCTTCCTCTTGTACCTTCGGCTTTGGCGGTTCTGGGGTCTGCGGCTTGTTTTTCTTGAGAAAACCCCATCCCGAGGATTTCTTGGCCTGTTCGACATGAGCTTTGACGACCTGTCGATCAACTCTCTCAGGCGATATGTATTTTGCCAACCGAACGGCCATGTCGTGATCTGACCACCAGAGAACGTTGTCCGAGGAAGAGTCTTGAGTGTTGTCGTCTTCCCATCTTCCCCAGTCGTCGAATGCCTTTTCCTTACGTGGTGGTTCAACATCTCGCTGGGGCCGTCGTTTCTGATCCCCTACCAGCTTGGGATCTTCCCTGACTCGCACAACTGTTCGAGAGGCATCTTCATCACTGAAGTGCCATTCTTCCCCGACAGCATCTCCGGGGACCAGGATTGTTTCTGTCAATCTGGGGGGTGGATCCTTGGCCGCGATGGACGAGAGCATTTCTTCTACATGGGGAACGAGAAGAGCGAGTATCTCGCTGTCTCTCTGATCGCGTGCTGATGTGCGGGCTGCTTGAACGGAATGAATACGCAGTGGGAGGTTTTGGAGATGGGAAGAGAAGATGGTCGTTACTGATTGCCGTGGTTCACATATCTGTGTTGATACTGATGGACCTGATTCGGTATATGGTGGAGGTAGCTCCCCGTCGTCAAAGACATCTTTCTGGGACATGTTGGCTAGATTGTGAATGAGCCAAGTCTTTGATTCAGCAATAAAGTTGTATGGCAATGCAATGTAACTGAATGTATTCCCAACGCCCGAGGAACATATACGAGAACACAAACGAACGTCGTTCCAGTCTAGAGTCAGCTGATAATAAATGACTGTGAGCTGTGGTTGGTTAATAGCGAGTTAGCCTTGCATCAATATCCTGAAGAGTAGTATCGGTCTAATAAACCAGGCAATCGCCGACAAAGAACAGAGCCAAATCTCAGCCTTGGGCTGCACTTGTCTCTGCCTGATGGAAACTGGGAGTGGCGCAGCAGTTATCCATCATGCCAATTCCCCTACTAAGGAGCTTGGCAAATAGTGTTTAGTTGTAGAGATTCCAGCTATCGAATCATGTTTAGAGCATGTGATCAATGGGATTGGCCCCCCTGCATTCTCTCACTGCAGCTGGGCGTAAGACTTATCCCTGCAATATCATATGCCAAGGGACCGAGACGACGGATTCGGATACCGGCAGGAGAAGATTGTCTCATTGATATGATATCATGAGGTTAGTAATTCCGCGGGTTCAATAGAAGTCATGACCGGAAATTAGACGGGGATCCAGTTACTAGGCTGTGCATGTGGCTGGAGTTGGCTGGTACTCACTAAACAAACTGAGCATGAATGATGCAGGCACTGAACTCTATCTTTGATTGAAAACCAACAAGGAGTTTCCAAAAGCAATCATTGTTTAGGAATGAACCAGCACGACTTGTCGAGTGTAAGAATGCGCAGTTGCAACCTACTCAGAGCATATTCTGATACTTCAGTGGTTGACCGGGCGAATTAGAGCCCGTGATGACCCCACCCCACTATAGATTTAGCTGAAAGACCCCTAAAACGCCCAACTTGAATGACACAAAACCCCCAGACTCACCAAAGTCTTAGTAGTCGGGTAATTCGGCTTCGACATCAACAAGTTGGTTCCCAGCAATGCCCTTCTCTAGTGGCAACATGACAATTTAATTTCCTATCCACGATATTGCCCAGCCTTATCACCATGTCACAGGATACTCTCTGCATACCCTTTTAGGAAAAGAAAGCTTCTGGAATATGGCCCCACTGATCAACCGAGGACAAGGATTGCTGGTGTGTTAGCTGTACTCCGCCACCACCTCTGGGGAACTTGAAGCATTACAGGCTCCAGCTTTGGCTTTGAGTTGGCGCAAGGCAACCTCGATGAAGCAGATCATGAGAGGATAAACCCTGTAAGGCAGCTACTTAGAGATATGAAAGTTCAACGTCTCCTTGCTCGAGTGTGTATATAAGTATGTCTTGATCCCTTTATCAAGCCACTTTCTTTATCATATCATACAAGTCACAACATTCTCTAGCAACTACTAAGTAATAGGTTCTAGAGATTACAACACACACTCTTTGCAAAAAACAACAGCTACTATCTACTCTCTCTGATACACCAACACCAAGTCTCAACTGACACTCCAAACCATCACAATGTCTTACAGAATCTCTGCCCCAGATGAGTACCTTGCCATCACTGGCATGGGAATCAAGACGGTCAAGATCACAAAGGCAACTTGGGTCTGGCCTCTTCAACGATGCACACGCTTCAGGTACGCCTCATCACTCCACTCCAACTATCCATCCCAGCTAACCCCAAAACTAGTATCCGACCACACGACTATGCTATGGATTTGCAGGCCATGACAAAGGAGAAGCTACAATTCTCTCTACCTGTAGTATTCACCGTGGGTCCTGATATCAACCAACGCGGAGCGAACCAGCGCGGCGGTCCCGATGATGAAGCAGATGATCTCGTCCGCGAAGATCGCGGAGACGCTCTGATGAAGTATGCTATGCTCCTAACCAATTCTGAGGAGAAGGAGCATTCCAGCCAGAGCCAGCATGTCGCCAATATCGTCAAAGGAATCATTGAGGGTGAAACCCGAGTATTGGTCTCCAGCATGACTATGGAAGAGATCTTTACCGAGCGAGAGGTTTTCAAGAAGAGAATCTTTAGAAATATCCAGAACGAGCTGTCTCAATTTGGTCTTCTCATCTTCAACAGCAACGTTAGTATTTTCTGATCCACCGACAATTTACTCTCAGCTAATAGTTTCACAGGTCAAAGAGTTGAAGGATGCCCCTGACTCGGTTTACTTTGCCTCCCTTTCTCGCAAGGCCCACGAGGGCGCTACGAACCAGGCTAGGATTGATGTTGCAGAGGCTCAACTCCGCGGAAATGTAGGAGAAGCCCAGCGCAAGGGTGAACAGGAGCGTGAGATCGCAAAGATCAACGCCGAGACAGCCGTCCAGAAGACGGAGCGTGACATCGAGAAGGCCCAGGCCGAGAGTAAGCTGGACACTAAGCGAACAGGGCTCACACGAGATGTCGACTTGGCTCGCATCCAGGCCCAGAGAGCTCTCGAGTCCCAGGATGAGGATCTCAAGAAGGAGGTCGAGAAGAAGCGCGCAGCCGCTGAGATGGAACGCCTTCGTGCGACAGACGTTGTCAAGGCTACCATTGAGAGGGAGAGCAAGCAGCAAGCTGCCGACGCTTCTGCCTACGAAGTCGAAGCCGAGGCTCGCGCTCACCAGGAAGCTACCCAGCGCACGGCTGATGCCAATGCTTACCAGACCAAGATTGCTGCCGAAGCCGACGCGACAGCTTCTTATGCTAAGATTACCAAGAACACAGACGCTGCGGCCTACCAGACTCGCAACGATGCCGAAGCATACAACTACGCTGCTCAGCAGCGCGCCGAAGCCCAGCTCATCGCCAAGCTCCGCGAGGCAGAGGGTATTTCCGCCATGGCTGAGGCGTACGGCAAACTATCCAACGCTTTCGGCGGTCCTGCTGGTCTTCTTCAGTACATGATGATCGAGAAGGGTACCTATGTCGAGCTCGCCAAGGCCAACGCCTCTGCTATCAGGGGTCTTGAGCCCAAGATCAGCGTGTGGAACACTGGTAGCGCCCAGGGTGGCCAAGGTGCTGATGCGACCGAGACTATGCGCAATGTTTATCAGATGCTGCCTCCTCTGATGAGCACTATCAATGAGCAGACTGGCATTACACTGCCCGAGTGGCAATTTGGCAAGATGAGTGCAGGTGTCAACGCTGTTGGCCAGGAGGGTGCCAGAACCAATGGACACAAGAGCAAGTAAATGGCTTGTGGCATAATGTTGGAGAGTTAATGGTTGCGGGATTGATGAACGATCTTGTTGATGCTTTTTTGATATCCGGCTTTTGCCATGCTCATGTCCTTTTCTTTTGTCTTAGACTGTTACTTGATACCAATTGCCTAGCTAAACTAAATTGACTTTTGATACATTTACATTATTTCCATGTTGAATATTGAGTGTCTGTTCTCCCAGTCATTCCCGACCTTGAAGGAGGACTCAACCCATGAAAATATAGCTGCTGCTCTAACTGATGTATGAGGTGCTGTACTCTACTATGGTAACCAAAGCAACTCCTGTGTCTTGTGCGAAGTGAAAATGACAAAGTTCACACAAATGTATTGAAGCTCTGTGACGAGATTTGCTAACGTCGAAGACTGAAGTCAAAGACTTTCGCTTACAACAAATGTTAAACTCTACTCTTCGAGACTGTCTGCTGCATCACATATTAGGGCTAACGATAACAAGCCTTTTATAAAAGTCTTTTGTTTGCCCTAGTGGCTTTCTTCTCGTCTCTCATCCCTAAACTACCCACCCAACTATCAACATATCGAAACACCTTCACCATGCCACCTTTCACATCCCTCGTCAACTCGACGACTAAAGCCCGCGAGTCGATTCTCAGCAGTCGGCCATTGCTCGAGCACATCCACCGCCGAGGGGATTTCTTCAACTCAGAGAGGGGCCCCAGTCTCAAAATGGATGCCTTGAAGATTGGCAGCTTCATCTTCGGTATCGTTGTGCTCCTGTCACTCGTTTCTTGCGTTGCCTGCTGGTCGCACAGGAAAGCAAAGAGACAAGGACTACTAGAAGAGTAGTGGACTTGTGGGTATTGAGTCTAGGTAAGACACAGCATTCTCTTGACGATTCCACATCGTACTTACTCGCTTTAGCTTGTGTGTTTTGGGGGAAAAGACGCTTCGATACAACGAAGTTATTATATATATTGTACCGTTTGAATTTTGTTTCACTTTATGCACCTACCCAGCGTCAAATTGCGTCTTTGGAATGGACGAATCTTGGACGGGAACTTTATGCACACAAGTCGACATTAGACAATCCGGTTCTCGATAGGATATTGACGTCAATAAAGCCTAGGGTCTTCACAACAGCGACCATAATTCGATCCGATTGTATCCCTGGTTTGAGTCACCATGGGACAGAGTGTTGGGCCAGTGATGAACCATGAGAGTGAAGCTGCCTGCCATCGTCTGCGGAACAGAGCACTCCATGAGGCACTTGTGTAATAGCCCATCATGGAGCTTAAGGCACTGTAGCGTTGAGTGTTTTTCCTGTTCTTTTCATTTTACTTTTATCGTGAATATATTGTGCTTTACAACCCTACTATCAAAAATTTACATGCAAGAACTTATGCAGAAACGCAACTGCCGCCGTATTACTTTTGAATGTGAGAGTTCACAACTATAGCCACCAATTGCAGTACTCGAAAAATGTACAAAAAACAACCCCCCACAAATCCACCTACACCCTGATACCAGCTCGATAAAGCCCCTGCCTGATACAGTTCGTAATGTTGTCGATATCTTAGATGTAGTTTAAGGTCGGGTATATAGAGGGATTCAGGATGTTTGTTAGCACACGAAAAAGGTCTGGATGACTGAGACTGGAGAGTAACGTTTCGCTATGAGAGAATGACGATACTTCTCAGGGGTGGTTAAGGCGATTATCTGAATTATAGTTAGTACATAGGACCCGAGACATATAAAGGATGAGACAGGGAAAAGCCCTACCCAACGGGAATTATACTTCGGCTAAATCCCCCAAATTCTTGGGCCAGGCCCGATCGTATTGAGAGAAACTCGCAACTTTGTTGATGGTGGCTTGGCTGTGTTGAGCTCGAGTTCGAGGTTGACAGACGAGCCTAAAAGGGGTAGTTGCTTGATAGTGGCCATCTATAATAACGTTAGAAGTTGACGAAGGCTATGTCAATAAGACAAAATCAGATAAAAGCAGACAAAAACGTCATAGTGAACTGTCATGATGAAATACCATGGTGGGAGACGGTGATGGAATGTGAAGGTTGAGATGGAGATGGGAATTTGAATGGGGAGACGACGATGAAGATAAGGAGACGACGACGGGAAGATGAAGATGGACATGGAGATGACGGGAAGATGATGATGGGAAGTGAAGATAAAGATGGAGATGAAGACTGAGGGGAGGCTTTATATATCAGATTTCCTGCTTCCTCGTTACTTCCTTCGCAACCATCAGATCTTGCTGTTACAGCAGTCACCTCTTTGGTCGAGGAAGGACCAACAGCGACAGGGAAATCTCGGCAACTAGGTAGATACCCTTCATTTCTTCCCTCGAGCGATTGACGAATCGGAAATGGTTAACTCAAGGAGCTTTTACACGTCTTTTCAGATCAATATCTTTGTTTTATGATACTGTACTGGGAAACTTTGCATCTTCTATAGATTAACCTTACATTTTTTCGTCAGGAAAAAATGTTTAGCAGTCAGATAGAATAAAAAGCTGCCGCTACCTTTCATATCCCATATGTACGCAGTTAAGCACAGAATCACTTTGTCCTAATGGCATGTTCTTGGGTAGGTATGAGCCAGCCTTTTTACGACTCATACCTACTCAGATATGCGATAGTCGAAGCGGACGGAAGGAAGAACGAGCGAGTCAAGGCCTACCCGATGCGACTCCCCTTCGTGGGGGCGATGACGTTGTATCATACCTCCTTTCCAATGGAAGTATTAGGTGTCTAACAGTAAAGCTTCACTTAATTGTTTCCGAAACCCTTACAGCGTAAGTACGAAACGGATATGCTAGTTCTATCACTTGTTTACATGTCTGGCGTGCCGGGATGTGTACAAATTTGCAAAGTCACATGGACGGGTTTTAGTCAAATTGACACTCTAGTAAGTATTCACACAGCTTTTTTCGTTTCTGCCCTATAAAATCTTCTCGCCCCAGGCAAGCAGGCACGATCCCGTACCGTGGATGGGCCGAATGGATGAAGAAAGAGTGTGTTACCCATGATGATTCGGCCTGGCTATCAGTTAAAAGGTTGGCTCTACAAAGAATAATAGGTACCTAACTTACTCGCTTCGACCAATTGTGGACCCTGGCAAGTTATCATATATCTGTATCAGCAGTCGCTATCTCACAATGCGTACCAAGATAGCAGGCATATATATCCATTGCTTTCAGTAACCTACTTGGGTCTTGATAAGACCTGTGTCTTGTTGATTGTAAGACAGGGCTTGCGAAGTTTAATTTCATAAAGGCTAGACTTGTTCTGCGGTTCATATCAGTCATTACTTTGCACAAGTCCGATCCTAGATCATTGTACTTCGTATAGCCCACTAGCCTCTCGTAATAGTCTTGTATTCGGTAGCCTCATGTTCAATTACGTGGTAAATAGCGGGAAGTAGACTATACTGAACAGCAGGTGTATAAAGCAACCGTTCATTCAAACAATATCTATGAAAATGACAGTGTTTTCAAGATATGTTATTTTAGAAACACCAATTCTTTCCCTTATAGAACCGCTGAACTGTCAATCGACCATCTTGGGCACTTGGACCATTGGACCACTTTGATATGCGTTGTAATTCAATAAGAGGAATAACGGAATGGGGAATAAACGAGAACAACGCTAGTTACCAAGAGACTGAATCTTTCTAGTAGGATGAAAGGCTCTTTCAACCACCATTGACGTTCATTCTTTTCCTTTACCTTTGCCCTCTCAAACTGAAGCTGGGTACTCTCAAGTCTGTTCCCTATAACCTATGTCTAAGGCTATCTTGCCTATAATCGTCCAGATAGTTCCCCCTCTAGAGCAGCGATTCTAAATGTTACTCAATGTCATGTTGCGTGAAACACCGCTACCGCAACTACAAGCAAAACTTGTCTCCTACACGCCCACCAGACAGACAACGACACAGAGGACAGTCTCTCCACCTATATCTGCCACTTGCACCAGAAGCAATATGACAACAATTGACGCTACTCTCCATTCAAGTTTCACTTCCTGTGGCTTGGATGGCGCGATTGCCAGACAACGACAATGCTCTAGGAAGTCACGTTTCTAGGAGTATGGGAGACCAAGTAACCAAAGGAATAGATATTTTATTTCTGTGCTATAACAAAGAAATATCTAGTTTGTTTACTCATTAACCCTAAGCTTTTGAGTTGGGATTGGCGGAACCAACTACACGCGAGGGTCATTGCATTTAAGCACCACGGGTACATTCAGCTCAGTTATTCAGGGGTCAACAAGTTTGCGCTCCAGCATAATTTATTGGCGTGGTCTATAGGGTTAACCGCTGGAACCTAAAGTGCATATACCTTCCAGGCCACTTCGGCGGCGGGTGTGGAAACTGCAAATGATCTGACAAATCTGCAGCATGTTCCAGCTGAGCTAGTTAACACATGGGCCCTCAAACCTCCCTCTGACTGCTCACGGGAACCGGGAGACGGAACCATTATATTTTACAGGATATATCACAGCACTTTCAGCGCCGCGGTGCGCCATGGCCACTTGCTCCAGTCGACATCATTCGCGTGCATACGCAGCCTATCCTCATGGTGATGAGACTGGGATATCATCGAGATCAATTGTGATGATGTACCCTGGTCTGCAACTGGAATATGAGGCAATACGATACAGTCCCGAAACAGTATCAAGTATGGGCTCCATGCGTAGGGTAGGTTGGACTCTCGGGACTACCTATGGAACGATGATAGGGCGGATGCATTTTGGGTCGCGCTTACAGAGGTAGCCAGCCGCTTGTCTTGTGTCGATGGGGCTCTACGAGTCTGGGATCTCTAAATAAACAAAGACGTGTCGATTCTGAACATTTATTACAACGGTAGTAGAGTTAATGGGGGCCGTAAAGATAATAGAAGGTGCAAAAGTATTGCCAGGCTGTTATGGCAGAGTGAGATACTCGATGTAATGTCTGTGACCTGGGAGCTTGGTAAGACTGGCCTTGCCCAAGGACTCCAAAATGACTTAAAATGGCTTAAAATCTAGCAACGTCTCCCAATCGGGAGCACGATACCCGGATATCCTTAATACCACGTATTATCTCCCGTCTGTCGCTCTCTTCGAGTGCTGGTGCTTCATTGACGTCTTTGCAGATTCTTCTTTTTTTTAAGTTGGGGGCATAGGCACATCTGGGAGACGGGACATGCTTTACAGTAAACCTTAGCATACTTGCCTTTTCATCCACTAGGGCATCATTCTCAAACCCATCGTACGTGAGCCTCATGTTCTCATTGTCCCCTTGTCGCGTATTCTCCTGGGCTGGTTGGTTCGTTTTTCTCTTTTTGGCTGTTCAGCTACAAAGACGACTTGCTGCCGTCGACCCTTCCCTACGCAGTGCTGTGTTGTTCTCAAACTAGTCCACCATGCCAACAGATGGCCTGCGATAGTTGTAATACACGATGGCAGATTTTGACAAGCCAGAGTAGTCGGGAAGGCCGTGATGAAAGTAAAGGATGCAGAAATCTTGGTCGAAAAGATCAGCAAAGCTTATGGCGACCTTTTTGTTCGAGTTTCACACAACGAGCATAACTCCCGACTCCAAGTTTTGCGCTCTCCCTCTCAGATTGTTGATTTGTCGTAAGATCGGTCCTCCTCCCTATCCAGCTTACCACAATTCACCAGAGGGATGTCGCGCTCCCAATGATTTCGCTATTGGTGATGATACGGAAATAGCAGTCAGGACAAACTGTGGTCGGCATTGTCGTTTGTATAATCCTGCTACCAGAATCCTGATGGATTCTACCATTCCCCTGCTGTGCTCGCACATCTTTCGTGATGATCGCTAAGAAGAGAGTGGTACAGGTAGGCAAGACCTGCCTGTAGTAGACTGAATAGGTCGAATTTGAAA
This sequence comes from Fusarium palustre, assembly GCA_014899045.1. NCBI lineage: Eukaryota > Fungi > Ascomycota > Sordariomycetes > Hypocreales > Nectriaceae > Fusarium > Fusarium palustre. The sequence continues at coordinate 310,711 of JAAVUH010000127.1, read as the reverse complement.
GGAGTATCGCTGGATAGGTAGTGACGCAATAATAGGAACTGCAGCTGGCGATACTATTAATTAAGGTATACCTACATAAAAGGAATCTTTATATAGGACAGTCTTAAGGAGACAGTATTTTAGCCTCTAGTAGGGATAAAATCGGTTCTATACTATTATGATCCTGAAATGCGAAATGGATGGCCTTATTCTGTAGGATGGCCTTAGCTAGGGCGGTTGCAGCGCCAAGTAGCGTCCTTATATATAGGGTGTCCGGAGGATGGTGAAAGTCTTGAAGTCTCGCAGCTGACGCTTTGCGATGCAGGTCCCGATAGTACTAGACAGAATGACGTCGAAGCCATCATCGGACGCATGAGCATCAATATCCGATCTGGCATCGTTGTCCATGAATATTTGTTTATATTCTTATACTTGTCGTTGTAGGCCGTCATCGAGCTTGAATCGTGCGCGGATAGATACGGACAGATACTGCTTCCAACCTCTAGTTCTGAGTGATCATGGTCCTTATTGGGGTGTTGGGCTGTCGTCTCCAAACTCCCTTGACTGACCTTCAGGCTGTCCCATCGTGCTTGCGCTTGGCCATCGACGGAGCTCTGGCTCATTATATCTCACTATTCAATCGTGGCCTTTCCCTGAAGCGTCTTATCAAATCGTTCAGTAGCCTTCCAAGGAGCCCTTCCTTGATGGGGACTCAACTGCCAGGACATTTGCGTCCTTGTAGATGAAGGAGTTTTCTGTGACATCGCTGATTGTAAGGCCCATCCCGAAGTTGGAGTGCCATAGTATAGGCCAGCCATTCAATATTGCAGTTCTCGGTTGGTGACAATGGCTCGCACAAGCGATCTGACCATCCAGCGTATACAACGAATCTTCGTTGCAGCGAAGTCTCACTTTCTTCACTCTTCTGACCGGCGGGTTGGTACGGTTTGCACCATCACCAGAGAGCTCTGCTTATAATATAGGACTTAATGGGTTGCAATGTATTATGCCTCTTATATGTCTTCTCCTTGAACATGCTGATGGTATATTCCCCCAGGTTTATGTTCCGGGGTCAGAATTCTTGAATCGCTTTAGGCTTCATTCGAGCGATTTCGATTTTCTGGATTGATTCCAAGTATCCACACAGGTAGTTTTGGCTCAAGTGAAGGGAACTGTAGTTCAATCGTACTCTGTTGCCATTGGAGGCATCAGGCACTCAGCATCCGTATATACCGCGCTCTGTGGTACTCTTCAGCACCTCATGTATGAAGACGGAATCTCGCCCAATAGCCCTGTCTAATGCCGCCAGGGCATCTTTACGGTAGAAACTTCAAGATCTAACCAATCCCCGTTGCCAAGGGATTACTGTCCTGGAGACTTGACCCGGTCGGGTGGAACTGCACTGGCCCGAACCAGCCCGCCCTTGTCCCGAGGCTTATCCTTCATGTCGCACGGGTCTGGGTCGAAGACTACAACGTGCTTGCCCCTACTCTGGTCTTGTATGACCATGACAACGTAGCAATGCCACGGCGCCTTATCCTATTCAGGGTACTCGATTGCATTAACGGTCTCAGAGCTGCAAAGTGCAATCCAGCACTTTGCTATGCCCTTAGGGGCCTGGTAAAACTGAGAGATTGAACCTCTCGCCTCCCCATCGCCTTGGGGAAGGCTGGGAAGCTTAGCTTAGGGTTATGTTGATGCTTTCAGATAACACTGCGGCCGAGGAGGGGTCAATGACAGCAAGTCGTGCTTACTGTCCATGAAGAGAGGCCACAAATGTTCAGGTAGGCCTGCTTCAATGCACACAGTTCTCGCCTCTTCTGTAATAAGTCGACCTGCACGTTCGACTCTCCCATTCTGCTCATGCATGTAGGGGGCCGAGTCGGGGCTGTAGTAGGTCTCGTCTATCACAAAAGAGTTCCCAGCAAAGAGAAGAATTTGATCGGCCATGCACAGTGTCGTCAGCTCCCGATTGATAGGAGAGGGATTGGGCTTTAGCGACTGCTGCATCGAGTTCTTCGATTTGATACTCTCCTCGTTCCTGATCCCCTCTCACGACTCATCTTGCTCTTGCGTAAGGCTCCTGTCCCTCAGGGAATAGCCCCGAGAGACACCGTTCGAATATATTCTTTAGACTATGCGATCGAGTCGTATAAGTGGGTGGGTTTTAGTGTTGCTATACTGCTGCGAAATGATGTATTCGATGAAAAGCAAAAACGAGGCACAGAAGTCCTGATCCCCTCGGATATATTCCCATCTAGTCAGGGTATCCAGAATAAATCTCTTCTTCCCTGGTATATGGAAGAATCGTCGCTTGTATTCTGAGACGTAGTGCGGAGCAAAATGAGCAAGGAGTAAAACTATCACGCATTCATGTTAGCAAATGGCACATTATTCTGACATCAAAAACAGTTAGGTACTGTGGTCTAGTTGGTTATGACATCTCGTTAACACCGAGAAGGTCCCCGGTTCGAGCCCGGGCAGAACCTCATTTTTTAGTGTTGGCGTCGCTTCTTTTTTTGGGTTTGCTTGAAGCTTCCTAGTGCGTCGCCAAACAGATAGGAAGAAGAAGTGTTCTTGTTCCGTGGGAAGTAAAGAAAAGGGGGGAGTAAGGGTCTATACGTACCTATGAGATTGAGCAGTAATAACTCGAACAATCCATCCATGTTTTATTTGTTTCCTCAACGGGATGCTGGTGCATCTGGATTCAATGCCCCGGTCAAGTTGTCGAAAGAATGTAATTCCTTTACAGTAAGATAATCACTCCAGAAGTCTTGCCTTGAATAACCATCTTAGGGAAGTGACTTGAAGAAGGCTGGAGACGGAAGTACTTGTGAAGAGAGAGGGCTTGAAAGAAGTAGTTACCTGTGATTCGGCACCCGTGCCATCTGCAGCAGGGAAGGTGGTCGTAAGGGCATCGGATTGTCCGTCGATCTCCGCCACAGGAGGTTGTTGGGGAGCAGGAGGTTTTGTTGGAGAGGAAGAGGTCTCGTTGTGTAATCGACATTGAAGGGGCAATTTTTATAGTGGGCATCGCCAAATCCGCATCCAAAGGAATGCAGACAGTATTCCTGTCGGTCGTTCCGCCATTGTCGTCAAGTTAGGTAGTTCCTGACCTGTTCAGCAGGCACGCTGTGATCGAGATGGTGTCAGTCTGACGACGCCTCTATCGATCGAACACCTACTAACTCCAAAAAAGAATTTAAGGAGGGAGGCCTGTGAGTAGTGGGTCCTCTTTGCATCTTCTCAATCTCTGCTTTTGGCGTTGCGAGTGGTGGATCGGCTGTACGTCTCATCTGCCATCATCGAGTGAACCCTGATCATATGAGGAGGCAAGCTATGGAAGGCGATTGGCGGTAGAAGTATATAGCTTGGCGGGACGACTGTTACAGGAAGATGTTAAAAAGGAAAGCCAACAGCGGGAACGGAGGAGTAAACAAACTGTCTCGATACTTGAAAACCCCACTATCAAGTTTATATATTGTTGTATGCAGCTCGGAATCAGCGGCGATGTTGCCCCATTGTCTGACCATCCTACGCTCCGACTTCTTTATAATATAAAATAACAAGTGAATCGTGCTGCTCTGAAGAAAATGGTCATCGGTTGTTCAGACACATATGGTGGCCGGGTATACGTTGAAAGCGTTATTCTTGGCTGCTTCTTGGACTCTCAAAGCGGCCACATACTATCAGCAGTATATCTCCCCATCAAAAAGACATATTGTCAGTAATTGCCCTGGGTACGCTGTCCGAAGTGGTGTCTTCAGCGAGCTACCACTCTTGCCCCAATCTTTTATGCAGCTGCTTGTAGGAGTTCTCTTTGCAGTGTTTATAAAGGCACGTCTGATTCTTGGTACTTTAAGTGCTCAGTGGCTAAGTATATATACGAAGGACGAATTATATGTAAGAAATTGTTTCGTCAATCTTAGTTGGAATTAGTCGGACTTATATAGCCCAACTAGAGTTCCAGAATGTTCCTTGGGTTTGCTCTGTAGGCAATCTTCGTTCAAGACAACATACAAACAGAGCAAATACTAGGTTGGCAGTTCTGACCAGTAACCATGCGTATCATCTATGGAGACTCGGATAGATATCTTGCTTCCCCTTGCATGGGTTGTACAGAATCACGGTGACTATACTTTTGCGAGGGGTAGTTGACAAATAGGCCGCATCAGTGTAGCTTACTTCTGATAAAAAATGCCTTTCCATGAAGTTTTGGAAAACCCGGGTTTCTTTGTTTTGGCCAAATAGTAGCAAAAGGGCGAAATCCTACGATTGTTCTGTGGTCAAAGGGTTGTTGGAAAACTGGGAGAACAAGAGGGCATGGTCTTAGTTGGATTAGCTCTTCACTAACAAAGTCACCAAAATTGTCTTCTGGACTTGTTTCTTGACGTCTACTGCAGACTTTGCTCAAGTTTTCCTATGTCCCTATGCCTTGAGGTTATATCGACTGGAACGAAACCATTTTTCAACCGTCATTTCTTTCATCACCACCACATTCTAACCCATGAGGCGACAGCCAACATTTGAAGCGAAACCATGGTCGTTGAGGTCATGAAAATTTCACTTCTTGTCCTTGTCCTTGGCATCGCCCTTTCTGGCTTCCATTCCATCATGTGCCAATGGCCCCTTTCCGTTCGCGGGGTCAAGTTGCTCAAGAGCGTTCCGAAAGACCGCCATGTCGACCTTTATAGGCAGTTCTTCGAAAAAAAGTTAGCGACTGAATAAAGATAAAAAGGCTATAGTGGACATACGCTTATTGCGAGCAAGGTCACGCTCGAAACGGACCCATTCAGCATTGCTTGGGTTGGCCATGTCGACGATAGTACTCCGCAGAGCTGTTGTCTTGATAGAATATGGAGGTCTTTGGTCGTGTTTTGCAGATTCAAGATCCTTGTTGGGACAGATTTTGCTTCTCAGTTGTTGCACGGATGAAAGAAGAGAGTCAACATTGGCACACAATCATTAAGTTTGTACCCGAGGCAAGCATGGCACAAATTACTATATTTGTTGAGGCTATGCGTTTGCGTAGGTAGTCAATATACAGCATGTATTTGTTTATTTTTACTGCGTTTGAAGTTGAGATTGCAGCAGTGAAAACCGTCATCGGTCGCGTCTGCAGGTTTCTATTGATTTCCCTTAGCGTTTGATGAAAATATCTAACTCTTTCCATGGCCGTTTGCAGGAAAGCAGACCGGAAATCTAACGCTGGCAGCAATTCTCTGTCAATTGCCGTCACAAACGGTCTGCAGGTATGTTACAGTCTTTGCGAAAAAAAACCAGTTTGTCGAGAGAAGCGTTTCCTCTAGCCAAGGCAAATAGCACCAATCGTCCTTTTCTTCAACCAAATGACCGCCCACTAGCTCAAAAACTCCTCTTTGCCCTGTTCCTTCAGGACATCATGCACAGTTTGCAATACCCGTCCATGAATATCCGTTGGGGCTGCCACGAAGCCAAAGTTTGCGCTGATCTTCCGCCCAGCCGTCAAGTCAATCTTTTTCCCGTGCACATCTGTGATCTTTCCGCCGGTCTCTTCAAACAGCAACATAGCTCCTGCGTGGTCCCATGCCTTGGCACGGCGGTCTCGACGTTTGTATACCCAGACTGTCGTATTGCCGAGGCCCATGGCTAGGACCGCCCAGCGGAGAACCCATGGGACGAGGTCACTACCTGGATATTCTGCGTTGAGACGTGACGCGACGACTTCATGAACGCCTTCGAGCTTTGAGTCGACTACTGAGGCGCTTGTGACAAAAGTGACTTGTTGGTTGGTGGTGTGAGGCGATAGTTGCCTAGGTTGATCAGAGCCAAGGGGTCGAATGTAAGCACCATGCCCCTTGACAGCAAAGAAAATGCATCCCTCGCCCTTTGGATCTATATCTTCGTTTTTGAGAGGCGCTTTCGCATCAATTGAAAGATTTGGTGCGCCAACGATTCCAACGGCCTGTTCTCCATCCACGAGAAGAGCCATGTTGATTGCATAAAGCTGGCCATTTAGGTAGGTCTTGGTTCCGTCGATAGGATCAAATACCCAGGTGCGGCCAGTTGAAGCAGGGCTACTAGCTCCGCACTCATCGATAAGATCGCACATCTGCTCTCGCGTCGAGGGTAGCTGGCACAATGAAGGAGTATCCTCATCTCCAGCAACACGCATCAGGAGTTCCCATACACGCTCCATAAGCACAGAGTTTTGTCTCAAGTCTGATGCATCTTCCTCCCCAACTACACGATCCTCGGGAAACGCATGCTTGATAGTTGCTGTAAGAAGAGCCTGAACTGCAAAGTCGGCGACCGTCACGGGGCTTAGGTCATCTTTTTCGATAGCACCCTTATCCTTATTGACGACAATGGACTGGCTCACCTGAGCCGCCTTTTGTAAAGCTCCGATAGCTACGGAGAGTTCTCGCTTGTAAGCACTGTTCATGCTGGGCCGTTAAAGTTGTTGAAGGAATCGGCGGTTGTAGTGACACAAAGACCCCGCTTTGAATCAATTGTGGATAAATGCATACTGACTTCATCCACGGTCCTATCCAGATCCATCCAATGATTTCATCAACAGCAACCATCAACCATCAAATGGATCATCGCACATGCCTGACGAATCGCTGAGGCTGGACCCAGCCGCCATTTCATATTTCGGCGAACCTTTTGAGCTCAAGCCCGTGGTTTCAGACATTCTGCGCACACGTTATTGCGTACCCGGGAGCATCTTTCTTGTCGAGGGTATTGATCGTGTTTCCGTGTCGCGTTCAGGACGATGGCAGGCTATTCGATTGATTCTGGGTGATGGAGAATTGTGTATCCAGGCACTTTTGGGGGGCGACATGCATCGTTTCGTTCAGACTGGCGATGTCGCGCTGGGAGCGTATGTGAGGTGTGAAACATTCCATATCCAGTGGCAAGACGTCGGAGAGAAAAAAATGGTGACGTTGGTCGTGGATAATTTGATCACTATTGGGTGGAACGAGTCGTATCGTGTGTTGCAGAAGGAAGATGGACTTCCGGTGCAGGAAAGGCTAAAGCGGATTCCTCGGTCATGCGTAGAAACGAAGCCTATCGAACATCCACCTGAGCAGCAAGACGAAATTGAAGAAAAGATTCCCGATGAGCTTTTGGAACAGATTTTCGAAGAGCCTCAAAAGGAGCCATCCAAAGAACCTCCGAGAGATCCCACAACATGGCCTCCAAAACCATATGTCGAAGACGAGTTTGATGACGATGAAGCAGCGGCCGAAGAAGCATTTCAAGCCTTCGAGGCGCTTGCATTTCCTCCGCAGCCCAAAACACCACAGAAAGCTACAGTTCAAGTGCAACAGATGCCCACGTCTGCTCAGCCCAGTGAGCCTGTCGCGCTCCCCCGTGACTGGCACGATCCCCAAACCCCCCTCAAACTCACAACCCTGCGCTCCATCCCTTACCTCCCCTATAAGCAGAACTGGTCTTGCAATGTACTCGCCATCATTGCCTCAATATCAGATGTGGGACCAGCCAACCTACCGCCTTATAGACAGAAAACCGCACGGCTTGTTGACCCATCTACGTCCAAGCAGGTACATCTTACGGTGTTCCTCGACCCGGATAAGTTCAACCCTCGTGTGGGAAGTGCGGTACTGCTTGTAGGTGTTAAGAACCATAGGTTTGATGGGGGTAGTTTGAAGAAGTATGAGAGTGATCGCAAGAATGGACGGTGGTGGTTTGAGAATCCGGTGGAGATGAGTTGGTGCGATGTAGAGGGGATCAAGACTTGGTGGTCACAGGGTGTGGATAGTGTAGAAGCACAGCGTTGAGTTGAGTCGAGTGGCTGGGTCTATAGTAGGCGCTTCCCTCGAGGTAGTAGACCATTAATAATACGTCTCTCAAGCGAGAAGTTCTCAATTCAAAATCTCGAAAGAAACGTGTATCGATATCAAGAATGTCCATTGTTTATGCGCAAACCTTGATGTGCAATTGATCGATCAGGTGTAGGGTAATCAACCATATACCTAGGTGAGTGTTCGTAAATGTTAGACTGGAACAAATTAAGAGAAGAATTTATTTTGAACGGACATCAGGCAATGGCTGTCAACTGTCAAGCTTTATGACACTCTTTCCAGTGATGGATGCCTGGTCACATGATCCACCCAAACCCCAATAATTGCTGACGGGAAGATGAAGCCATCGCCTTTATTTTACCATTACACAGCTTCATCATAAGCCAGTCGTTGTCAAATCATATTGCAAACATGCCAACTATCAAGTCACGAAAAGAAGAACTCGATCGTCTTTTCGCTGGTCTATCTCCGTGGGATATCCTTTACCTTCGGAAAAAGATTGAAGCAACCACAATCACGTTCGCTGGCTTACAAGACCTTCCACCGGAGCTTGTTTGCACGGTTCTCTTTTACCTCGATTTTGACGATTATCGATACTGCACAAGGGTGTGCCAGAAATGGAGGGAGATATGGACAAAGGAAATCGTCCTCGCCCAAGCGCTGCGCCAATTCTTCCCAGGCCTTCAATTGACCTATCCGGATATATCGCCCCAAAATCTCTATGAGCGTGAGGTGCAGAAACACGTCAAATGGCGACAGCCTCACTGCAGTTACACTTGGATTCCATGGAATATGGGTGCAAGCGATATTTTTATTGACCCTCCCGAGTTCGCCCAGCCCGCAAGGAAGAATACCTATGTGCCATGGTGCTTCCACTACGACAAAGACAAGCTGGCATGGCAGTCTAGCCCACGCACCTTTATTGTTGATGATCTCCGAACACGGCAAAGATTACGATTTCTTCCACCTGGAAGTGTCATGTCGGGCGCAGAGTTTCAAGCCGCTGCTATTAGCGAAAAACTTCTCGTTCTGCTTGATCTGAACTCAACGAGACGGACGATGTAAGCAGAGATTGCCTTGTGCTTGACATAGCTAACACGCCCCAGACAAATCGTCCATCTACAAACACGGGAATGGAAGCAACTCACCCTACCAAACGCCCTCCGACACGCGTATTCGGAGTCAAATGTCGTGTATTTTGTAACCCAGAGTCCACAGATGACTCAGAATATACATATCATGTATTTTGCTTGGGGAGGGATACTCAAGCAACTCGATCCGACGAAGCTTGAGTACCCTCTTGGCGCCGAAACAATGGCTGGAGGGATGCCCAAGGTTCTACCACATCCTACAAAGGACAATGTGGTGTTTGTTGTCAGAGCGTTCTCCCATATGTATAAAGGTGAGATTATATACAGCACAACGGTATGACAGGAACTGATTTTCTCAGATGGACGTCTATGTAGCTTTATTGTGACCAAGTTCGAAGACGGCAAGGCCACTTGGCATACAACGGAATCCATAGCAAACCCACTGCAGAATCCCCAGCCAGACTGTCGCGATTATTCTTGGGCTGTCGTATCGTTTATCTGCCGAAAGTCTGACAATCACGGCACGTTTTGCATCGGGCTGTATCGTATTCAAAGATCAGAGACAAGCAGAATCGAACTATGCCCTTGCTGTGAGCCACGGACAAGAAGGGGAGATTGGGGTGCTATCACTTTCAATGTTCTGACGCAGACTTTTCGACAGCACGAATATTTGTCGACGCGCTTTGATGTTCTATGGGATGGACAGGGTAGAATTCCTTTGGTGGACCGGAACCTGATGAAGTTGGAGAATGTTCATTTGTGGAACGATGACCTGCTCTTGGCAGCAACCAAGACGTTTGATGATCACAAATCGGATATTTATCTGCAAACACTTCACCCTGTGGGAGGTCATCAGGCGCCATCACCAGAATGGGCACCAGTACGCATCTCGTGTATCCTTCAAGTCGGCGCGAACCAGGTGTTTCAAGATGACGACTTTGTGATTCTTCCTACTCTAGGTGGGTTGACTCTCTACAAACCATCGGCAAAACCCTCAGATGGAATTATCATTGATGATAGTTGGCAATCATTCCATGACGCTCGTTCGCAATTGTCATATACCTTGCCCAACATGTCGGACATGCTCGAGCTGCGGCATAATGAGGCGGGGTGTGGGTTGACAACACGGAACGAGAGAAGCAGGGGCCGACCAGCATCGCCCTCAATCAATACGGAGGAGTGGTCTTCCGAATCTACTGACTCAGAAGACTTTGAGGACCACTACGACGAATAAGCAAACAAACTTTGCTTTGTGTGCGAGCGAGCGAGCGATTGATAAGATTGATAACGAGATTATGACTGTAACCGGTCTCGGAGAGAAATTGTGGGGTAGAATCGAAGCATGACCCCATGACGTTGGATCGCGATGGAGCCTCGGTCTGTCGTGATTCACACTATACCAATACCAATCAATACCCTGTCTGATAGATTTATTTATTTCTTACCTCCGACATGACCTTGACCTAAAACCTCTCCAACTCTTACGACCCTTCTTGCCATGTCGTCTTCCGCCCTCGACGACACTCAGGCTTCGCGCCTGGACGCCGACCAAATCTCGACGCGCAGTTCAATCTACGCCTCAGACAACGACACCGATTCTACCGAGACCCGCATCCAGCGCAATAAAGAAAAGCGAGCCATCCGTCTTATCGCCTTCATCTCAGCCAACATCATCGCTCTTGCGTGCGGATCCATCGTCGTATTCTCCCTCTACGCGCCGCTTCTACAGTCCCGTCTGCATTATTCCCAGTTCCAGGTCAACGCAGTTGCTATCTCGGGCTCTGTTGCTCTGTACCTTCCTATTTCGGGTGTCGGATATATATGCGATCGCGTCGGTCTAAAACCGCTTGCGCTGACGGGAGGAATCCTGTTCGGCAGCGGCTATGGCCTTGCGGCGGGCGTTTATAGGAAGCTAGATCTTGAGTATCGTAGTCATCCTGGACATCGGGTCGATAACGACTGGTCGCTTCCGTTCTTGATGTTGTCGTTTGTATTTGTCGGTGTGGCCACTTGCTGTCTTTATATGGCTGCTGTGTCGTCTTGCGCAAAGAACTTTGGAAAGGGCAGATACCGAGGTCTGGCGCTGGCTACGCCCATCACTTGTTTCGGCTTGAGTCCCATGTGGCTGAGCCAAGCGGGAACTCGCATATTCTCTGAGACACGACCGGATGGGCGCAAGGGTGACTTGGATGTGTTCCGCTTCTTCCTCTTCCTCGCCATCCTTACCTTTTCTATGGGTATGCTGGGTACCTTTACACTGCGCGTCGTAGATGAAGATGAGCTTATCGACGAGGCTATCGAAGAGCTTGAGCAGAGCGGCTTGCTCGATGGCAGTTCTCTACTCGCTCGGTCCGAGCGGAACTATGGTGCAACAGGTGAAGAAACAGAGAGCTCAGCACTGCTTGACCCGTCGAAAGACGATGCCAAATGGAAGAAGAATTGGGTTCTGAACGCTGAAACGCGTTCGTTTCTTGCCGACCGTACCATGTGGCCGTTCGCTCTCGCTTTCTTACTCATCGTTGGCCCAGGCGAGGCCTTCATCAACAACCTTGGAACAATTATTGGAACACTTACGCCTCCTGAAATGGAAGGTTTAAGTCATCGTACTTCTGCGGCGACGCATGTGTCTATATTTGGTATCACCAATACCGCCTCGCGAATCTTCATTGGTACATTGACAGATTTATTGGCACCGTATCCTCAAACACAGCATGTTCAAGGACCACAGACACGTTCTGCAGTGAGCAGTCGGTTTTCTATTTCCCGAGTGGCCTTTATGGCGTTTTTCGCAAGCATGCTCTCGATTGGTCTTCTTATTCTAGCCTCAGGTTTGGTTCAGAACCATGCTGAGCGCTTCTGGCTCGTGTCTGGCCTTGTAGGCGCAGGCTATGGAGCCATATTCAGCCTGACACCTCTTATTGTGACGATTATTTGGGGCGTTGAGAATTTCGCTACCAATTACGGTCTCATTGGCATGCTTCCGGCTGCCGGATCGACATTCTGGGGACTCATTTACTCGGCGACGTATCAGAACGGGGCGAACAACTCAAAGGCTGGCCCGGAGGGTGAAGCCCGGGATGATTTGTTCTGCTACGGAGAGAAATGCTATGCTCCGACATATTGGGCTGAGACTATCACAGTTTGGATTGCTGTGGGATTGTTGCTCTGGGCTTGGAAGGGTAGAGGGGGTTGGTCGCAGCGCGGAATCGTCATCTAGTTTCACTCTTAGCATTGTTACGGCGTTCTTGATAGATCAGATTAGTTCAGTTCAGTATACGTGGGTAGGGCGTACATGACATTGCATATGCTAGTTTAGTTTTGTTGATATCATCTGTTCAATATCATACATACATAGCGTTTGAATAGTCTGCCGTGTTCCCGTCATTCACCAACCATGTAACTGTCGTCAAAGCTCCTACATGCATCCGAGCAGCTTACCCCGGATTTTAGACCTGCGCCAAGATACGTGCCCATCCCAATACACGCCTGCAAAGAGTTTCCCGCGGACAACTACGGTTTCCCCTCATTTGATAAGGCTATCATGAGTCTCGGTGGTCAAGCTTGGTCCCCGATTAGCCACCCCGGGTCCTAAATCAACTACCGTAGTGCTGCTTTCTACCCCTGCTGGTTCCCACTTGACGCTAGATTGTGGTTGACTATCCTGCAGGGGAAGTGATAGGGAATCCGGTGTCTCGGGGAACTAGGATACACAGTTGGAGGCGGCGGGCAATAAACGGAAAAGTGGTGTATTGTATGTAAATCTGAGTCTTGCTTATCAGAATAAATAGCATCCAGGTTAGGGGATATTGTCTTGGTATGTCTGATAGTATTAGCATATCGACATGGCTGAAAAAATACAACGCCAAAAGGGCGTTTCGCTAACGTGGTTGGCTGCGTTGCCTGTTCTTCTGGCAGCTGCTTTCACAACGTATCCTGATGCGTTCCGCACATCCGAACCAGAACCTGCACCTTCTGTGACAACCAAGCAGGGCACCATCATCGGAAAGTTGGTCGATGATGGCACGTTTCCTAAGCCGTTGGAGGGGTTCATGGGGATTCCTTATGCTATTCCCCCTGTAGGTGAACGGAGGTTCAAACATGCTGAGCCAGTAGGGGCTAGTAATGAGACCATCGAAGCCTACTACTTGGGACCCAGGTATGTTTCTTTTCCAGAACAATTACAGATATTGCATTGATGCTAATAATCGAAGATGTCCTGGAAAACAACTCGTACCTTTTCTCAAAGACCCTATCCTCGGCCCCGACTATGAATCAGAGGATTGTCTTACTATCAACATCTGGCGTAACAAGGGCCATACCCCAGAAAAGGGGAAATTACCCGTTGCTGTCCTGATTCCAGGCGGTGCGTTCAATCGCGGTGCAGCCCGGATGCACAATTCACATACCATGCTTGCCTTTTCAGAGGAGCCGTACATTGCGGTTAGCATGCAGTACCGCATCGGCGTATTCGGGGGCTTGAACACCGAGTTGACAGCCAAAGAAGGTCTTTTGAATCTTGGACTGAAGGATATGTATGTTGCACTCGAGTGGGTGCAGGAGAATATCGGGGCGTTTGGGGGTGATCCTGATGATGTTACAATCATGGGCTTGAGTGCTGCTGCTCATGGTGTAAGTGGTCCCTCTCGAGAGTATAAGAAAGGCTGGATGGCTAACATTGGCAGATTGGACACCTCATCATGGATATAAATCAGCCGAAAAAGCTGTTTCACAAAGCGATAATGGACTCGGGCGCTCACACGGCGCGGGCAGTTCATCCCCCAGATGCATCTCTCAACACACAGCACTTCCGCGAGCTCTTGGATCTGACGCCGTGCTCGCATTACAAGAACCTCAAAGACCCCAAGATCTTGACTTGTCTGCGGGGACTTCCCTCAGAAACGGTAGACAACGCCGGAAAGGAAGTCTTTGCGCGCTCAGATCCTTCTATTCGTTGGGCTTGGCAGCCTGTCATTGACAACGACATTATTTCCCGTCGACCAATTGAGGCATGGAAGTCTGGAAAGTTCAACAGAGTTCCCATTCTCACTGGCTCAGCGGCTAACGAGGGTGCTTACTATGTCCCGCTCAAGGCTGATAAACCACAAGACTTTACGGGTTTCTTCAAGAGTCTTTTGCCGCATCTTACGAGTTCTGAGGTAGCGGAGCTGGAGAATCTGTACCCTGATCCTTCTACACATCCTGATTCACCACATGTTGACACACGCGGTATTCCTGGTGTAGGGTCTCAGTACAAACGGCTCGAAACTGCTTACGGACACTACGCGTATACATGTCCCGTACGCCAAACAGTCATATGGGCAACATACCACGAGTCTGCACAGCCGGCGTATTTGTATCACTGGGCTCTGAACAAGACTGCTTTGTTCGGCGCTAACCACGGCGACCAAATGCGTTATCAGACCTTTAATAAGGAAGTCCGCGAGATATCACCTGCGCAGAGGGAAGTGTCGGGACAGTTTCACGCGTACTGTACTAGTTTTATCACAAAGGGTGATCCGAATGCCATCATGGGCAAATTTGCGCATAGGCCGAACTGGACGTCTTTTGAGAATGGAAAGGGAAAGACGATGATTCTTGGGAGAGGGAATGATGAGAGAGCCGGGGGAGTTGGGGTAGGAAAGGCGGCTGAATTAGTGGATTTTACATGGGGGGATGCGCAATGTGAGTTTTGGTGGAGGGTTTCCAGCAAGTGGGAGGACTAGATGAGTATGCGACAATGAAGCATAGTTTGTTAGTAAAAATTCACTGCTGTTGGATGATCAAGATGCCAGTTTTGTCCGGAGTTGGATCTAATTGTCGGCTTTTATCCCGATGCGCCAAGAAGAAGCGTCTACTAAACCCAGGATAAACCAGACTAGCAAGGGATGCATATTCCTCTGGTAGAAATCATTTACGTAAAGATACAACATAAGAGCAAGATTCCCCGGACTATAAAGCCCCGGCTACCCAACGTTGGCCAACGGAATCTGGGGTTAAACATGGGGTTCACAATGAGAGGTACAACGAGAGAGATAGTATTTACTCCAAGACAGAGTTCAATTGCTAACTAAATGACATCATCATAATATACTTCTATTCTAGTAAGAGTAACGGAAGTTACGGTTCTCAAAATCAGTAAGATCCTGCAAAGCAGCATCCTCATCCTCAATAACAGGTCCCTGCTCATCACGAAGGCGGTTTCGGCGGATGAGCACAAAACGTAGGATGATGGCGATTACAACTTGACCCGCCACACAGCCAATGATAAGCTTGCAGCCGGTTTGGTAAATGGGTGCCTCGGAGCCAATCCAGCCATGAGGACCGATAATGTTGCCAATACAGTAGGCCAGGAAGACGAAAGCCGTGGCTGTAGTTCGCTTTGTGTAGCCACCGACGTTGGAAGCGGGCATTTGAAGAGCGACAATAAGGGCACCGACAAAAGATGCGCACTGAGTAGTTATGTTAGTGAAAAATAGAAAGAAAATGTTGGGTTTGAGAGTGACTTACCATGTAGTAACCAGCAAGTAGACCACCCTTGTTGCTTCGAGGAAGCTGCCAGAAAAGGGTCACGGCAATAAGTGTAGGGATGAGCCAAACACACATGACAATTGTTCGCACATTCTTAAACTTGGACGCCACGTAAGGACCAGTGAACATGAAGATGGCGTTGCAAGCACCATACGGAATACCGTACGCGGTAGTAAGGAGCGCATCATGTGTGAAGCCCTTGACAATAAGCTTTGAGAAGTTGGCAATGCCACCGTTGATGACCTCGTTGAGAAGAACGTAGAAGAACAGCAGCCAGATCTGCATATCGGAGAAAACTTCACGGATCTGGTTCCACTTGATCTTGCGGTTAAACACACCCGTCTTGTTCCTCGCGCTCTGCGCAATAAGCATGGCCCGCTCCTCAATGGTGTACCGCTTAGCGGTGAGGATGTTGTTAGGCAGGAAGAAGAACAGCACGACGCCCCAGCAGATGGTCATTCCACCGCAGAGCACGTAGATGGTGCGCCACACGGCCCAGCCCTTTGCTTGTCCGACGCCGTAGAACAAAATACCTCCGAACATGGCGCCGAATCCGTTGAAGCAGTAGAAGAGACCTGCGCGGGCAGGCTGAGTCTCGCGGCGGAACCATTGCGACACGATGAGCATAAAGGCTGGTGTGATTACAGCTTCAAAGGCGCCGAGGAGGAAGCGGCAGATGGCGAGGCCTGTGAAGTTGTGGCATGCTGCTGTGAGGCAGAGGATAGAACCCCATGTGATGACAAAAGTGCTCACGACCGTGCCCGTGGGGAGGCGCTGGGTGAGATATGATGCTGGCCACTCGGCGACGAGGTAGGCAAAGTAGAAGATTGATGCCATCCATGAGTATTCGTCAGGTGTCATTCCTGTGGTTGTGAACAGATCAAAGACTGCTGAGTAGCCCAGTGCCTGCTTGTCGACATATTGGAGGAGGTATGTACCGCAGAGAAGCGGCATAAGAGTCCAATCGACTTTTCGGCGGAGTTTCTTGAGAGCTTCCTCATCGGCCATGAGCTCGTTCAGCCGCGAATGAGGAATACCATGTTGTTGAAGAAACAGCTCTGCCTCATCGAGGTCTTCGATGGTGCCATGCTTGATATCGGCTTCAACATCGTGAGTGTCAAGGGGTTCAATCTTCTTGACGTCCAATGCGTCTTGAGCTGTAACGTTTGCCATGATGAAGAGATGTAAGAGGTGTTTAACCAGGGGAGGAGATGATTACAAGACCTGCCTGGACATTGCAAGAAATTGGGAAAAAGAGGCGACAAGGGACCCTTTTTGAACTTGGAGCTTGTCCATAAGGAAGGGGGGCGATAAACAAGCAAGCTGTTGCGATTCATGGTTGACCCTCGTCTTTGGATCCGGGGAAGCGCTAGGGTAGTGGGTACGACGATACTGAATTGATAAAGTCACAGTGGAGAAGTGATAGAGAAAGTTACGATACTAGATACCGCTAGACGAGATAGCTACAGTATGCGTGCGGGGATAAAATGGGCTGATGGTTCACTCTGTAGGGCGTGTGTGTTATCTGTCAAGCGACAAGGCCAAGGTTTACCGAATTGGAATGGTTGGACTTTTCCGCGGGAAAGTTGATATCACTACCAAGACACTATGGATGGATACCCATGACAGTTAGTGGTAACTTAATAAGGGTACTACGGAGGCTAGAATTTGAGTGCGAGATAGGATAGAATCATGATAGATTGAGAGACAGATAATAACCATCTTTTTTCATGGTTATTGAGACAGAGATAGAGAATAAACCGCATGATTGAAAAGCCAATGGTTAGATAGTGGCTTGAGATACGTCATGACTGAACGAACGGGTTGGTCATTCAGCAGTAGGTTTTCCATTGTGTTTCCATTGTGTTTCCATTGTGTTTCTCACATTTTTAGACTCCCCAACACCAACAAACTAATCAACATCTACTGACTACAGCTAAGACTTGTCACCTCCCAAACTCCAAACCCTTCTCCCAGCAAACCACGTCTCTTTAATCTCAGCCTTGAGCAGAGTCTTTGCATCCCACTCCATATCCGCCACGACGAGATCCGCAATCTTGCCCACCTCCAGACTACCCACTCTATCATCCTGAAAGACACTCTTAGCCGCACCCTGCGAGCCCGCAACCACCGCCTCGCAGACGCCGAGCTTGAAGTGCTCGTTGACCACCTCCTCGCACTCTGGCTCCCTAGCAGAACGCCGTGTTGCCGCGACATAGATATTGTGCAGGGGGTTCCAAGGCGCGGTGGGACTGTCGCTTCCCAGCGCGAGGAGAGCGCCTGAGTCGGCGAACTCGCGGTATGCAAAGGCGCGGTCGCGACGAGACGAGATGAGGCGTGGCCAGGCGCGTAGAATGGCTGGGTCGGCGTGCACGGGTTGGATAGATGCTGTGAGACCCAGCTCGCCTAGTCGCTTTGCGTCTTCTGGCTTGGACACTTCCAAATGTTCGATTCTGTGTCGCGCACCAGGCTTCCCGTACTTTTCGAGCAAGTCTACTGCCATTGTAATAGCCGCGTCGCCAATGGCGTGAAGGGCAATCTGGATTCCCGCATCGGCTGCTTGTTTGACAACGGGCTCGAGGTCCTCTCTCGACCAGAACGGTGGTGGTGATGGGGCTGTCGAGTATGGCTCGGAGAGGTATGCCGTGCAAGCGTCGATGATGCCATCGCAGATGATCTTGATACCCGCCAAGCGAAGATCGGGTGAGTTTTCTTTGCTGTACTGCTTGGCTAACTCAATTGCTCGGGACACTTGTCGTTGACGCTCCTCTGGATTACCAGAAGGCTTGACGATCCAGTATGCTGTGACGCGCATGGCGACATCGGGGTATCGTCTCTTGAGCTCAACGAGGGATTCCCATGAGTATTCATCCATGGCCATTTCGATTATTCCCGTGTATCCAGCGGCATGATAAGCTTGGAAGGCAGCGAGCATGCACTCGATGCGCTCTTCGTTTGTGGCAAGCTGTGCAAGCGTAGGCCAAACGATTGTCAGAATGCACGCTTCGCTGAGAACTCCTGATGGGCGACCGTTCTCATCTCTCTCAATGATTCCGCCCTGAGGATCTGCCATGTCGCCAATCTTCATTTCTGCCAAGCCTGCTGAATTGCACCACGTCGAGTGCATGTCTTTGGTGTCGACATAGATCGGTCTCTCGTCAATCTCGTCCAGAATCTTGTAGTTTACACCATCAGGGGTCATGGAGTGCATCCATCCTTTAGCCATGATCCTGGGAACATGTGGGTTGGCCTTTGCGTAGGTACGCAGTTCGTGTAGGATATCATCCAAGTTCTTGCAGTGTTCCAAAGCGATCTTGCGAAGCGACTGGCCAAGCAGGAGGAGGTGCATGTGGCCATCTACAAAGCCTGGGAGAACCGTCTTCCCGCCGAGATCCTGCGTATCCACGATATCCTCTGTTTTGACTTGCTCTGCGACGTGCTCCTTTGTGCCGATGGCTTGTATAATGCCGTCTTTAACGTACATGCTTTCTGCAAAGGTGGGCTCGTCTGCCAAGCTGGCGACGGTCCTGGAGAGGATCTTGCCATTGATGAATAAAGACATGATGAGTGTTTGTGTTTGTGCTGATGGAGGAGAAGAAAAGAAACGATTCAGCTGCCTATTTAGTACTTATAGTCTGTTCGCCTCTTTCGGACAAGGGTGGACCACTCAGGTGGGCTAACAGTGCATATCACCAGATGATGTCCAATACAGTACATGATTACACTCCAGCGCAAAAGAATATGATGAGGCAGTTTATAACAGGTTATCTATCCTACAAGTCTAGTAATTTTCCAAGCATCTCGCTATTCCTTCACTGTTCCTTATTCATCATCGTGGCATTCACGTGCGTTTTCTTCCAAAAATGAGGCCTCGGGCTTGAATCAGGAACTCGTGGAGACCCTGAATCAGCATCGTCACCTTTGAATGGTATGATTGGTTGTTTCAGACTCTTTAGCGGGGATGAGAAAATCGCTCATGGAGAGATGATCTTATCTGATTCAACGTCATGGGGGCCGATAGCGGATCTAGACTAGACTAAACATGCTTGATCGCCGAGGTCCATAAACTAACACTAGACGACAGTTCATCCATCTTTGATGTCCATGCATCGAACAAGCATCGTCTCTTTCTTTGAATGCGACCACACGGATCGACATGTTCGTTACCAGAGCATCGGAGTTGTGGGGTACGCATTATAGTTTAGCTTGACACTTTTAACTTACACGGCATGTCGTGACTTTCTTCATATCGACACATTGCAACACGATATGGCAATTGAGGAGAAATGCATGTTTGTACTTTACTGTACTTTGATTAATAAATAAATAAATGACCCAAGTCAGGTGTTGTCGATGATGCTTATTTTCTACTCAAGGTTTGGAGTTCTGTCTCAAGTGGTCTCGGTCTTTGGTCAATATGCCATCTACCAACGCGGGGAACTTGAAGCCAACGACATAAAATGCATTATTATACTTTTTGGCGCCTCATTTGGCACATGCAACATAGAAAACCGTTGCCCACATGACTTTTCGACATCAAATAACATTCACAGCAAAAAGTCTTTCTTTGATGAGATGCCCAAGTATAAGTTAGTCGCCCATGTTCAATCCAGAATTCCTTTGTTCAACCAATTCATTCTCTCTCTTCGACGTCAAGTCTCTTCTGTATACCATTCGATACTTCCATGTCTTCTTGAAAGGGACATCTTCACCATGCGTGTCCTCGAATTTGACTGCGGGTTTAGTGTTTACCCACCTCTCGACCCAAACGATCCAAACACCATCGACCTCTACAACACTTACCTCGCCACTCTATCGACCAAATTCGAAGGCCGTGTCGAGCCATCCACTCTCAGCGCCGACAAACGAATCCTCATTACCCCTGCCACTCCCCGTCCAGACCACGCCTCGATCTCACCTACCAACGCGGCGGCATTCTACTGCTTCATGCTTCCTGGACTTCCCAAGATTCCCGCCGACGCTGCACACTGCGACAAGTTCCTGGGCTTCAGTCTTGCATTCAGACACGACGCCGGGTGGACTAAGGAAACGGTCGAGGAATATGTTAGGGAGGTGTATGTCGTTGCTGTCGATCACTTTGGGGATAGGGTCAGGTACTGGCATGGGTTGTATGGTCGAAGATCGAATAAGCAGTGGGGGTATTACAGTCGGGCTGATATTGAGCACGCGGAGGATTTGGTGAGGAAGGCTCTTGTAACGAAACCTGATGTTATGGAGCGTAGAGATGGGCATATTATTGCTTGAGGGTCCTTGTATGGTCGGACCATGACACGACCAGAACACGTTCCTCAAGGGCTAGCTTTGACAACGCAACTTCGGGAGCTCTAAAAGTAGAAGTCAGCAGGATCATGACCAGTCATTTGTGACAGACACTACAATACCTAACTGAACACATACTGCATTCCTGGCTATAGAGGCTCACTAACGTTTGTATAAATTATGTCCTCAAATCTTGGACAGAGCTTACATGCGCTTTGGACGTCGACGTCTGTTTCTGTGTATAGTTCTTGCACAGTATAGAACCTGTCATTCTACTTCCGAAGGTGCCTAGTGCTGACGACAGCATACTCATTGATCTACAGGCGGATGAACAATACTGCGCCCGCAACTACCGTTATCAGGATGATGGTGGATGGATTGCACGACTCCAATTACCGAACAATGGATATAAGTGGCAGGAATGAGGACTAGTATTCCTGCCTACCTTTAGTAATATTCCAATCACAATTAAGACTATCACTTTTTAGCTCCATTTGTTCAGGTTCTAATCCTGAATCCTTTGTCAGGATCCTAACTCTGACCACGCTACCAAGTTCCAGACAATCCGTGTGGTCAATAGGCAGTACTAAAGGCTGACATTGGAGAACCATCAATCACCAAGTCAGAATCGAGACTGAGCACTATTTTAATAGATCCAAGGTATTATTCTAACACGGGTATATATCCATCATCATCAAAGTACAAAAATAAGCCAAAACCAATCGCCCAAACAAATTATTGACGTGTTCCAATCGGTCCAAATCCTCTTCGAAAGATCATCCACTATTTATAGTAGCGCTACTGTCGACATATTAGCGTGTGTCTCACCAATTGGATAGTTACCTTTTGTGTTTTACTAACCTGATCGTGCTTCCCATGACTTGTATGGGTCGGCCGGCTTCTTTGTAGGGTCGACGGAGCCAGAGAGCTTCCTCTGGATCTTTTCCTTGAGGGATGGCTTATGGGTTGTTTCGAGGCCTGAACATGTTAGATTGTGTCTCTTGAATATGAAGATTCTGGACCATACCAGGCTTTGTACTTGTTGAAGGCTTGGAAGTGTCAACGAGAGTTGTCTCGGAGACGTTGGAAGTCTTGTATGTAGCGGAGAGTTGAGACATGATGAAGTTTGTATGGGAGTATTGGAGTAGCAGTAGTAATATGCTTAATGGAGTATTATTGAATGTTCAATGTTTTGGATTGAACTGAATTGTGATTGTATATCGAATTGATGATCCAAACTTCAAAGGGGGCATGCAGATCTACTTATACTCAACTCGACCTGATGGCTCGGCTTGACTTTTACTTGATTCATCAGCCGCAACCCGCAATTCGAGTCACAGCGACGGTGACTACGCCCTTAATCCATTTCCATAGTGTCAGCCCTGCAGTCAAACGTCTCCGTCTCCGAGTGACACATTCCGCACTTTGAGGTGCTAACAGCTTCGGCGTGCTTAATTAGGTCAACCCCCTGTAAGCCGAGCTGAACTATGTGGGGAAGCGTCGCTTTTAGTTCAAACCGAGCCCCGTAGAGTCCATCAAAGTTCAAGCCGAGCCTCTACTTTTTCAAGCCGAGACCGTGAATCTTCACGCCGACATGCTCACACCGAAACAATACACACCTTATTTCCAAGCCGAAACCGAGATTTATAATCATCGACTTCTAAAGCAACACTGAATTTGCGTTGCAATCATGGCCGATGCCCCTCTTCTCCGACGCTTAAATGGTCGTCCCCAGGCTTGCGATCCTTGTCGAGCGCGGAAAGTCGCGTGCGATCACGGCCAACCCACTTGCTCTCGGTGCGAGAAACGAAAAGAGTCGTGCGTCTACACCATCTCGGAGCCAAGAGTTAAGAAGCAGCGGCTTCGGTCTCCAAGCCGAGTCACAGCAAGTACTGTCACATCTGCAAACACAGTCACACCTGCTATCAACACAATCTCTCCTCCAAACACAACTACTACTGCACGTGCGAGCGTAGGTCCAAGTGTAGAGTCCACCTCAACTCCCTCACCTTCGATAGCGCCTGGTTATCTTGGCTTCACCAGTCACAATGCAGTCTTTGAGGAAACAAGAAACAGTCTCTCGCTCGTCCATGGCCCGGCCCTCGAGATTGAGCCAAACCCAAGGAGGCCGCCGAGGACGAGGGCGTGTTTGATTGAGATGCCATCTCATCTTCGCGAGATGTGCCTCTTTGTCCTCCGTCACCTGCCAGGTTCTCGTGATGATGTTATGCCCAATAAACTTCACTGTCGCGTCGACGACTGGATGTACATGGTTATTGAAGATATCTTCCATACTCTTCAGCAGGACTGGGGTGAGTACCTAGGTGTAAGGGAAGATGCGCAGCTTGAAGAGATGGCTTTGTGCATCAGCAATAATACTTCAAAGCCCATCCGCGATGAGCATTCAAGTGCAAAGGCTTGGACCGATCAATTCACGGGGACCAACATTCGGTGGGAGTCCATCGGACTTATCTGGACTTATTGGAATGGTGCGCCCGGGATGGATGCTTCAGCCGTGAACAAGTGTTTGGGCTATTGTGTCGAGCTTGTTCGTCATTTCACGACTGCCAACGATATACTTCTTTATTTATGTTATCGCAGAACAACTATCGAGTCGCTGGTAACAGGCGACGCCGGTAAGTCTACCCGGACCAAGATTTTTTTTTTTTTTTTTTTTTCATTGCTAATGTCTCTAGGTTTAACTTGCTGGAGCTACGCCGCCGAGACAGTCGCCCTCTTAACCTTCCTCGGTCTTCACGTCGGTGTAGAAGACCCAAACTACGTGCCCTCTCTATGTTCCGAACACAAGCGCCGTATAACAGCCCGCGTTTACGCCCTTGACAAAGTCCTCGTCTCCTTCACAGGCCGGCCACCACTTCTCAGCCATCGCTACTTCTCAGGTCCTCTGGCGATAGACATAGATGATCAGGATCTCATGGATGGTGACGCTGCTATTAAGCGTGCGATGCAGAGACTAGACGACAACGGGTTTCGTCCTGATGGAGAATTACTCGGTGCAGCGATGATCAGGGCGCGTGTGCAGATTGCGCTTCTAAAGGGCGAACTCCTTGAGATGGCCTTGGCAAGTAGTGTGAAAGCGACCTTTGAACGACTGGCGTAAGTTTATGGTAGTTTCTTATTCTAAGGGCTTTCTTTACTAACGTGTACAGTGAGATCAAAACCCGTTGCGAACAAACGTACGAGCGATTTCCCCGGAATCTCATCCATCGAGCAGATGAACTGGATGATCCAAATTGCGACGTGGAGAATGTCTACGTGAGGATACTTGTTCGCTTGGAGCATCTACAAAACTTGTTCTTTGCCGAGAGGTTATCGCTCCGTTTGGGACACGTTGACGAGAATAGGCTGTTGGTGATTAGCTTTGAGATGGTTTGTTTGACACTTTTGTTCTGGACACATCAAGACCGCTTCGCTGGAGTGAGGCGAGATTTTGAATGGCTGGTAAGTACAACGAACAGCTCGTGATACCACATTATGTCCTGCTAACGCATGGCAGTTGATGGCGTTTGCTGCACCAGGAGGAGGCATCCTCTGCCTCGAACTCCTGCGCCCAACGTTCCGCGGCACCCACCCCGACTGCCCCAAACTAAGCCGCTCAGCGATAATACAAAAGCTCAGTCTTCTCATCGGGTTTCTCGACTGGGTTCGACCCCCTGCTCCCAACGCGGACCTTTGCGCCGACTGCAAGGCTGTGTTGCAAGGCGTGCTGGACCACAACCTCAACGATCCCATCGCGGGTGGCGGAGCACTGGATACACTGGACTGGGACATTCCGACGCAGTTGGATTTCAATTTCGATCTTTTGGACACATTTGATTGGTTACGACCTGAGGCGCTAAGCATGCCTACCTGAGGTGAGGAACTCTTGAATGGATGCGTTGGTCTGGTCGGGTTGTTCGAGGTGAAGCCAGTGGCTCGTATCAAGACTGACTGTTTGGAGATTTGGAGCCCAAGATGCGAGCATTTCCCTCTGTTGGATCATTGACTCTTTGGGGTGAGAAGGCGCGATGAAAAGAACTGGTTGTTGGATTTTGAAGTTTTCGAAACCCTTTTCATCTGGCGCAAAGAGGTTATCCTTCCACATGCGATACCAGCGGCAAACACCCTTGTATCCATTCGTGGACCCGAAGGCCTTGAGGTGGGCCTCTTGAAGGTCTCGAGTGTACCACGATGCGATAGGAAGTCTGTGATCCTCGCGCACGAATTCATGCATCTTCCCGAGAGGGTGAAACCACTCATCCCACTCCTCCCGATCACGACAAAACATCAGACTCATAGCCGCCTCAGCGTTCTTCTCAAGAATAGCCTGGGAGTCGAGGTCTGCTAGCCATGGTATATATCCGAGCATCTCGTAACCCAGCATTTGCTTGGTCATTTGATTGATCAAGTCGACATCAAAGGGCGTTCCAAGCGGCGGGGGCCCGACAGCGAGGAAAACAAGAGATTCCCATCGCGACGGATAATACGCTGCTATCCGTGATAGCAGCGTCGCGCCAAAGTCGTGGCCTACTCCAACAACAGTCTTCAAGTCAAGATGGTCCAAAAGCTCAATTACATCATCGCTCATAGGCTTGAGACGATACCGGGTGCTA
Source organism: Fusarium palustre (assembly GCA_014899045.1). Lineage (NCBI taxonomy): Eukaryota > Fungi > Ascomycota > Sordariomycetes > Hypocreales > Nectriaceae > Fusarium > Fusarium palustre. The sequence continues at coordinate 285,409 of JAAVUH010000127.1, read as the reverse complement.
TGCTCGGGTTTGCTGCTCTCGCCGTAGCCGAGCATGTCGAGCGCCACGACGCCATATCCCTCCGAGGAGAAATGACGAATTTGATGGAGCCAGTCGCTAAGGGTGGATGGGAAGCCATGGAGAAAGAGGAGCGTTGTGCGGGATGTGGGTTTGATGGAGATGAAGGAGTACGTATTGCAACTGCGGGCTGTGAACGCATTGCGCAGAGGTAAGTCGAGTGTCATTTTGAGATGATTTGGAGATTGGGTACGAGGTCAAATGAAGTAATCGGGGTGGAAGTGTTGGTCAATGAATTTTTATATCATCGCGCGGAAAGTTATCGGGGACTTTGTTATTGATGTACAGTTCGCTCGTGCGAGAGCCATAATGCCATCTCAAGTTGACGATATGAACCAAAAATATACGTCTTCCATTTCTCCTTTCTGAAAATAAAAAAACCGAGATGTCTCCCCAATAGACAAATATTTCTTTGATGCCATTGATTAAAAGTATGCCTTTTCTCTTGTGGTTTTGGGTCTATCTATGTCATTTATGTCGACAATTGCTTCATGCGATACAGTCACGTGGACTGTCATGTGATCCAAAGACCATTGATTTGCTGTGGCCTCGACGGAGACCACCTTACATAAGAATAATATTGTGTGTTATCCTTTGCGCTCTACATTTGTGAGTTTTTAACTGTATCTATGGTGAGGAAAGTTTCGTACTTCAGACGTGGACTACAGAAATCGCCCCCAAAAACATCTACCGACGGTTGATATTGCTGGCCTGTTTAAACGCGTAATTGCCCGCCGAGTACACTATCTCTCTTGGACCAATCACTTTGCCCGGAGCTCCCATCCGATACAACTTAAACTATGAATGGCTTGACTAGACTCTGACTCTGTTGAAATGCTCCCGTTTCTCTGCATTCCACAAAGAATGCTGAAAAGTCAGGCTAAGCATATGGTTGCTCGTTTACAAAACCCGCCACCCACCCTGAAGCACAGTGACGTCGTGGCATGTCGCTGGAGAATGTATCACGTTCACCACAGCGAGTCAAGGGTTACCCGTAAACGCGTAACTCGGCGTCTGATCCATGCGGAGCTGAAAGTCTAGGATAATTGTAGGAAAAGACCAATAATTATCAGGTAGTATGTCTGTCTCAATATTACGTTGGATGAGGAGGCGCCTCTCGAGTATTGCTTATGGCTTGAGGGAGTACGGACCGTTAAAAAATACCCGTACCCGTACCCTAGAGCCAAGCATCATGTCAAGAGCACTGATAAGATAAGATACTTGAGTCAAGTCAACGACGTGGGGGGCGGAGGAGGACCCTTTCCTGTGCTTTGGGGCGGCTGGGCTTGTGTTATGGCCAGAGTTAATCTTGACACGCTATTTCTTGGCCACGGGATTGGACACCAGAGAACCAAATCTAATCTAACCTCGCATCAAGACAAGGATTCAGAAAAGCTTAGCTTCCTTCAACAGTTGCTGCACACCCCCTTTTTTTCTTCTTTTTTTCCTGTCGGTTGGTACACACATATTTTCCCCGGTGCATACGAAAAAAGCAAGGAAGACGAACGAAAAAGGCCTCACCCGACCGACCGATTCCTTTAATTTCTGGGCCGACGCCATGCATCAACGGCGCAGCAGAAGAAAGAAAGAACCTAGAGTTCGTCCACGTATGTGGATCTAGTCAAGATAACTTAGATGCGGAGAGCTGCTTTTAGTTACATGCCAAGATTTAACATCAAATGAGGGGGCAAGGTAAGATTGATTGAAGCAAGAGAGGTGAGAGAGAGATACAGAGAGGTAAGATAGAGAGTACTTTGGTCGTTATGTGGTTCGATTTATGGCATGTTGCACGTCTTTTTTTTGTCTTTCTTTTAGTTGGCAATCTTGGAAAATGTTAGGCGCCCCTTTTATGTCATGTTCCTGTGGCGGTTGATGATCTTAGTTACCCACGTGCATGTTTGATGCGGTGACATCCACATGTTTTAGTTGAAAGAGCAACACGTAATCTCGTCTCTTCAATTGATGAATATTCTATTTATTCGAGAATGAATATTTTAGTTACCGAAAGAAACCCCTTTTTAGTTAACTTTTCTTGTACGAGATCTGTGTTAAACGAGCCGACGTACGGAACCGAGTAATACGTATAATCCAATTATACCTGGCCTGGCCTGGCCTGAGGAGTTATCAAAATTACGCGTACTTGGGCGGACCGGGACCTCGCCGGGACCTGCTTCTTACTGGCTACAATACAGCGGGCGCTTTGCTCTGTTCGCACTCGCAGCCCGCGGCGGGCGGAGGCTAACTTAAAACCCCAGGCCTGAATTTCAGGGTCTTGCAACGCCCCCCCTCCCCTGCTGCTGCGCCTGGATGGGCTCCACAGGGGTTCTTTTCTTGTAGGTAGCCCACTCTAGGGGGAGGGGGCTGAGGGTTGCCAAAGAAGGGGATTTTCGTATCAACTGCGCGTACTAGACCTGAGAGGGGAGGAAGACTGTCCGATTACGCGTTGAGCCTTTTATCCTGGCCATCGTACGGATACGGATACATACAGCAGGTACTCTCGTCTGAGAGTGGTACGCGTACCCTTTTTTTTTTTTTGACAGGAACAGGAACAGAGTTTTGAAAGGACACATTCGAGTTGATGTAATTCAATCGTCACAGCTACTATTACTGACCCATGATTATGGATATTTCTTACATGGGTTCCATATCTCAAACGACTCTGCCAAATAATGCACACTAACTAATACCGCCAACACTCTTCCGACAGAGTACTCACGGAACAGTTACAAGACAGAACAGAACCTGGGTAAAACTCAACAGAATCATGGGTCGCATTAAGCTACTTTTCTAGAACTTTTCCGAGTCTTTTTTTTCTCTTGTCGGAACCGAGCAACTAACGTACATAGTTCAACTGTCACTGCCTGCCACTGAACTGTCACATGGTTTAGCTAGTCAGACCTAAACTAGGAGAAGAAGGTCTAGATCCAACAGGACAGGACATCAGACTCAAACCTGGTCAGACCCAGACCTAGACCGAGACCCAGATATTCTCTTGTTTCAAGCGTCAAGGTCACTCTCCACTTAAAGAGGCGGATCTCCGTAGGTCCTTTGGGACAGGACCAGTTTTAATATGTGGTCCGTTCAACAATAAATCTTGGCTACAGCCCATCTGTTGACTAGCGTCGACAAGGGTCATTGACGATGCTCATCTCTCTCACTCTCACTCTCTTGTTTTTATCGCCTTCCACTTTCCTCTTTGTACTCTTTGCGCCTCCTTCCAGCAGATTTGACGTATGTTGCACAGGTTTCTAGGACAAGGATTGTGCACTGTCTGTCTACCTAGTACTCATCTAGTACATACCCAATGCCAATCCCCCCCTACAGCACTCTAGGTGATCCCTTTGAGGGGCCTTGGCCCGTTCATACGCTCTCACACAGGGTCCCAGTTAAAGAAAGCTAAGCTTAGAAAGAGCTAATCGTTTGACGTGCCCCGGGTTGAGGGACAGGGACCAGACTAGCCTCCTTGGTAGTTGGATTGTCATGGATCACAAAACGGTGTTGCTCAACGGATACTACGCCCATTCGTTGGTTTTGCTGGTGGTACGGATACAGAAACGAGCGAACCGAACCATCTAATCTGCATTTGCTGTGCATCTGGGGGCGTAGCTTGAGTAAGAGGCGAGAATACAACTAAGTACCTAATTATGGGCATCATTTTTCGTCACGTACACCCGTAGCATTTAGTGTAGAGAGTGGCAGGTAGCTTGCTGTGCCCCTGATTGTTTGAACTCAGAGGGTATTTATCTCTTGTGCTGCCTCGGCTGTTTGCTTTGTTGCTGGCCTTTTTACGCTTTCTTGTTTGCTCTTTAACTTTTCACACTTTCTTTTATTTATACTGCAGTGATTCGTAGCTCCTCCTTCCCTCGAATCTTCCAGCGCTACATCACACTACTTCAGCACCTAAAGAAGCTTCCCTCAATCGACATTCTTTTCCAGCATACAAACACAAACACAATCACACATACACACCACGAACCGAATCCAAAAACTCTACAATGGGTCGCGATAACGTCTTGACCGCAGCGGCGGTTGAGCGAATGATCGCCGACGGCCAAACAATTGTCGTATACGAAGATGCGATCCTCAAGCTTGATGGTTGGATGGAAAGACATCCTGGTGGTCGACTAGCGGTCTTGCACATGGTTGGCCGCGATGCGACAGACGAGATGAAAGCGTAAGTTTTATTTTATACAAGTACAAACGAAGAAGAGGAGAAGAAAAATAAGAGTTGTTGTTGTGGTCGAAGTCGAGATGGGGTTGAGGTTATACGCATCAACCACACTACACCAAAAAGAGAAAAACACCATGATGCACATTTACAACACCTTATTGGCCCGCCCCTGTCAGACGAGACGACCCGAGATGCATACCCATATGCATCACAATGCAAGCGCGGGGTTGATCAAAGTTAAAATCCAACATAAACTACACTCCATTACATTTCATCCGATGGTTACCTGGGTCAAATTATTAACAACTTTCCGTCCATAGTTACCACTCCGAGTCGACACTACGAACAATGAAGGCATATCAGATCGGCCGAAAGCAAGGCTCTTGGAGGAACCGCACCCCACCAATTAGGGGCGGCGTCTTTTGCAAAGACGCTCCCGATGAGGTCGAATTGTCTGATTCGGCTGCTTCAGATACAGAAGAGAGTCTTGCCAACAGCAGCATTCTCGATGACACAGCCAGTTCTGCTTCTTCCTCTACCGACGAGATCATTGTTGGTGGAGAAGACGACATCCTCAAGACTGAGGGTTTGAGACACCGATCCGCCACCATTAAAAGCGAACCCAACGGCAAGAGATCTGCCATCCTCAAGGTCGCAAACGCTGGTGTTGCCCGTGAGATCCAGAGCGACTTGGAAACATACCCTGCGCCCGAAGATACCAAGGTTCAAAACGACATTAGGCGCAAGTACCAGGCTCTCCACGACAGGATCCGAGACGAGGGCTTGTACCAGTGTCCTTATATTGAGTACGGAAAGGAGATGGCTCGCTACACCACCTTGTTCGCTCTCTTTGGTACTTTGTTCTACAACGAGTGGTACATCACTTCTGCCATCTTCCTAGGATTGTTCTGGGTATGTACTCTTTTGTCTTTACCATTATCAAGGGAAAAAAGCTAATTTGTCTACAGCATCAAATCATGTTCTCAGCGCACGATGCTGGCCATCTTGCCATCACCTCCGACTTCAAGACCGACACCTTGATTGGCATGTTCATTGCCGATTTCTGCTGTGGTCTCTCCATCGGTTGGTGGAAGAGCAGCCACAACGTTCACCATCTCGTCACAAACGCACCTGTAAGATATTTCTACTTCGACTGAATCATCCATCTCGTACTGACTTGACCAGGAACATGATCCCGATATTCAAAACGTCCCTCTCTTCGCCACATGCCCTTCTTTCTTCAAGTCCCTACACTCCAGCTACTACGACTTCACCTTCGTCTGGGACGCCGCCGCCGATTTCCTCGTCCCCTTCCAGAAATACACCTACTACCCCGTCATGGGCATTGCGCGCTTCAACCTGTACCTCCTCTCGTGGCTCCACGTTTTGTCCAAGAAGTCCTCTCAGCTTGGAAAGAGCCGCGCCTGGTGGATTCGACCTACCGAGATCACCTTTATGGGTTGCTACTGGTTCCTCTTCGGCTACTGCCTTCTCTGGCGCGGTCTCCCCGACTGGACCACTCGCGTTATCTTTGTTCTCGTCTCGCACATCATCACCATGCCTCTTCACGTCCAGATCACCCTTTCCCACTGGGGAATGTCGACAGTTGACCTCGGCGAGACGGAATCCTTTGCTCAGCGTCAACTCCGAACCACCATGGATGTCGACTGCCCTGCGTGGATGGACTTTGTTCACGGCGGTCTTCAGTTCCAGGCTGTCCACCATCTCTTCCCCCGTGTGCCGCGCCACAACCTTCGCAAGGCCCAGGCTATGATCCGCGAGTTCTGTGCCGACACTGGTGTCCCTTACTCTATCCTCAACTTCACCGACGGAAACCGAAAGGTTCTCGGCCGTCTCCAGGATGTGAGCGACCAACTTGATATCATGATCAAGTGCCAGCAACACATGGCTAGAACTGGAGAGAGCGGTTTACATTAAATGCGTTGATAATAATTTTCATTGTTGCGATTTTTAGACTAGACAAGCATATCAGAGCGAGTGCGATTTCCTTTTATTTGAGACAGCAAAAAAAAAAAAAAAAAAAAGCAATAGAATTCTGTCTACTTTACGTTTGGGGTATCCTGGTAGTCCTGTGACCCTTTTTCCTGTGACCCTGATGTATTTCAAAATACATGTGCCAATGCATAACATTCCATCCAAGTCAACTTATCCTGTAACTCCTTGTGTACCTTTTGACCAATTTTCTGGAAAAGATTTCCTAGAAAACAACCTAAAAGTTGTATGATTCGCCAATATGCTCGTATCAAAAAAGCAAATATGCTCGCAAAATCAGGATTCTCCAACGCCGCCGCTGTAGTTCTTTCCAGATATCAAGACGAGATAGGAAATATACTGTTCTATTGCCATGTGTTGTTAGACAACAATCACACAGGGTAATTGCAAAGAACAGAAAGCTCACCTTGGGCTCAAGACCACTGATGAGGGAGGTAGTCCTCCTCATTGCGCATGCGATCGATCTCACGGCCCTTCTCCTCGCTCAGAGCGCTGAGATCAGCTCCCGCACCGACAAGTGCAAGACAAATCTCGCGGGCTCGAATGGCGTTTTGACCACCTTCGACTCCGCGTCGAAAGATGTAGGCCAGAGGGGTTTGGTCGACATCTCGAGATGCTTCCTCATCTGCCGTCATGTTTGGATCAGCTCCGCGCTCCAGCAGAAACTTTGTGGCCTCGACGTGCAGTCTGTACATGGCTTCTCGGAGCGGGCGCCATCCTCCTACCAAGTAGAAGGAGGTGTTGTACCACCTGTGGTAGCTCACATCTTTGGGGATGTGGATGTCGACGGGGGCACCGGACTTGAGGCAGAGGGCTAGGGCGCCGACGTTGTTTGTTGCGCAGGCAAAGCCAAGAGGGAACCAGCTTCGGATCTTACTGCGCTTGTACAGCTCCTCGATGAAGAGTTGGTACATCTCTTTGCTGCAGCGGATGAGACGGGATGCGCTGCGGAAAGGCATGGTTCTGTACACCTTGATCTGAAGCTCAATGGGGAGCTTTGCAAGAGGAAAGGTGGTGAGAGGAGAGGTAGACATTTTGCCTTGGGGAGCGAGTGTCGAGGTTTTGTGAGTTATTGAGGGAAAGAGAGGATAGAGATGTTGTAGGTGATGATGACTTCGCTTGCACAGATGATAGTGTGCTTGATAGTGATCAGGTAGTCTCTATCAGAGGAGTAGGCAAGCAAACAGTGGTAGTTCACTAGTGAATGCAAGTGCCTGGCACTGGCAGAATGTTGATGCAGTCGAAAACTTCTGACTAGTTGGCGTTAGTGTGTGGACTGTTATGCAATAGCAAACGGAATCTGGTGAGTAGATTGAGTCTGGTAGTTTCTTAATGTCGAATTCAGATGAGGAGGGTGTTGGTACTGAGCTTCTTTACAGAGCGCTTGGTGAAGAGAGAGAGAGATTGGTTCTCAGGGAGATTGAGGGTTTATGTACTCTAGATGAACATGAAGGATCTAAGAACATAAGATATTGTTCATCTGAATGTATCTACAGGTAGTCTGGACGATAGAATAGAACAGCAAGAGAGTGTTTTGTTCTGTGGTCAAGAGCATCGATACAGGGGAATAGGTACAGATCGCATATGTGCGGATGAGAATGCACTTTTGATCACTGGAACAAGTTTGCCGTTAATCTGGAACATGAAATAGAAGGCACGGCAATTCACTTTGGCCTCTATTATAATTCACTTGTGCTGATGAACAGGCAGGCACGCTCGTCTCGTAGATAACGGGGGCTCAAAGGGTGACTCTGAACTGGTGATGTAATCTCGGAATGGCCCAGCGCCCTATCTTGGTCTCTGAGAAACAAGCAGTGGAATACATAACAGTGCAAGAAATGAAGATACTTCGACTTTTAAGGAGAGTGATAGTTCAAAAATAATTGGAATTGTGACTATTCTGTAGACAATCAAGAAAATGTAGCGCTAAAAGACATGAAACTAGCAAGAAAGGACTCTAACAAACCGGATGAAGACGACAACATTGAGCCCCAGATTGTATCCAATCCAAGTGATCTCTATCAAGAGGCAGATGGAGCGATTTCTCATCAGCACCCGCATCACGAAGCAGTTTAACTACCGCCCTTCCCGCCCATCGCCAGTAGTAATGACTCGGCATCACGAATCCCAGCTTAGACCACTTCTCAGGGATGCGCCAATCTGGGATACCCGGCATAATCACCGACTGAACAGCTGTCTGCAGAGGTGAGTCAAGAAGCATGGGCATGCTAACATCGTGATCACTCACAAAGTTCGGATCTGCGCCGTGCTCGAGAAGCCACTGCACAACGTTGACTTGGTAGAACTGGATAGCGGTATACAGAGGTCTGTTGAAGCGCTCTTGTATGCGGAAGTCGATGGAGTGAGCTTCGGCTTGGAAGCTGCGTTCGAGGGTGAGGATGTTGCCGTCGCGACAGGCTTCGTAGATGTGTGCGCGGGCGAGGGACTTGGAGTTGGAGGCTTGTTTGTAGACTTCGTTGATGAGATTGATGTACAGTTGGCTACATGTGCGGGCGAGACTGACCTTGCACTGGAATGTGTCTGTGAGGTTCATGATGTCGAAGAGAATCTCCGGGGGCATCGTGAGGAGTTTGGAGGTGGAGTTGGAGGGTGCCATTGTGGACTGTGGGAGGGATTCCATTTTGGAGTAATTCTTGGTGTGATCGAACGAAGAGGCGATGTGAATTAATGTTTTCGATCAACTGGGAGGGCGGCTCCTTTTGATCTTACAGTCCATGGCTTGGTGTTGACGTCTTGACGTGTTCTACCCAAGATGTTCGAAGTATGCACTACTGCGACGTCCTGTTCAGCCCAGTTGTCCAAGTACAAGCCTTTGTATTCTCAAAAATCGTCCATCAACAAAGAAAGCGACAATGCATCACATTTCGAACAGTGGATTTTTGTGTTTATTTGTCTTTATAATGCTGTTAGCGAAGAGTTGAGGGCACAAAGGTAGACTTCGCGAACATGTGTAGTGGAACTGGCCAAGATCTGGACATAGGCGGAGGTACTGTGAGCGATGATATTGTCATTGTCGAATTGCTGCAAGGCCTACACTGACAACATCCATCGCCTCGAATCAATATGGAACCTACCTGTCAACACCCTTCAATCTGGTACCGCATCCTGGGTAGTGGACGAGTCGGCAAACCAGCAGCTTTGAACTGCAACTTACTATACCTTGCATCACGACGAGAGGAAAATATGGAGATTTATGTATTGCAATCCTTTTTTAACTTTGGCTTTGACGTTTTGACGTTAGATTAAGGATTGGATAAAAGAGCTGTACGACGATACATTTCTGGACAGAACTATTTCAGACGTCCCCGGGCAATAGTCATCAGCGCCAGGGACCTTAAACTGCTGAGGCTGCCAATCGGTATGTACCTCCTAATTATATCGACGCCTCTTGTATGGCTTTTGCATCTTACTCAGTGCTGATATGTATTCCCAACCTAAGAGACCCCGTTTCTCCAGTTCGCGGTCTGCAGCATTTTCAAGAGAAGCTGATCCTTGGAAGAACACTTCTCGTTTGAGACTGAATAATTCACTTGGCCGTCTCTTTTCCAAAACACGAAATACATCATCATACTCCAACGCTATTTTGCAAATTTTCTCTGTAAGCCGGAAGTTGGTGCCTGGTCGGTTGAATAATTCCAAAAACGTTTCGGAGCCACTTTCTATTGCTCTGATTGCTTCTTCTTCAGTGACATCCGTCTCTGATCTTCGAAGTTCGAGCAACATCTGGTAAGATTTCGAAACTGTAGACCCTTCAAGTGTGTGAAGTATGTTGTCGGTGACCTGGATCTTGCTCTTGAAATTATTGATCAAGTATTCCAGGACTCGTACACCGGCGAGAGCTGCTTGACAAGTAACAGATTCTGCAGTTTCGATACCAGATGCCCAATCCTCAAAAATTGCCCTAAATAGAAACATATCCGCTTTAATACATGATTCGAGCATTTCCTTCGATACATTGATAGGTCTAATGCAATGTCGAAATAGAACTCGGAGGGTTGCCTGACCTTTTGATAGAGCGTGTAAGAAGAGGTCCTTTTCCAATTCAATTTTGGAAGGACAAGCAATCAATAAAATCTCCAGGGCGCGCGGATTGTATGATGCAGAGTTGCCAGCTGAGATGACCTTCACTAGAGTCCTGTTGGATAACGTAATTGGTTCCTCACACCAATTGAGGATAAGCCCAACCGTCGTCTTATCGCTGTGAACAGCCCTCATGATGATCTTGTCCAATTTGAATAGTTCCCGAAACCCGCCTAAGACCAGGTTCAGGGACGTTATGTGGTCAACCGGGTGACTTCCTATCAAATCGATCATAAGTTCTGGCCTAGGTACCATGTCCCCTCTCACGCTGTGCACAAATGTTCCAAGGCCATAATAGTTCATACTGACCATCCATGAAAGGACGTCTCTCATTACAACCGCTGGGGCGTGTTTTCTTCGCAATAAATGGCCAAGGACATCGTGCGACCCTCGAGCAACCTCCAGATCCACAGGCAAGTTCGTCTGGTACTCCTCCTGGTAAATGCGGGAACGATGGTCACTTCGCCAAGCGTTATTGGCGTCTCCGAGCGTACCCTGTCTGCACAAATACAATAGCAAAGATCCTTCTGTTATCCTTTGCCTAAGCTTATTGAGGAGAACTTGGGTTGATATGGTGGGAAGCTGGGACTGGAACTGGCGTATCGACGTTATCGAGAAGCCTATGGGGCTCGTAGTATTGTAGATGTAAACGCATAAATCTCGAATGATGATTTCCTCTTCCTTTGCGTAATCAGCCTCAATGGCCTTGCTGCCCATATCCGATGCCATTCCTAGCAATGCGTAAACCCTGTCGCGAGGGTCCGAAGCTTCGCTTCCTTTGAACTTGCATAACAAAGTGCAAAGGTTTCGGTCGTGAATCCACCACGATGATTTTCTTGAGGGGCCAGGCATAATATCCAAGACAGCTTGGCATTGTTCACTAACCGGCGAGCCGATTATGTGAGGCAGTATGGCAAATAGTTTTGCATGTATCTTGCCCAGATTGCTTTCGATAACGGCTCTCTTTGCATTGGCAACCTCTTGAAGAACCCAAACCCTCCTAAACCAGGGACTTTGCATAAAGTCGTTTAAGCCGTTGGTGAGTCTGACCTTGTCAGGGAAGCCAAGGATGCTTTGGAATTGTTGCCAATGATCTAGCCATCGTGGGTCCTCGTGAGGCCATCTTCGAAAAGCTTCAGGGGGAAGTTGCTTTGCAAAGTAATCGATGGCTTCCCTTAGATAATCAGCATCACTGCCGAGATGGCCAAGCCAGATAATGACATTATCAGCCTTTCGGTAGATTTCACCCATATGGTTGACTTGATGACTACGCTCCTTGATGTTGCTCTGGTCAATGCATAAAGCATCGACCCAAAGTATTCGATCTTGATCTGGCTGCCTCAATTGAATCAAAGCGTCGTGCAGGCTCCTTGTGACTGAGATCGTCTTGCCATCAATCGAGATCTTGTTAGGAGTACTGTGACCTCCCCAGACGTACGAAAGTCCTTCATAGGGTATTATGCTCTCTTCGTTATCGAGATAAGCCTGGAAAAGACTGCACCGTAATGGAAAACCACCACCTTTCTCAAGCCGAACTAGACGGAAACCTGGCCTTTCAAGTTCAAGGGGTCTGTAGGAGTACAGATTTGCAAAGTGATGTTCTGTTTCCAGCTGGTTGGGGTCAATCTTACTGGTGATCAACATAGCGTATACGACTGCAGCTATCCCTGATCTTTGTTCTTCTAAAGAGCTTTCAGAAACCCCTGATGCTTTCGCTACACCACAAATGGCTAGGAATGGAAGCTGAGGCGTCAACTTGGCGGCTGACCGTTCGAAACACAGAATCTTGCCGTCACGACCAACCTTGTTGAGAACACTATCTTGGGGCAGAGAATCCTGCGAGGATGCAATTTTACCGTGTAGAACCTTGAGAGACTTGCTCCAGCTCAGGTTTTCTTGTTCTGTCGCGGTGTTGCAAATAATCATGGCTTTGTTGAACAATTCTTCTTGGTATTCCCGTTGGCCCGACTTGGCCCTCAAGCTATCGCTAACAGACTGGACAGCAGAAGGTGGATGACTCATCTGATGAGTGACAGAAAGGCGACTGAGAAAACTTGTCTGGCGAGCATCGAACTGAACTAGGCCTGGTTCAAGACCCTGGGGTGTTCCAACGACAATGTCGCCTGTTTTAGCGATTCCATCTGCGGGCGCTATCGCGTCTACTACGATCAAGAAGCCGATTCGAATGCAGGGAAATTCTGCGAGGAGAGCGTTGATTGTGTCGTGTACAAACAGCGCGATGTCCGAGTTGTCTCCGCTGTCACCTGCCAAGACGAAATGATGAGGGCCAATCTTGCCGCGAGTACATAACGCTCGTGAGGTTTTGAATGGGTATTCGCTGCATTTATCCTGCAAAAAAAGTGCAGTTGTATCATAATCTTGTCTTCGGGGGGCTACTAGAGCAATCTGGTACTGAAGTCTGTCGAACGTTTCCATTGCAAAGAATTGTCACAATGTGTTTGGGAAGGTAGATGAGAAGAGAGTAAACACGAATCGACGAAATGAGAGAGAATTTATAGACGAAATGCAAGGCAGTTCATTGAGGCTTAGCCAGCTGACTGTGGGTAGAAGCACCTATCAGATGGCCGTGTTGCAGACACAGCATTGGGCGCCCAACGAGGCAGACAAAAACTGACCAGAGGAAATAAATTGGCGGCATCGAATGAAAGTAATTATTTAGGCACTCCGATATGCTCCTCTGAGAGGTGGCACGATTTCGAATAATTGGTAGCCTTCATGCCTGGGAGTGTCGAGTTAGTACTACTACTGTTTATAAAGATCATATCACTCCTGGCAGGCAACATATAATAAATTCGCACAAACATGGTAAATTGCTACATAAGCACAAATCAAAGCAAATGTAAAAAAGAAAAAAAGCAGACTTTTCAACATATCGACAACCCGATATCCATCCCTTCCTTGGAAAAAGAAAATCCATCATGAAAATACCCCATCAATCCTCCCACTATTCGTCGGTATCATCATCAGTCACTTCCTCCTCAAGCTAATCTGATTCACTCGGATCTGAATCTGATTCGTATGGTGCTACCAACACGTCCAATTCTTCTTGCGTCAGCTGTTTTTGCTTGAGCCACTCTTTGTGAAGTTCCTCAAGATACCCGTCATAGTCATACTTGACCCATATGGGCTTTTGGTGACGGTACCTGAAGAAACGTGAATGAAGTATCAACCCCTCGAAGCCATCGTCTACCACTACCCCGCCCTGCTCAAACAACTCTCCATCCTGGGTCCATGGGTAGGGAGTTCCACCTGAGATATCTATCCCCTGAAGGAGGAAGTTGTAGTACACGATCCAAGGGTCCCACCTGTTGTTTAGCACGAAGCGATGCACTCGATACCGACGTCGTGTTCGAATACGTGGCATGAGGGAAGCCCCGAAAGGCCGAAGGGTGTCGCAGAGAATGTTCCAACACTTCTTCCCGTCACGAGCCATGCCCAAACCTCCGAGTAACTCTGCCATGTTGGCAAAGAATCGCAGATCTCTAAGAAGGTTACGCAACACTAGCGTCTCAGTTTTGTCGATGAAGTTGTACTTACCCAGGAGCTTTATCTTTCCTTCAAGGATGTCCGCTGCTTCACCCCAGTATGCCTCTTTCCAAGCCTGTTTCGGGTCCAGCAGGTCTCGAAAAAGGTTCCAGGCTAAATCGCCCAAGTTGGACTCGTGCTTCCACGTCCGGTCCTCAGACCAGATAGGATTCCCTGCTAACCATCCTACCCAGCTAGCCATAGTTTCCGGGCATGATGCTGCTGTTCTTTGGTCATGGGCGTCGTGACGTTTGTAAGATCCAAGCAGGGCGTCAAGAAAATGAGGAGGGCAGTGAGACATCATAGAGACGTCCATTGGCCTACAAACCCCTTCAAGCCTCTCATGTAGATCGAACACGTTCAAGTTGTAGGGAATCAAGAATCCTCGGTCAAGGAGCATGTAGATCATCTGACAGATCCCTTCAGGGCGATTCCTATCATTAGTGTTCTTGGCAAGAGCAAGAATCAGAGCCTCCGGCAAGAGTGTCTCTATCTGAGCACCCCATTCTTGCATCTCCTCTTCGTCCGTCTCACCGTCTGCACGGGTCAGTCTACTTGCCAAAAAGTCCCGGTTGTGTGGCCTTTGCTCATGGACCTGGTATCCATTGTCCAGGAGCCACTGCAGGGCCTCAATAGACTTGCTAATATCAACCGAGCCATTCTTGACCGATTTCAATAGAACATCAATGGGTCGGTGAGATATACGGCGCTGGTGATATTTGCATTTGGACACATACTTGAACTCCCAGTGCATGTCCGGCGCAGCTCCGAACTCGAGACAGCGCTTCATTGATTCAACATCAGCATGCTCAAGAGCGGAGCGAAAAACGTGGTAATTACCCGCAAGATAGAACGAGGGGCGAAGGCGATGAAACAAGCTGTAAGAAGCCCTGGTAAGGCTCCTCAAGTCCGGAACTGAGACAATGTTTGTGTACACGGGTTCCTCTGGAATGCTGTTGTCTTCATACATAGTGTCGTACCCGACATCGAGGAAAGTCCTATATGGACAGTCGTCTGAGATATCATCGTCGGTCGGAGATGGCTCTGGAGTGTCTTGTTTCAGTTCAGTCTTGTTGAGGATCATGAGAAGAATCTCGGTGGGGAGACGAGCCAACTGCCCTTGTTGTTGAGGTCGAGTAGGAGTGATCTCTGAAGATGAGATCTGAGTGGTAGTGTTGTCTTGATAGTTCGACATTTTTGCGGTGATGAATGTTTGGTTGTTGTTGGTAGTTGGTTGTAGTTGGTCAATTGTGATTTTAAGTGTGAATTGATGTTGTTGTTGATGATTGTTGTAGATCGATTCCAACGGTTAGCAAGTGCTACTTATTTATAACAAAGAATTGTGAACAATTCTATTGATTCTATTTGTGCTTGGAACATCCTTCGACAAAGTATCTCGAGATCAATCTCAAGGCTAGAGACGTTGTTCAGTAACAATGAAGTCAGTGTTTTGGGTTTTTAGCCTGTTCGTTGAAAGACTAATAAAATCAGTTGTTTTGTGAGTCGAGAACACGACTACCTAGACAAAGATGTCTCTTCGCTTTTGAAAGAGAGTATTGCAACACCCACTATTGTTCGTTCAGTTCTTGAAATAGAATTGGTCAAAGCTATGGGTTCACGGCGATGAGACATCTGAGACCTGATGATAAAGGTTTTCCATCTTTGATTACACTTTTTGAGCATTATGACTTCAATGCTCACACAGGAGAGACATCTGAGACTGTGGTTAGCGCGATGGAGCAAAGTGTAGATGGACTAGGGGTTGACTAACTCAGCTTGGTATTGGTACAGCTCTGAGGGTCTTTGGCGAGTACTTGGTGGATCGATGGTTGTAGGTAGAAGAAACAGCTACTGTACGTACAGCTTTGCAGAAGTATCTTTTATTAGTGACCTTTATTATAGAATTCAGTTTTTGCTGTGTTAGCAGCTGATTTATGTGAAACTTCGTTAAACAGTTACTTATTGAGATATTATGCGATTTTGATATATTGAATTTTTGGTTTATGGATCTTCAAGTTGAGAACTTGGAGGAATATTGAGAAGGTTTGGGCTTCGATTTCAAGCTGTAGCTTTTTTATTTCTTATTTTTTATTTCTAAAAAAGCTATAGGTTCAGCTAAGAAACGAACAAATCACAAGCATCAGGGACCGAACGGTAGGATTGAACAAATTTATGAAATTATGGCTAGCCTTGGCTCTAATGGTATCATCTAGGATATTATTCTATCATCTTCCTCCCCACCCCGATAACTCTTTATGGCACGCATCCCATCCGTCAAAATATGGCGCCCTCGCTTCTCCTCCCACCTTTGAGCCTGCAGATCTCGCAAGAGACTCAAGCATCATGTTACCCCATAGCCAACTAGCTGGTCCCTTGCCAGGATGTAAACCATCTTGGTACAGATTACCAAGAAGATGTATCAGCTTGGACCACTCAAACATCTCGTGTCCAGCTTGTTCGGCGACCGCCCTTCCTAAGCGGTCCATTTCCATCATGATGGCATCTTCCATGCCACTCTCTTTGTGAACTGTCAAAGCTCGGAACATGATGGGAACGTCTTTGCCGAATTCATCGTTGAGACGTTGTGCAACCTTCTTGATTCGCGCCGTTACGAAACGGATTTCTTCCCATACCATCTTTCGATGGTTCAAGGTCATTGGCTTTTCGCCCTCGTTATGCATCGCCTTGCCACTCAGCCAGAAAGCCTTCTGGTCCCATAATCCATTCTGCCAGAGAATCAAATCGGGGCGACCGGCAGGGCCGTTTATGGGTGTCTCGTGGGGTTTCCAGAACTTGTCCCAGCGTTCTTCCCAGGCGACGTCTTTCATGTTCTCGATCCACCACCAATCTGGTCTGTATGTAAATGAACCGGCGGAGTGGTAGTATATCAGCGTCAAGTTGAAGGCAGGAACTTCGCAGAGACCTTTGGCTTGACGGGCTGTGACATCCTGGATAGGGAGATTGATCTTGCCACCGAACTCTTCGCAGAAGAATTGTGTCATGTAACGATCGACCGAATCACCAAACATAACTACTCGACGGCCCCAGAGCCAGCCCAGACCGTTGGCTTCTTTCATGCCAACAAAGTCATTGGCTGTTGCGTTTAGGGGAGGGATGTTGACTTCTTTGTGCCGACGACGACTCTCGACAACGGCCATGCGCATCCACTGCTGAGGGTTTCCATCGGCATTGAGAAAGTCGGGCTCGACGGCGGTGTCGTTGAAGACAAGCTCGTGAGTGGGCGGGTACGCAGCATACTCGGGCGGCTCAGAGTTGAGGAAGTCCTCGGTGAAAGGAATCCATTGTGTATCCCTGTAAGCCTTCTTGTCTGTAGGGATATAAAGGTATCCAGGGCGTCGGTAGGGATCTACGCAGTTTCGAGTAACCTCGGGTGTAGGCTCTGGAGTGAGTGTGCTTTGGGGTGTAGGTGTTGATATGAAGGAAGTAACACTTGAGGGGGTCTGTTAACAAAGAACTGTGTCTGAGAAAGAGGATACATACGTTGGTTGCGACAATTCATAGTACTGTTGAGCCTTTTGGTGCGCAAACTGAACAGGTGATGTTACAACATCGGAAAAGAATGTGCAAAGAGTGACAAGAAAGAAAAGGCCGACGGCAATACAAGTTCCTATCCTCAGCGCAGGACGCGATGATAGAGTTGTGGCGACAGCCATGGCAAATGGAGAAAAAGAGAGATAAGAAACGAAGAAGGACAAACACAGTATTACACAGTAGAAGGACTCCTCGAACAAGTGGGATGATGGAGTTTTTAGATATCTTTGTCTACAAAATAAAGTGGTTCTCTGGCGATCCAAAAGAACCCCCTGGAGTAAGCAGTTACAGGGTCCTTTTGTTCCCCCCAATGGATGCTTGTGGTATTATGATCAGATTCATGACTGGAGACTGAAGGATTGGTGAATTGTTATTCGAGTGGGCAGTGCGTTGATGGTCGTTGGTTGTGGTCTGTCGTGATGTTACGCGGCTTATGGACTTGGCGAAACGACCCTTGTAACGGTAGCCAAGATGCCGGCGTTACAGAAGCGATGGAACGTTTTCACTAGCCAGCCCTACAGTTCATGATGATCTGAGAGTTTAAAGCTTAAGGTATAGAAAAATGCTATTCAGTCAAAGTTTGTTTTTTGAGTTGGTAGTTAGTCTTGAATCTAGACGCCCTAATCTAGACGCTATTCACTGTCCATTAGGGAAAATGAATTGTGAATAAAGCCACTTTGTGGAGACAAAGAGAAAAAGGATGACGAGTACCATATGTAGATCATCAGGAGGTAGTCCCCAAATCAGATTCGATCCATAATAAATATTCAAGCTTTTGCCAACAATTCGCTTAGACCCAGGGGACGAAACATGGGGATGATAACAGTATCCTATCGCAACTCTTCTCTTTTGTATGAGACTAGCTTCAGATAGAACACACGAAATGGATAATAAGTCTGCAACATGAAAGGGACTTTGTGAAATCAGATCATCACTAGAGACCGAATTGGTAACCTCCGAAAGAACGAAATAACCCAAAAATGACCAGACAGCGTCTGACAGGATCCTTCGTCTCGCTGTTTATGGCCGTCTTAATTTCGCATGCTGTGCTGTAATTCTGTCAAGGTGTCAACCCTTTCCAGTCTTTGCATATTTGCCCAGACATGAGGCTGAACATGGTCGGTCCTCTCTGAAAGTCGTCACCAAATTCTCAAATAAACAAAACTGTTCAACTTTACTGCCCGGTTTCACCTCCTGTTTCAGACAGAAGAGAGGACCCGGAAATACACTTTGCCTGTCACATCAGTCCTGGCCAAAACAAGGAACGTGCCTGTCAAGCCTGTAAGCTTTTAGCCTAGGTTAATTTTAAAATAATGGGGGTCTTTTCGTTATTGACCCACCAATTGAGAGGGAGTTCTTCATCTTGACGAATCTGCGCCGCTTGCGCCGTTCTCTGGGAATAAAGATTGCGCTTGTCTCTCTCTCTCTGGTGAGACACTCGGAAACCTTTGACCCTTTGAACGTTGAACCGCCACAACTCTATTGTATCTCGTCTTCTCAGCCACATGTAGACAATGATGACTGTTCATCATGTGCCACTTTCCTCTCTGACCAGGTTTCTGATAAAAGTTGATCTCTTCCCAATTGGTGTAGAAACCATCAAACATGTTCAACAGACTCCATCTACAAACGTCACAGATCATTAAATGTGCACGAAATTTGAATGAATCTCAGATTTATTCCATGGGTGTGTATCTACGTCATTCACTGATCCCTCACTTCCAAGTCAATCTCAATTTAAGCCGAGCGAACGAAGCGAGACATGCTCTTCCATCCCCAAGCAGTGACATCACGCTTGCTCATGACAGCAACGCTCTCATTATAGTCGCTGGTGCCGTGTGCAGGGTCAGCATCCCGCGCCTCGCAAAGGGGACCAGCATCGGGAGCCCCGAGAGCACCAGTGACAGCAGCAAAGTGTTGCTTCTCGGCAGTCGTGGCAATCATGTTGGTGGCAGCCTCCTCAGTCCATCCATTGATAAAGTCACCGTGAGAGCACCAAGCATCACCGCAAGAAAGCTTGAAGGGTGCCTCGCCTTGCCAGCCGTTGGGAAGGACCTTGCGAAGGTCGTAGCGGATGCTGAAGCGCAGCTGGGGCATGGACTTGCTACCCTCGGGGCACCAGTTTGCGGTGCCGTAGTCGCGTGACTTGTAGGCCGTCTCGAGAGTTTGCTCGTTGACGCACTGAGGGAAGTAGAGCAGCTGCTGGAGGTGGGTGTCGCAGGTACCAGTGGGGAAGCCGTTGGCACCGATGGGAACAGCCTGACTCTCGCAAGTCCACTCAGCCTTGGCCTCGGGAGGCATATCAGCCTGAGTCTTGGCCATGGCATCACCAGCCACCATTTTCAGGTTCTGAGGGATGGCCACCTCAGCAGGAGTTTCGCCAAGGTTGTAGTAAGCACTGAAGCGCATGACGGGGATGGGCTCGTAGTTGGTTCCGTCGGCAGTGTACAGAGGTGTGGGAATCCAGTAGACGGACAAGTCGTTGGGGTTCTCGGCGTTTGTGCAACCCGCCTGCAGCTCGGCGCTGGTCTTTGTGTTGACGGTGACGGCATCGGAGCCGAAGAATGAGTGCAGATGAGACTTGCTATACTCGCCGGGGAACACGATTGGGTCAATGTTCTTGAGCATAAAGGGCGCAGCGGCGTTGACTTGAGTATAGGCCTGGGCGGCACCCACTAGGAGGCCAGCAGCGAAGAGAACGGACGAAGACATGGTGGTTGAAGAAAAATGTATGGACAGAGTTATTCCAAGGTAAAAGTAAAAAGTATAGTTAAATTGAATGACAGTCAATGCCAACGAATGAAAAGAATAGTAAAAGAAAAACGAATGTTGTTATCTGAGAATGAACTGGAGAGCTAAGGAAGAGAAAAAACGAACGGATCACGACGAAATCATGGTGTTTTAATACACACCAACACTACGAATGCCAAGTCTAGTATGCACCGAGAAGTAAGGGAAATCGTCCTTTTCTCCAAAATGTAATCTCCGTTGTTGTTTCGAGCTGAACTGGACCGTATATGGATGAACCGGGTCGAATGTGTCTTATTATTTGCGGAATAATTCATCGCAGGATGGATCTATAACAGAGAGCCTCACAAAGGTCGAGCGCTATTGGTCAATTATGGTACGACTGGAAGCGTCTACCCTGCCATGAAGTTTTGAAACAAGGGGCATGGCTCTATTTGGAGGTTTCCGTGTTTCAATTTGCGGACGATAGTGCTAAGCGATCTTGGACAGCTGAGTTTAAACGCCGAGTTTCCGATTGTGCAGCGATCGATATACATAAAGAACAAGAATGAATATAACGTGGGATCGCAAAATTCGATGCTTGCTCCAAGGTATAGATTACTTCAATGATTTTAATCGTGCCTTTAAACTAACACGTCGTAGACCTAAGTTTGCATGAAGTTTACATCTCAACCTTGGCAAAGAAGCGAAGTCTCCTTATGTTCCCTGCGTCTTAATGAATCGTTTATGAAGCTAAAACAAGGATTGCGTTTGGTCGATGGGCGGGATTCCTTTTCCGCGTATTTTGCTCTTCTATACGCGTATCTGGAACATGATATACCACTCATGGATCGTGAATAAATATAGTACGATCTGGCGGATGATATCCGTTTCCCACTCATACTCTTTATATCGCCTCGATATTGAGGTCTCTCATCTTCCTAGATAGACATCTGTCAATTGATTGCGGCTTAGATAATCTGCAAAATTGTCGATGCTTCGAGAGGACATGTTAGGCTCTTCCATCTTCTGCAAATCACGACGATGTTGTTTTGGCCATTTACTAAATTGACAAGCGTTCGAGACTATTTTAATCTATCATTTCATTAACCACGAGCTGTAGATAGCGTCCAATCAAAAGTCAACCTCCAAACAAGCCCACACGGCTCGTGGTGAAAAGGGTTGGATTTGGGGCTCGGGTTCTCTAGCCTCATTCTCCATCGGGAAGTTTTCCGCTATCCCACCCAAAACCACCAGAACAGAACAAGTCAGTGAACTGCAACAGTCTAGACTAGCTATGCCGATAGATAACAAAAGGATAATATCGTGGCCCAATATACTATTTTCCAAAACTCTGTCCATCATAAATCTCCATTTTGACATTGTCTCTCCAAAAAAACTCTTCGCTAATAAATCATCATGCGGTCAAAACGAGTCATCTCCATCATTACTTGCCATGCAGAAGGTGAGGTCGGTGATGTCGTTATTGGCGGTGTTATCGACGTGCCGGCCAAGACCATGCACGACAAGCTTGTGCACTACATGACAGAAAAGGACGACCTGCGCAAACTTCTCCTCCAAGAGCCTCGTGGCCGTCTTGAGATGAGCGTCAACTTGGTTGTCCCGCCTTGTCGCCCTGATGCTGATGCTGGATTTCTGATTATGGCGCCTGGCGATTGGGTTCCCATGTCTGGATCCAACTGCGTGTGCACCACTACTGTTCTTCTCGAGACGGGAATCGTGCCCATGATTGAGCCCATCACAACAGTCCGATTAGATACTGCTGCTGGATTGGTAGTGGCGACTGCCGAGTGTCAGAACGGGAAATGCAGATCAGTCTCTTTCGACAACGTTCCTGCTTTCGTCTACGCTCTGGACAAAGAAATCGAAGTCCCTGGCATAGGCACAATCTCTGTCGACATTGCCTACGGAGGACAGTGGTACGTGCTGGTCAAATCAGAGACGCTAGGCATCAGAGTCGAGACCATCAACGCCGATCGCCTGGTTGATTTCGGCAAAAGGATAAAAGAGGCCGTCCTGGCAAACTGCATGCCGACGCACCCGGAGAACCCAGCTATCTGCGGCATCAACAACACCATCATCACAGAGTCTATGGAAGACGGTCCCAATGGCAAGATTGTCAAGCACACTGTTGTGGTGACACCTGGACGACTAGACCGAAGCCCATGTGGAACCGGAAGCTCGTCACGTTTGGCGATTCTGCATGCGAGGGGGCTTATCAAGGAAGGCGAAGAGGTTACGTTTAAAAGTATAATCAACACCGAATTTGTTGGTAAGATCAGAGGAACGACTAGTGTTGGTGAGCTTGACGCGGTGCTGCCAACTATCAAGGGGAGGGCTTGGATTACGGGTGAGAAGAATGTGCATCTTGACCCTGAGGATCCTTTCCCGAAGGGCTTCTTGCTTTAGAAATTTGTTACCAAAAAAAGACAACACATTTGACATTATTCGCGTGAATAAGATTCTTCACATTTGACTCCCAATGGTGATCTGGACGAAACGATTCGGTAGGCTTGTACGTTTTGCTCTAGCAAAATACCAAAATGAAGCTTTGAGAATTCTGCGAACTCATAATCTCATGCTACATTGTAAGGCTGAGCTTAAGGCCCAGCTTTTCAACGTCTACATCAAAGTCCCAATCAGAAGCCGGCGTAAATTCCTATAGAGAATGTTTGAAATTTCGAAAAGGTGCTAGGCTAGGTAAGTGAAACAATTCATCAACACTACAACTTGGCTCGACTCCCAGTAACCTTGTCCACCAACTCCACCACGCCCTCAGCACATCCATAAGATCCCATATATCCCCACCCCGAATGTCCATAGTTGTGGATAACCCACGTCTCATTATCCAGCTTCTCTTCCTCCAGCCTCATTCCTCCCTTTCTGTATGGACGGAACCCAACACCGTGTCTGATGATGCTCAGACCAGTAATGCCCTTTCCACCAGCAATCTCGGGAATCAGATCCACGACTCGCTGCATGATACGATTTGCTGTGTTTGGGCAAGGTTGCGTGTCCCAGTTGCCAATTTCATAAGTACCGCCGATAACGGTACCTCCACCTGCAGCTCTTTGCATCGCGTAGATTTCCTCGCCACTTTCGTCCAGAGCGCTTGAGCACATGAAAAGCGGCAGATTCTTGGGTGTTTCGTTCCGTACGACGACGACTTGGCCTCGGGCAGGAGCAACAGTTGTGTCTTCCACGCCTCCGAGTTTCAATGAACCAAGACCAGTCGCGTTAACGATGATGTTTGCCTTCTTGCCAGTGTGGCTGAGATACTTGGCCTCGTTAACGTTGGTAAGAATGCCGCGCTTGACTACGACTCCATACTTGAGGCATTGTCCGAGCAACCAGGGGAGGTAAATAGCTGTGTTAATACAGATTCCTTGGTATTGGAAACCCGAATCGTAGCCGGCAGCGAGTTCAGTGGGCGTGTTGTCCCTAAAGTTGTTGAAGATGTCCTTGAACCAAGGGTTATCAGCGTAAAAATGTGCTGAGAAGCCAGATTTGGCAGACTTCATGTCTCTGTCTCGGCGAAGAACGTGGGTTGCTGGTAACGATAAGCTATTGTTGTTAAAAGTCGTATCATCAGGAAGTATACTCACTCTGAAAGTGAATACCTGCTTCTGGAGTCTCCTCAACGAGCTTCTTGAGGGAAATCCATGTTCTTCGTTCCCAGCGGCTGGCCTCTTTGGGTGCTAGGCTGTGAACAACGTGTTAGAGGACTGTATTCCAGTTCAAGAAAGCGACTTACGGGATGACGTTGGCTCCAGCCCATGGCGAAGCATATTCTGCATCGTAATCACCGGGCATGTGCTTGCCTACAACCGTGACATTGTTTCCTTCCTTGGCCAGCAACAAGGCTGATGTTAGTCCAATAACGCCGGCACTATCACACATTAGCTATCTTGACCAAAAGTCTTTAGAGATTGTAGTCTACTCACCCAACAACGACAACTGTATTTGACATTTTGAATGAAATCAAGATGGATAGGACAACAGTATTTCAAGCGGACAGATTTGTTACAAAGGCATAGTACAACTCGGAGATATACATTTTAAATGCCGACTGTTCGTACATGGTTAGTTGATTATCGGTTAGCTCCAATTGGCGGCGTCGCGGACACATGCCATTCTCGACAATGTGGGCATCCGAGCTTGTCTCGTGTGGGGTGAACTCAAAATGATATGCACATTCGCGCTGGCTTTCCCATGTTGAATTTACCTGAGTTGTCGTGTGACCTGTAAGAGATAGCGCTTGCTTTATAAAGTGGCAAGAAAGCAAGTGTTTCCGAATAAATGAACAACTATCTCATCTTGATGGTTTCACCGCTATGGGCGCTTTGAGTTCAGCGTTAAGTGTGGGGGGTTGTATCTAACAAAGGGACGGTTCAAGTGAATAAGACAAATGTTCTATGAAAGAATCAAAATACTGCCGCATAGATTTTAATAATGATTTGTTCACCTTGGTTTCTGTCATTACGTCAGCATTGATTATCCAAGTCCAGAACGTCAGCGACTCAGATGAAAATCAAACTGGTAAATCATTGCATAGATTAGAGTTGAGATCAGTGATGAACTTCAGACCCGCTATCCAACCAGGTGCATCGCATAAAAACCGGTACTGATTTAGTGGCTGATAGAAATGTTAGATCAGCTTTCGTGAGGACATAGCCTAAAAGTGTGCTAATATTTTCGTCTGATCTATATCAAATCCCTATTTTTTTGCGTCCCGCCTGCCAACCCAAGTAAATCTGCTTCTACAGATTACAACGATGATAGATCAGAAAGCGTTGTATGTGCTGAGTTTAAGGCTCTGTGCATACCCGATATATCACAATGATCCAAGATGCGCAGTTGTTACCGACTGATGGAATCATGAAAAGTATTAAGAGTAGCTTTATTTATTGTGCAATAACACACGGTATGTGAACAGCATTCTGCACATCTTGGGTACCAATGTTGTCCCCACCCAAAAATGACTCTTTGCACGGGTTACAGAGCCAAGCTCACTGTCTTCTCAATCATCGGTCAAATCTCTACTTTTCAGTTGGCGACGGAGAACGTTGAGCACCCTCCTCATGCGTGACGTGGCTAAGCTTAGCCTCAACATCACCCTGCTCAGCCTTGTTCATAGAATGAGTCGTAACACGGGTCTTCCAAGCCGGCGTACCAATAAACTTGATACCGTTTGGATCCTCAAAGATCTGAGCAGTTTCCTCAAGCGTCTTCCCAGCCGTCTCAGGAAACATGAAGAAGACGTGAATAAACATGGCGACATTGAAAACACCAAAGATGATGTAGCTCTTCCACGCGATGTTTTCAAAAGCCACCGGCGTGAAAAGACCAAGAGCAGTGTTGAAAGCCCAATTAGATGAAGTGGCGAACGCAACACCCTTTCCGCGAAGTCGAAGAGGAAATAGCTCCGGAGGATATGTCCAGGAGGCAGGACCCCAGGTTGGAGCAAAGGAAGCGACGAAAAGGTACG
Organism: Fusarium palustre; assembly: GCA_014899045.1. NCBI lineage: Eukaryota > Fungi > Ascomycota > Sordariomycetes > Hypocreales > Nectriaceae > Fusarium > Fusarium palustre. The sequence continues at coordinate 259,733 of JAAVUH010000127.1, read as the reverse complement.
TGCAGGCGATAAGGCCCTTGGCAGGTCCTCCCCCGACGCTCATGGATACTTGAGGTGATTCGCGTTCGCCTTTGGGGATAATTGTGCCGTGAGCAGCAAGGATACCTGCGTTGGCAAACATCCATGTGCACATGAGTGCAGCACCAATGAGGAACGTCGGACGGCGTCCCCATTTGTCCATCCAAAGGAGTGCGGGAACTGTCATGAGGACGTTGATGATATATTGGATGGAAGATGCAAGAAGATTGGCGTTGCCTGAATATCCTGCCATGGAGAAGACGTAGGAGATGTAGTACACTGCGTTATGTTAATATTTGATAATTTCACAAGGTATGGATAGAGCTTACTCATGACGTTCATGCCAGTAAGTTGAGACCAGATCTGAGTAAACACTCCAATGATGGTTCGGTTGAGCATGTTGGGTTTGAAAAGATCAAGGTACGTGACGTCAGCAATCGATGCCTCAAAAGCACACATGTCCTTGATATCTTGCAACTCAAGAGCCACAAACGGATGATCAGGATCTCCGTGTCCATGGACAAGCGTTAGCACAGCGTGGCACTCGTCCCAGCGATCCTTCCTGGCCAACCATCTCGGTGACTCGGGAAGAAGCATCATCATGAAGAAGAGGAAGATACCAGGCACCATCTGCAGACCCCACGGAACACGGAACGCCGCGGTAGAGTAGTCGGCCGAGGTGCGTCCGCCAATATTGGCACTGCCGTAGGAAATGTAGTACATGATCAGGATGCCCCAGGTGATGGCCCATTGCTGCATGCCGATGAAGCGACCACGCTTGGAAGGAGGGGAGATCTCGGCGATGTAGACGGGGACTTGGGCGGATTCGATACCGACAGCGAAACCGTTGATGACACGGCCAGCGACTAGCATTCCGATATTCTGACACGCGCAGGAAATAATAGAACCAATTATCCTGTAATTTTGTTTGTCAGTCTTGTTTATGATAGTGTGCAAGGTTGACTCACCAGATGATACAACCAACCATGATGGAATACTTTCTTCCGAGACGATCGCTGAGGATGCCAGAGCATAAAGCTCCAAGCCAGGAACCAGCAGCCATACTGGCCGTGATTCCACCCTGGTTCAGCGACGTCGGGCCACTGCAGTCCAGATCATCGTTGAATGGTGGACCTTTGGGACCTTGGTTGAAGTAACATTTATACGAGTTCTCACCCAGTTGGGCAGAGATGGAGGAGATATCGAAGCCAAAAAGCGCACCGCCTACTACCGAAGTAGCTGCGATCACGTAAATATTGCCAATGGGCATCTTGGCATGCAGAGTTCCGGTCAATGACAGAGGGTAAATTGTTGGCAAAGAACAGTAACGGTGTAACTCGGGAGGGGGACATGTTATATATATATTCCCCCATCCACCGGGGTTACACCACCTTGCTCAAAGGCATTTATTTGTCTGGTGGTCACGCTTGATGTGGAACATTGTGACGGGACCAGGTTTGGCGATTTTCGTGCTGCAATGTGAAGCCTTCTGACGCCGGAGATCATTACCTGTGTTGTACATGGGACGATGGAGGAAGAGGGAGGATCCACACGACAGGCCATGGTAACGGTCTGGGGTTGATGAGACGGTGGTAACCGAGGAACTGCACCAATTGCTTTTTGAACATGACGTAGATCTCAGAGTTGATTGAGTGAACAAGGCCGTTATGGTTGTCCAACGTCTGTTCCTTGTGCTCGATTACAGGGTTAGTTTGACCAATTCTCTCCCGGGTTATTCCACATGCCCATCCATCTTTTGCCAAGTTACCATGCACTCTGCGGAGAATATTTCTCTTTTGGCGAATGGTGCCATGGCGATCGCATCACGATCAAGGCAACTTTCATTTCGGATCCGAATGTATATTCATTCCCCAGATCTCCCCACACGCGAAATAGGTCCGAATACTCAACACAAGCGCTGCAATGAGAAGCGAGAATTGATCCAGGTCTATGGGGAAGCTTAACAACTTGCGGAGAATGGGATTTGTCACATGCACTGTTAGGTTGTGTTTTGACCAGACGGTTGGGAAAAAAGAGTGTCTGATCTTTCGGTCAAACCACATATTGGATCCTGTGATTCAAAATAATTGGCGGTTTAATAGATACCTGGTATCGTAGCATTGTGCCTAAATCGACTCGAATCCTTCACGTCGTATTAGATTTTTAGGTATTCCGGTCCAGCGTTCTGGTAGATTTCTGCTTGTAGATATCAGCGCATTTCCTAGGCAGATTCACTGCGAGTCGGTCGCCCACCAACAGCCTTGACATCCATGTTATTCCCGACCGAAGGATTCTTCAACTGTGACTTGTGATATCGACCCATGCAATGTGTAAAGCCCCCAATTCCAGCATTTGTCAAACCTGCATTGTTTCCTCGGGCGAATGACGCGAGAGACAACAAGCCTCGACCTACCCAATTCGCGTAGACGGCTACATATAACTACACATCACTCTGGGACAGTCAATTGAGCCTTGTAGCTTCCAAGGAACCGACATATAATTACTACTAATCCCAATGTCGCATACGCGACCGTGGGAGTGTGCGACTGTCCGATTCCATGCCAGCAACGGCTTGCGGGAGCACATACCCATCACTTTAATCCAAGGCTGAGACAATTCAACAACTAATTCCTTACCAAGCAATCGCTGCACAAGTGGACGTCCAAATCTTATTGTCTCAAGATTACTTACTACACGCGGTGCATCGCGCCGCGCCGGGAATTGTTCATTACTAGATCTAACATTGCCGAGACTACCTTCTTCGAGGTTAGTTCTGTTACAATGACATGGTGGAAGCAGAGAAATTCCCTGTAATCCTTCAATAATCTGTCCTGTCAAGAAATGTTTACTGTCAAAGTCGTAATGTCTATTGTCATAATGCTGCTGTTCATAAATAACCCCCAGGATACTTTCCAAAACTCCCTCAAATGCTGTGCATCTAGATTCCCCAGATCCCATGTCTTGACCCAATGCTAAATGAAATGAAATGCACGCTCATGCCTTCATATCTCATGCCCCAAACTCCTCAATCACACTCCTCGCCTCAGTAAAGTCATTATCAACACCCACGAAGCCCATCTTGAGCCCGAAACCCTCCGGCCCGCCAACCTTCATGCCCTTGTCAGTCTTCCACAACGGATGCGCTGGCAGAGCGATAACGTTCACCCTCAAACCGTATCGCAAATCTTGTGAACCAATTCCCTCGCCATCTTGGCCAAGGATGGAGATCAAGTCGGGAACTGTGCATACAACTTCTTGGGACTCTTCTGAGCCGTCGGCGTCGCTCAGGGCCGCGTAGAGGTATTCGTTCTGGAAGGGTATGACCATGTGCTTGTCGCCGCTGGTGATGCTTTGTTTGTTCGACCCATGTGATTCGCGCTCGTCGGCACTGAGGGGCGCAATCACTACTGAGCCCATTGTGTAGCCGCCGCCAATATATCTTCTCACATCAACGATTTTACCAGTGAAGAGTAATTTTCCAGCGCAGACGTCAAACTTCCATTCATTAGCGTCAATTGTTCCAGGAACAAAAGTGAAGTGACTTACAATCGCGTCTACGTAGCTAGTCTTTTTCCGTCGGGCGTTGTGTACCGCGCGACCGAGGTACCACGCCTGAGAGACAGTGTTGGGAACGCCGTGGGACTTGACCACAGAGCCCGGTAGAGGATTAGCGCATACTGCGCAGCCGAGACCAAGTTCAATAGTTGTTGTTCGAAGGAGGGACTCGAGACGCATGGGTGTATCGGTGCTCTGCTCTTGTTAGTTGATGGATTGGGTGGGTAATCATCCAATACTTACCATTACTACGCTGACATTGCCTCTTGCGTCGGACAAAACACACGGTGTTAGGGAATGGCCGTAGACACTAAAGGTGGCTTCAATTAATTAGAGACGTGATCCACGATAGGAGGAATGAGAAACTCACCATGATACATGGTTGGGTATGCCCGACCCATGGCATCACCGTCGACGACAGGGACGTCGAAATGAACAGCCGAAGGGAAAGCACTCATACCATTTCCACCACCACTACATCAATTAGCATTCATCTCTGGGCTCTCGTCGCAATTGACTTACATCTCATCGATATACATGCCGTCAAAGGTCTTGTTTCCAACGACCTTGTTAACAGCATTAATTCCCGTGACAATTTCATTCCCGCCAGCAATTCGCTCATTGATCACGCTCGGACTACCGTACCACGAGCCAAAGCAAACCATGGCATCATCGTCAAGAGCTTTGGGCGAAATGACTCTCATCTTCTTTTCGGGGTTCTTGCGTAGCGCATCCAGGCTCTTGAGGTACTCGTGGTGTGTTGGCCCGCCGCCACCTGTTCCTAAGACATTGCATCCCGTAGCGATCATTTCGAGGTCGACTTCTGAGAGATACCATACACCATCTTGCACATCTGGTTTGTATGTATCGAGATCGACGTGCAGAGATGGTTTGTAGGTCGGTGTAAGAGCATCCGGGACGCTGACCTTTTCACCCTCGTCTTCTTGGAACTCGCGCACGCTTATCACAGGTGGTGAAGGCGGCGGCGTGAGTTCTTCGGGAATGGCTAGTTGGCCGACAGCGCGTACTTGTATCCGGATGGCACCATTGGACATGTACTGAAGCGGCATCTTGTTGATCTCGACGATCTTGACATCGTTCTTGGAAGCGCCCTTGGCAATGGCGAGATCAATCGCTTTGGCGCACGCTGCGTCGACGATGACCTTTTCAGATCGTCCTTCGGGGATCTCCACAATGTCAATCTCGCCAGAAACCTTTGCAATTGCTGCGCCGACAGCATTGGCCGCGCCCTGGTGGATGGGCACAATGCATTTGTCTACACCAGCGAGAGCCTCTGTGACGAGGAGTGCGCCCCCGCCGACGAGAAGAACATGGACGGGCGCTGAAGAGACCTTCATTTGTTCGACGAGACTTTCGAGCATTCTGTTGAGTTCCTTGCGACCGCTTTCCACGACAGAAGACGGGACATCGCTTACCAGAGACGCATCTCCAAGGTTGGCTTTGCCGAGCGCGACAACGATGTCGCTCGCCGTCAGAGTTTTGCCTCCAAAGACCTTTGCTTCCTGTTGTATGCAATGACCGACTGATCCAGGACCGATGGTGACATCCCCCGTCTCGGCATCAACGTTTACTTTGCTTCCACCTCCTAGACCAATCGAGACGACCTCTGGCATTGAGAAGGCAGTACGAACGCCTCCCACCTCAACAAAACCGGGGGCTTGGCGAGGGAAACCAGATGGTAGCAGAGCGCAAACGTCTGTGGTTGTACCTCCAATGTCGACGACCAAAATTTGGGCATCCTCCTCTTCCGATTGTGTCTCAGCCCTTTTGTTGTGATCCAGCCCGGCGAGAAATGCGGCTCCGGTCATGCTATTTGTCGGACCACTCGCAAACGTCTTGATGGGGAATTCGGCTGCTGTATCGGCGTCGATCAAGGTTCCGTCGTTTTGTGATAGAAAGAGGGGACATGTGAGTTGTAGTCGGTGCATGGCATGCTTGAACCCCTTCTTGACTCGGTGGCCGGTGCGTAGTATTGAAGCGTTGAGAATTGTTGCATTTTCGCGCTCTAAAAATCCTGTTGGCCCGATATCATGGGAGCAGACAACCTGAAGTCCTGGACATTCCTCAAGAATAATTCGTCGACATCGTTCCTCATGCAGGCCGTCATGGTCGAGTGGTGAAAAGACGCCGACTAAAGCGATGACGTTGATACCCTGGGCGGCAACATCCCTGGCCGTCTGTCTAATCTGTTCCTCGTCCAAAGGTAAAATTTCCCTGCCATCAATCTCAAGTCCTCCGTCGAGATAATAAACTCCTCCGTCAAGAATTGTTCTTAGGCCGAGTGGGAAGTCGGCAAAGGGTGGTAGTTGTCTTGTAAACGGACCGCACAGCCTCAGAACGGCGACACGGTCAAGTCTCCTGGCGTCTGCTTCTACAAGGGCGTTGATGAAATGTGTTGTCCCTATGGTAACACTGAGAACACAGCTCTGGTCGACGGCGGAATCACGAATGACTGCTCTTATGGCTGCTTCAATGCCGCTGGTGATGTCTTTTGTTGTGCTCGCTTTGTGAGAGGCCAATACGCCACGACCGGGGTTGTTGGTGGCTCGTATGTCGAGGATTGCGGCGTCAGTGTTTGTTCCACCAACATCGACACCGATTCGGTAGAGGGAGGACATTGTTTCTCGCTTTCGTTTCTTTCTTTCTTTATTTATTTATTTTGTGTTGGTGAGAGTCGAGTTAGTCGTTTGCTTTAATTAGTTGGTGTTGTTATAGCCAGAGCCTGGCAGCATGGCGTGGTAGTGGTGTTATAGCATTGTTGTAAGATGGAAGCTTCGGAGGGGACTTTATGTATGACTTTTTCGACTCCTGTTTGACAACCCTGTTCATCCATTACCCCGAAGCTAAGTAAGCATGAATAATAAAAGAAAAGGAAAAGAAGCCCCCAAAACACAAAGAAGAAGAAAAAAAAACCCGACGATTTCCTTGTCGTGATCCATCCTTGGTCGAGACATTGATGGAGGGGAGGGGCAAAAATTGGACGAGGCAAGTTGGCCGACGCCAAGCGGAGCAGACTTGCCCGATCTAGTGGGCTTGACGGGCTCCACTTTATATTTCTAGGCCCGGTAGTTACGCTCCGGGTGCTGTTGGTGCTGTGATGTAGTGTTGCAGCGCTGCTTGCAGCTGAGGTGAGCCTGCGTTGGCGTCGGTGAGCGCTGTAACTGGCCAGGACAGGGGGACAGGGGGAGGGGAGGCATGAAGATGGAGAAAGACAAAGGAGAAAAAGAATCTGAACCATTCCCTCGGAGTCTCACCTCGTTCCGAGGTGACCTTGTTTGTAGCTTGCATGGCATGCATTTACATTTACTTCCATGGGTCCAACCAACAGACCCAAGAAATCTGAATCGGAATCTCATCTCATCTCATCTTATCTCATCTGGGTCGTCGATCTTTTCTCCCTCTTCTTTTTTCTTCTCTAATTATTCTATTTTCTCTTTATTGGCCAATGCGTTTCTTGGCTTGTCTCCCTACCATTCGATTCCATCACCTCATATTGTTCTGTGACGAGTCTGGGGTACCAAGGTAGGGGTAATCTGCATGTTGCACAAACAAAAGTCCAGCGTGCCCAGCCCAGTAAGGAATGGTTTGTCTTGATTCATCTCGTTTCCCCCCGATAAAGATAAGGCTGCTGGCCTCCATCAATATTGGTACATTAATTAGTACCTCCAGTAGCAAACAATGCTAACTAGTAAAATGCCCGCTCAAGCTCAAGTAAGTGTCTGAGCTGGGCGAACTAAGGTTTCGGAGGGGACTATCCTTATTAGCTCCAAAATGAAATGGACGTTCCCCCCGGGGGGGCTTTCTTTGCTCCCCCATCTCTAAATTCTAAACCCCTTCTTCCCTTTTTTCCTCCATGCTCTGTACGGTCAGCAGTTCGTGACAAGCTACTGCACACACTATTGATCTTGATCTTTAAATCCTGATCTTGGCTTTTTTTCGATCGGTCTAGAAGCTCTTTTTTTCGTTCAACTACCTTGTTTTTCAATTGAGGCTATTCCCAACTCTCCATGGCTTTGAAGAATTTGGTTCAGCGCCTTGAGCTACCGCGTGGCTCCCGGTTTATTGTACGTCACAATTTCTCTTGTGTTGTGATGCTTTGACTAGGTTTCAACTTCCAAACGCGTCACCACCAATTGAACTGACACTGAACTCTCCCTTTGCCAAAATAGAATGAAGATGTTAGACCAGTAGCAAGCGAAAGACGAACATGGACGTTTCTGACGTTTCATAACTTTTGTATGTCCTCATTCCTCTTCCCTTCCATTTTCTCCAGATGCAGCAAAGATCAATCAATTATTCATGCATGGCATGCATGCGTGCATAAGCGAGCTCTTTTTTTCTTCTTCTTGGTCTCTTCTCCTTCCTTTTCTGACCGCTTGACATGGAACAGGGCTATTGATCAATTGCAACATTGCTACCTACTTGACTGGTAGCGCTCTTATTCCTCTCGGCTTGACGTGGTGGCAGGCGATTATTGCTATTGTGTTGGGTAATATTCTCGCGACTGCTGCCTTGATCCTCGCTTCTTTGGCGGGTGCTTATTATCACAGTAAGTAATACACATAGATCAATTGGGAAGGCCAATGACTAACAGACAATTGCAGTTGGTTTCCCTGTATTCAGTAGGGCTGTTTGGGGAATCTGGGGTTCTCAATTCGTCATCTGGAATCGCATCTTTCTGTCTCTTGGTATGTTCCCACCTCCGGCGGACCCTTGATGGTGTACAAGACCAACTGACTGACACTCACACTCACAGTCTGGTATGGCTTCCAATCGTGGGTTGGCGGACAATGCGTCTACCTCATGCTCCTATCATGGGATCCGTCTCTCGAAAACCACATCCCTAATACGATCCCTGCCTCGACGGGAATGACATCGGCCCAGTTTCTGTCCTACTTTATCTTTTGCGTCGTTACGCTCCCCTTCCTCTGGATCCGACCGCACAAGATACAAAAGTTCTTTTACTTTGCCAGTTCAATCACCCTCGTCTTCTTCCTGGTGCTCTTGATATGGGCCCTCGCGACCATGGGGTCTGATGGCTTTGGCGACACCATCAGCGACAGCACACCTCTTCCGTCGACCGGTGGACCGAATAGCGTTGCTTGGCTGTTGATCTCGGGCATAATGTCGACGGTTGGAGGTATCGCCGCTGGCATTCTGAATCAGAACGATTATGCGCGTCTTGCGAGACAACCCGGCGCTGCCATTTGGGGGCAGACCTTTGCTTTTCCCCTCTACAGCATTGGCGCTTCTGTTATCGGTATCTTGGTCACAGCTGCTACGCAAAAACGAATGGGCGAAGCTATCTGGAACCCTCCTACATTAATCGCAGCCATATTAGCCAAGGATCCCACCTCGGGCACTCGAGCCGCCGTCTTCTTCGCCGGTCTTGCCCTCTCCATCTCCCAAATGGGCAGCAACTTGCCAGGCAACGCACTCTCTGGCGGCATCGACTTGGCTTCTGTTTTCCCCAGATACATCAACATTCGTCGCGGCGCGTACCTGATGGCTCTCCTCAGCCCCATCGTCAACCCCTGGAGACTTGTCAACACAGCTACCGTCTTCCTCACGGTTCTCTCGGGTTACAGTGTCTTCTTGGCGCCCATGACCGGTCTCATGGTTGCCCACTATAACTTGGTGGCAAAAGGGAAGATCAACGTCGATCATCTCTATGTGGGCCACGGCGAGAGCATTTATTGGTACAAGGCGGGTATCAATTGGCGTGCATTTGCAGCGGTAAGTTACGCTTTGACACGGAGTTTGCCCAATCGCAATAACCCGACATTTTCAGCTGACTTTGTGATTTAGTGGATTGTAGGTGTCGTTCCACAGATGCCGGGCTTTATCGCAGCAGTGAACCCGTCGGTTCACGTTTCAGACGGCGCGATTGAGCTGTATCGACTCAATTATCTCTTTGGTTTCATTGTCAGTGCTGCGGTGTATTACATGCTTCACTTGGCTGTGCCAGCGGAGAAACTGGACAACTTCATCAAGGATGGTGTCTCTGCCAGGGACACGCAGCAGATGTATCATGATCGCTGGAACATGCCCTACACAGAGGGCGAGCCAGGGAGCCAGGAACAGATCATACCGCACAGCAAGGGACCCAACTCGTTTGCGACCGTTGCGACATCTTGTTAGATTTGGATGGATTAAGATCAGGATTTTGTTTGGAAAGTTGAGGCGAGCGATTGATTTGTTTAGAGTTTTGTATTAATTTAACCCTGTATTATTAATATTACTGAGAACAATACTCATTCCCACGGCGCTGGGACCAGATCCATGATTCAGGAACATGAACAAACATGGCTCGCAAGCTATTCCTGGCTAGACCCTGTATTGTGATCTTCAAGGATCTTCACCCACGATTCGGGTCCAATCTCCAAGCCGTGTTTGTTCTGTTTCAATCCGAAAACCAAGAACAAGACAAGGACAAAGCACCAACCCAACAGCGATCGAGTAAGTTTCCGTCATTGCAATTTGCCAACGGTGCCAAAACTAGTACGTAATTAGAAGACTCGGAGATATCTTGACTGCATTCGGTCAAAGCCGATCCCATCAAGTGCCGAGACTATTGGACCTACAAGGTCCCTTCTATGGAAGGGCTTCAAGGGACCCCCCCTAGTCGGCCAACTTATCTTTTCCCCCATCCCTCCCTCCATCACGCCAGTTTTTTCTTTTCGCCGACGAACTCGCTTCTCTTGTTCCTTTCTTCTGCAGTCCTTTTTTGTTGCTCTTCTGTTAATGGTGCGCGTGGAGACCACACTCCTCTCACACACACGCCTTCGGCCGAACTCCCTCCTTCGTATCTCGTCCTCTCGGTTGGCTTCGGGTACCTGAACCAGACCCAGACCCAGGCCCAACCCATAACCTACGGATACTATTACAGGCTCTACGTCAATCTATTGATTGATCATGGATCATCCCATGGATCCTGAAAGGGCAAATTCTTCGTCCACTCCCCGCAAGTTCAGCATTCGGAGTAACTTTGGTAAAGCGCGTCAGCCCAGAAGCCGCAAGAACAGGCCCTGTGACGCTTGTCGCCGCCGTAAGACTGCTTGTGTCATTACAGCTGAGCCACCATGTGAGAGATGCCGCCCGATTTCTGTCCATTCATTTTCATTCATTCATTCAATCCAATCCAATCCAATCCAATACCCCACTGTCACCAACCGTATTATCGGCTCTACACTACATACATGTCTTCATCATCCTTGACACTTAATTAAGCCGTATATACATACATACAACCTTCTTTACTGTGTTGTGAATTGATTCAACTGACCAGTGCATTATTCGTAACTCAGGCCTGTTTTGTAAAAGCAGAGGATTGGTATGCCAGTCCCTCACCGATCCCGATTCCCTGGCTTCTCGGCCCGGGCCTTCTTCTGTTTCTACTATCACTTCTGCTTCTTCCGGTCATCATCACATCTACCCTGGTCCTGGAGGTCCATCACCTTCAACTGCCGACACGGCTAGGAGTCTCGATGCCACAAGTCCCGCCTCGGTCGCGGCTTCAGCTACAGCATCAGTCACGGCATCTGTCTCTGCTTCTACCTCTGCCATCTCCCCATCCGCAGCCTCCGAAGTCAACCGCCACAGATCGGAGCCCGCGGCCGTTGTCCACAACGGCCTCGTCCGGCCCCATCCTCCGTCTATTCCTGGTCAAAGCCCCTCCGCCCTCAACACCCTCAGCCTTGATCCACCCCGTTTACAACCTAATCAGGAAGTTGTCTACGCCCTTGAAGATGTTCCAGGCAGGACAGCCCATGCCATGGCATTAGCCTCGGAGCAGGATCCTTACTTTTTAGATGCCTTTAGGTCGGTGCTACTCAGTGAGAGAGAGGGTATCGACGCCAACTTCGTCCAGGTTTACCACGGCGGGCCTCATCAGGATGATTACCCGATGCACTTCCTGCTTCTGCTTGATGAGTTCCCCGACCACAAGAATGAAGCTAGGCAGCATGCTTCGGATGCTATAGAGCGTATTGTCTGGCCTCATGGACCGGCCCTGGTTCGTCTTTACTTCCGACACGTCCATTCAGGGTTCCCCGTCGTCCACAAGACGCGTTTTCTTAGACAGTATGCAACCTCGAAACTGGACATACCCTCGTCACTACGGGGCGCTGTGTATGCCCTGGCCTGCGTCTTCTGGTCCCAGGATGCCCAGCTCGCCCGGATACCATGCCCTTTCAAACAGCACGAACTAACTAACAACGCCCAAGAGGCGCTGCGGCGGGAACTCGAAGCGCCTAATCTATCTCGGCTAATGTCAGCTCTGTTGCTGATACACATGAAACCGCCCGAGATAGACAGCGTCGAGACGCCGTACACGTGGATAATGGCGTGTCAAGCCACCTCAGTCGCGCAGATGCTCGGTCTTCATATGGACCCTGATAAGTGGAACATTGCGCCGTGGGAAAAGAGGCTGCGCAAGAAGCTCTGGTGGGCCGTCTTCTACACAGACTGTTGGTCGTCCGTCTGCCACGGCAATCCCCCGCATATCAGTTACGAGTCCTTTACGACTCCGCCACCAGATATGGACGATATGCGGTCTGGCGAGGATATCCCTGACGATCTGCGTTACATGATTGACCCTGAGGATGCCGCCTTCCGTGTAGTTGACGGTGCACGTTTCCTCGAGCAGATCACTGTGTCGAGAGAGATGCGTGCCATCTTGGACTGCAGCCAGTAAGTCTAACCCGGTCTGACGTTGTTTGTGCAATGACTTACATAAAATAGTGGCGTACGATCAAACACGCAGACGCGTACGCAATTGATACCCATTCGCGAAACGCTCAAGGAATGGCCCAGTCTTATCCCGAGTTGCTTGGCTGTAAGACCATATGCTCACAATGGTATGTCCTCCGCCCAGTTGGCCGATGGTATCTGACAGTTATCAGGACCCCTGCACATTTCCTTCTTTGCAACACAAGTACTACTCTTCCGTGGTCTCATGTTCCCTGCAACTAGAGCTGCAAAGGTGACACCTGGTTCCAATCTTCAAAGATGGCTATCCACCGCGCTCGCGGAATTCGAGCTCTTTACAACATTTATGTCATATATCACAGAGGAAGAACTTACCAGCTTCTGGGGTCGTTGTAAGTTTCTCTCATCTCACCCCCCATATATACCATTTATCTCGTTTATTTCGTTTATTAACACAATCTAGTTGCACGATCACAGCTCATCCTCTGCGGCAACTTCCTCATATACTTGTTTCTCCTCGCCAGCGATCCTCACGATATCGAGGCAGCTTACAGGTTATTGGAAAAGTTCCACCTGTCACTGCAGAGGCTTGGTGCTACGGAAGACACGGCAGCGCAGGTCTTTTTGAGACCTGTCATTTTGAGGATTGATTCGTTCTTTATGCAAGCTACCGAGCTGATCAAGCATGGAAGAACGGTGAAGCTTGAACCCCCTGTTATGACAGTACCGAGAGGCGAGTAGTTAGGCTTATACCAGAGTGACTTGGCACTGGTAATGAATTAATGATATCCAAAACACAAGCCAATTCTGGAATATACATCCTCAGTGAACAAGGGTTTTTGTACCATGCCACCCCCAACCGTGCGTGGCACCATTATGACGGCAATCCTCCATGTCTCGGCGAATATATGCATGCATGCATGCATATCGATGGATTACAGTGACACATCCTTGTCTTGTCTTGCATGACCGTTTGACGTCGGCCAACTCACTCATCCATTATCAGATGTGCCTTTGTTTCTGTCACAGATCGGCAAGCTTAGCATCGGGTAAGAAAAAAAGCCCCCGCCTCGCTTAGACGTTCGCCGACGCCTTGTTTACAAGGGTTTGAAGGTGGCTTTGCATTGCCTCGAAAGAGTTGCTTGCATTAGTATCCTGCAATAATCTTGAAAAAGTTCCCCGTTCAGCCTGCTTGTTTTTTTACAGTCTTGCATTTATGTATCATCTAGAAATACATGTTTTGTAACACACCTACCTAGGTAGGTAACTTGACGAGTCGGTCGAGGTTGGTTTGTCTAGGGTATGTTGGAAATTGTCATACTTGTATTTGAAACTTTGTATCAAGAGTGTTTACGACATATTAGCTTCCTTCTGGCTGTTTGGATGATATCTTCTCTACAATTTTCCATCGTTCCAAGAGTAGTATCTTTGAATGGCTCGGCAAAATGGTACGCAATAAGCTGTACAACAATAACTCGTTACGGCTTACAAAACTTGGGCGGGTGGCGTCAACCCAAACACAAAAGTGTTGTTGCAATATCCTGTCTGGTTGAGGTCTCGCCTTGTAGAAACTATAGTGATCTCTTGGAGTGTTAAATTGTAAAAACTAGTTGTCAAATGCTCTCACTAGCCGGCCAAACCCATCCACAGACAAACAAATGCGTACAGCGTTTCTAACAACAGTCGAATCAATATTGGTCTTTTTACGGACCCCCAGAGAACCAGTTTGAAAATCATCAGTGTTCTCTGGCATAGTTAGCGATAAGCCTACATTTCTCTCAGCCAACTGAATCGAAATATCAAGGGACGGAACCAAGCCTAGAAAAAGAGGCATCAAGTCAACGTTTTAGTTCGTAGAGCGTCCTATCACAATTCTTGAATTCTCCAAATGTTATGTTAAACATCCAGATTCGAATCGATTGAGTTTCTCCTGGGGGTTTGACTGCCCAGTCCTTATTCAACAATTGTTCGGTCGTGCTTCCGATGGTTGAATTTGATTTACCTTTTTTTGGGCCAATAGCAACGCGACGATCGATAATGTATCCCGTGCCTAAGTTAAGAGAACATGGGGTTTGTGCCGCAGATGGTCGTTTGCAAACGGTTTCGTATATCTGGTCGTGTAGCAAACAACAGTTTGAGCGTCCATCGAAACATCAATCCATGCCAACACCTCTTTGATACTTTACTTGATAGAAGCTGATGGATGTCCTCGGGTGTCGAGGTAGATACGGTGCTGTTTCGGTCATGGGAGCGACGGATATCTGTAGCTAGTGAGCTATATCAGAATATATAATATCCATCATCTTTGATAAAGAGATGTTGTTGAATCGAGGTTTAGTCCCCATAATTTCTGTCATCCTGTCGTTCCATCAGCGGCTTTTTAGGCTCGACGCCATCTACGTCTACCATCGGAAGCATACATCCGCATGTTCCCACCCGCGGGACCGAGTCCCTCCATCCGAGGACATTCATTCCTCCCCAACCCCCCCAGCAAAGGAAGCATCGATTCGATGAAACCCTCCCTCCTTCCTGTTGGAGAGTCAGAATGTCAGAGTCAGGCTCTACCACAATGTCAGCGTCGGCGTCAAAATCAGTCGAGTCCTCAGCCATAGCCGCCAAGCGTCGCTTAAGGCGCATACCTGACGAATCTCGTAAAAGAAATGCTCAAAGCTGCGACCGTTGTCGCAAGGTGAGTCAGTCGACTTCTTTATTAGTTACCTAGACTCTCTCTCTCTGTGCAACCACGGCAATGCATCTGTCTATCCACTCAAGGACTTGGCGCTGATCGTATGTCTGCTTTAAGCGACGGTGCAAGTGCGTACCGGATCCTTCGGGTACGGGATGCATTAACTGCGTCGAACATAATGTCACCTGCTCGTATACGGCGCCGCGTAAAACGCGCTTCTATGGGAGTGTCGATGATTTAAGCGATAGGTTCGGGCCGATCCATCTCCATCTTATAAGCTACATCCTCGTTAACCCTGCATCTTAACCAGGTACCTTTGCCTAGAAGCTCTCGTCAAAGGTGCATTCCCAAATGAACCACTTGACAGCGTCAATGATCTTGCGCAATTGGGTCAACGAATGGGTTATAAAATGCCCAATATCTCTGACCCTAATCGCAAGTTGATAAAAGTTGAAGAATTGGTTTCAAGTCCTCCCAACAATACACGGACGCCACCAACGGGTCCAGAAATTATTACCACAGACGATCAGGCTGCTGCACCTGGCAAACCACAGAGTGAAGAGCCCCCGTCTTCACTGGTCAAGGATAATTCTGGTCATGAACACTACATTGGTCCTTCGGGGACACTTAATTTCTGGAATCAGTTGCGGAATCTGGTCGATTCGAATGATAGCCAGGCCAATCCAGGTCGCCAGGGAGCTACCAAGTTTACTCAGGACAACACGACTCGCCTCCTCGAGGCTGACGGACAAGACGAAGATGATCAACCGAAACTCAATGCTGTTTGGCCTCAAGACGGACCTTCGCCTGGATCAAGGACGTCGTCAATCGCGCGCGATTTTACACGTCTTCCCACTGCTGACATGGACGATATTCTCAGCCAATTTCCCTCAAATGAAGTGCTAGAACAACTCATCCAGTCATACTTTACAAATGTTCACGATGACTTTCCTCTCTTCCATCGAGCTTCTTTTGAAGAAGAATATGAGATGTACATCGTTCAAGCTCGAAAGGATCCACGCATCCCAAATTCAAGACCACTTCCACTGCCTGACTGGGGCTGGATTGGCTGTCTTCATATGATTGTCGTATTTGGATCTATATCTGACCGGTCAATCCCCAACATTGATCATTCTGCCCTTCGGCGAAGATCAGTCACAGTGTCCAGAACTCTGCTGCCGCAGTTCATCTCAAAGTGCTCACTGTCCAACGTGCGAGTCTTATTATTGCTGGCTCTCTTCTTACATAATAACAACGAAAGGAACGCTGCGTGGAACATGGCTGGTACAGCGACTCGTATCGCCTTTGCTCTCGGTCTCCATCGACTAGATATGAGCTCTTCATTCAGACCACTAGAAAGAGAAGTCAGAAAATGGGTCTTCTGCACACTGTACGCATTCGAGCAATTCCTCGCCTCAAGTCTCGGTCGACCCAGTGGTCTGCAAGAGCTCGACGTTGAAGTCGTACCACCAAGGGAGGACTTTGTGGAGGGAGGTATAGGAACTGATGCCAGACTCGTATCGTGGTCTGTCAAACTCCAGGCTATCCTAGCACGAACAAGACTTCTTCATGGAGTAAACCGAAGCCCAGGACCGAAACTGAACGAGATTATGTATGCTTTGGACGGGTGGAAGAGGGATATAGGGAAAGCACCAGGGCTGGACGTCGCCTGGATGAAATCAGAAGGCAGGGCGCTGCCATCTTTAGGCGAAGATGGTGCTATGGACATGGAGGATCTCAAAGTTTCTCTGTCTTGGAAGACACGTCCACAACTTCGCGCTGCCTTGCTGATGCATATACAGTTTCACTATATCGCTATTGTTGCTACAAGACCGCTGCTACTTCGCGATGTAGCATCGACACGCAAGGCAGATATTCAAGTACCCAAAGCACCGGTACCTACCCACGCAGCGTTGTGCGTCAAGCATGCATGCCAACTGAGCTATCTAATGATACTCCTCGACCATTTTAATGTCATCAATGGTCTTTCTGGACTGGATATCTTCTATGCTTACTGTGCAGCCATGATTTTGATCCTTCGACTACTCCGGCTACGTCCTGGCGAATTGGTAGAAGGAGTCAAACCAGAAGAGGTAGCTCTACAAAGCAAGATTCGACGGATTGTCGAGAACCTGCGGAACGTCATCAATCGGACCGAAAAGTGCGGCTCAATGGCGCGACTGGCCCAGGTCGTGGACACATTCTCAGAGTGTGCCAACAACTCGAGCGATCCACCAGCCGTATCAAACCTTCCGCCACAGGATATCAGCACGAATAATATGCCTTATGCTCCTGGATGGCCAGCTCAGCAGATGCAGCCACAGGATCCCCAAGCTCAAGGGATCGGGTCCATGGATGGTCTTTTGAACTTTCTTCCATTTCCCGGACTTGGAACGATTGAAGGGCCAATTGCACAGTTTGTACCAGGGAATGATGTGGAAGTGGCTGGATGGCCTGAAATGGAATTTTTAATGGAAGGGTATGGCGAGGCAAATAGAACCGGGTTTTATGGATAGACATGGATGGGTTATTAAACCAATTAATACACGATAGACATAACCGTATTTATTTCATCTGTTTGATTGAAGCATTGAGTTACCAGAGCTAAGATCTGTTGTCTTAATAGCCTTAACAATGGCCTAAAGAGAATTTCCGTGATTCTTTATGGAAGTACTGGTAATGTTGCATCCGACTACTCAATGCAGCCAAATGACTCCTCACGCCGAGCGAGAGAGAGGTTGTTGACCAACACCCCCGCACGTCATAAACCTGGCTTAGTGCTTACTTCTTCTCAGAGTCCGCTGCCTGCATCTCATTCCATCCTTCTATCCTCCTTTTCTTGTGATTGCACGAAACAACCTTGAAAGAAGGCCAGAGTTTAAATGACCCTACACACCTGTGAAACCATGCAGGGTGAAGGAGGAGGGGCTGCAGCTGCTAAGACGAACAAGCCTCGCCTTCGTCGCCCTCACACGCGTAGTAGGACGGGATGTTCCGAGTGTCGTAACCGCAGAGTAAGATGTGACGAGCAACGACCTCAATGGTGAGTTAGTCCACTATCTGATCCCGATTCCACCATGTTTGCCAACCTATTTCTAAAACCTATCAACTGTTTGAGCCAAAATTGCATCAGGGGCGAGAAAACATGCGTCTACCCTCCTGTCAAGATTCCTCTTAGGGAACGAAGGGCGCTAGAGAGAGCAGCAGGAGATGTTCAGCCTTGGCAGGCTACGATGCCATGGGAACACACCCCTCGGGGGACTTCTAAACATGCTAAAAGACCAGAGTTACCAAATTCACAATCCGTAGTGGCGCAATTGGCTCTTTCTAGTTCAAAGGTCAACCTGAGTTGTTCCGCTATCGACATGCCGCTGA
Source organism: Fusarium palustre (assembly GCA_014899045.1). NCBI lineage: Eukaryota > Fungi > Ascomycota > Sordariomycetes > Hypocreales > Nectriaceae > Fusarium > Fusarium palustre. The sequence continues at coordinate 241,369 of JAAVUH010000127.1, read as the reverse complement.
GATCGCAGGAGCTGTTCCATTACTGTACGTGACATTCGACTGCATGCTGCCTCTTATACTGATATTGGCACTTAGTCTACGGAGCGGGCTCAACGCTTGGCATCTCACCAACAGATCCTACAAAAGACTGGTAAGGTTATATAACGCTCTTGTAACTAATGCTTACTCTTACAATGTATAGTCTTGCATTTATCATCTCAAATCCCGAGGCGCTTAGAAGTGCAGTACTCATGGCGGGCATACATTTCGCTTTCAACGTCGGCACTCTTTCCAAGTTTGAAACGACATTTCTCTATCACAAGATCGAGACTGTGCAGCAAGTGAGGAAGCTAGTTTCCAAAGGAGATCTTAAACTACTTGCTGGAGTTACCAAGCAGATCGCTACTTTGGCTTATGCAGAGGTTTGCAAAATCTATCGGTGGATTAGAAGAGGCTATGCTGACCACAGTAGGTCTGTCGAGGTGATATAAAATTGGCCGAAACACACCTGAGTGTCGTCTATGCTCTTTCGAACCGACTACGATATCAAGAGGATGACCAGGGCAAGACTCTTGATCAAGAGCTTTCAGATCGGTATTTCCTTCTGTGAATTCCCCCATACTTGTTTGACTATTTTCGATTGATAGCTAACAAGAGCAGAGCATCTGCTTTTGTCCACGGCTTGAAAAGCGTTCTCCAAGGCGTCGTCTCGGATCAAGGCATTGATGGCGACATTTACTCCCTCGAAGTGAGCAAGACCATAAGCCTCCTACACAACTTTCACTTGACCGCTGGCCAATTCTCTCACCATCTCAAGCTGAAGGCCGTTCGTCTGATTCCAGCCTTCTTCAACGCCCCTTATAGTGGCGCACAGTTACTTGATGTCGACTACAGGCCCATCCTCGAGTGTCTCCAGGGTTTGGAGGAAACTGTCGGTTCGAAAGAACAGGACGAGTATTGGTTGTACGGCCAAGGCTCGACACTTTACGACAATATGATCACGGGACATTTGAACTCCATATACTATGAAAGCGCAGATAACGGGTCCAACGCCACTACACCCGAAGACTTGAGATGCATGACGTCTTGGTGCGCGTTAATGGTGGCAGTGGAGTTGTATTGCGAACAGGTTGTGACTCTATGGCATCCCTTCAAGAAAGAGATATTCCTTCACTCTTTACGCATCCTGCAACGCGATATCAAGTTTGCTATGCAAAAACCTGTGTCGTCGCAACTTCCGGAGTTGATATTCTGGGAATCGTTCAATGGGTTGGTGAGTATCCGTGCGCATGAGAAGGAGGGTGATATGGACTTGGAACCTAGCTTGAGGCCGTTCTTTGAAGAGATTGTACGAACCCAGAGTAAGGCGATGAGGTTATATACATGGCTAGATGTAAGGGGGGCGTTGAAGAATATCCTATGGCCACTGTCTAAAAGTAAAGATGGATATATGAGTCGCATCTGGGAAGCAGCTATGGCTGGTGTGGTTGAATCTATATAATAGAAAGGCAAGCCACTGAATCGTGGCGGTAAACGAAAGCCCTAAGTTATGATGCATTGGATAGAGATCAACTACCTAACTACCTGTGCACCTTGATTTCATAATATCTTTATCAATTGAACCTCCATTAATCCTTCTACAGTCTACGTATAGTTGATAGTAAGACAAGCCGTTCAGGCAACAGAAAGGAGATCCCTAACACCGAATTTGCTACCCAACTTTTCGCAACAAGGCATCTTAGGTATCTCCCAGTAGTGTCGCATCTCGGCGGGAGCTTGGAGAGAATCGGTAGGCACACGATCACACCCCCCTTGTATAATGGAGCACCTATGTGTGTACCTGCACATCAGGCACTGTACCTGGTGAAGTACGACCGGCAATACGGCCAAGTCGAGTCGTTCTAATCCTGTCACAATCTACTGCGTGACCAGGGAGAGTAGATGTGCATGGTACTTTCCATGGCTTGCGGTTGTTCTCTTCTATTAAGGCTTGAACGAAGGCATTTCTTGGTGTGATGCGGCTGGTTAGCCAAGAATCATGCGGCTTCGAGCATTCATTTCCAACGACAGCCAATCTGCCATGGAAATTCGGTCTCGGGTACAGGCACGCTAGTAGCTATAGAAGTGCATTTGAAGCTTGCTGTTATCACTTCCGATACCATGCGTGTCAAGGTATTGAACCATACAGGCGAGAGCAGTTTACAAGAAACCTTCCTGGGTGCTTTTACTCGATATTGTTGAAAAGTTGGGACTGCGGTTGTCACATCACCTTCTACTTGGTGTCGAGCAAACGACAAATCGTGTTACAGGGGAGACATAGAGGTAGTCAAGTTGATGAAATACGCTATGTTGCGACTGTATCTCTAGACACTGCGTAATTATGTGGCCTACAGCAAAATTGAATAGACGTTGGGTTAGTTAAAGGGTACCTCCTGTTTGCCGGTAAGCCTTTTGAACCAAGCTGACTGCGATACCAAGTCAGAAACTCAGGGGTATGCATGGATTAACGAAAGGAGTCTCCGGGCCAGTTAGAATCGTATCGATAGATACTGCATGAGGTAATTCTTGTAAGCTAACAAGATTCTACATACTTGATCAGCTAGCTAAACCAGGGCGTATCTCCGGTTTGTCAATCTCCTGCCCGGGCGTCAGGGGGCACGCGCTGAGCTCCTGAGTTTAGGGAGATCTACTGCGACGCGATGTTTCACAGACGGCAGTCGATGAACCCAGGCGTACCTGCTGATCAAAGTCCAGGGGTCCGTGTCTGCTAAAAGTTCCATAGAAAGTGGGAAACTGATGCGTAGGGGGTGCACGAAATGTGGACTGAATAGGGAACTGCGGATTATGGCGAGGGATCTTTGCGGAGATTTCCGATCTCAACGGTGGACTCATCAGGGAGCCCTGATATTTAATATCAGGCGTTAAACGGCTATCTTGCAGTAGCGTAACTGGGTCAAGTCTATCATCCAAAAAGGAGGCCCCAGTGTTCAACCTGCGATTGGTTTCCAGATGCTTGGTAGACAGGTGATAGAAGGACCTCGTCTGGCACTCATATGCAGGATATAGCCCTACCCTTATCATGAATGATACTTTGTTCCTTCAGTCAACAAAGGCAATTGGGATCTTCGAGATTGGAGGATGGCCGCATTGCGGGTAACGTGCCAGAAGCGGCTGATCCCCCATTGGTAGACCGAAACAACGACCTGCAGCGATTAGCAATCACATTCTGGTTGAGGTAATTGTAACAAGACTCACTCCTTTGGGAAGGTATTTGCCTTCAATCTCGGCTCCAGGACTAATTCTGGGCGGCGACTCAGCAGCAGGGGGATACACTCTCAATGCTTCGTCAACAGTGGCGTTGAGATATTCAAGCTGCTTGGTGGTCTTCATGTTGATTTCGCTCTCACTCTTGAACGAAGATCTCACCTCCTCTACCAGTCTCTGATAAGCCTGTGGAGAGATACCAAGGTAAAAGAAGAAGCCCGACAGAGCCGTGGTGGTGGTCTCACTCGAAGCTCCAATCAGGACAGGGCAGTCGACAAGGATCTCAGGGTCTGTGAGGCCACCACCATCACGGTTTCGCCGCATCAAGAAGCTCATAAAGTCACGGCGGCCGGGATTAGGCTGCTCTCCAAGCTTCATGCGTTGCATGGCGTGGTGAAACGTCATGTTTCGCTGATCAGCCTCGCGCTGGATCTGCTCCTTGCCGGTGAAGAGGAAATTGACAATGGGCTCTGTGATGGGGTAATGCTTGACAAAGCGATTCACAGCATTACCCTTGACAGCTCGAAAGAAGTTGGATACCCACGGGTGGTATTCCTGCTTATCGAGACAGTCAAAGGGCGAGGAAAAGACCAGCTCGCCTGCGATATCAAAAAGGAGAAAGTTGATCCAGTCAACAATGTTGATGGGCTTTCCGATCTTGGCTTGCTCGCTGAGACGTTGGAGTAGCATTTCAGTGTAAGGCTGGATAACAATTTCTTGCTCGACTAGAGCTTGATCGTTGAATGCGGACCAGAACTGGCGTCTGTGGCGTCGATGGTTGACCTGATTGGCACCAAGAATGCTCAAGCCATCACCAGGGAAAATGTATTCAGGATACTTGGGAAACTCGTCTTCTTTGCCTCTCATGGCATAGACTTGGAACCATCCGATACTTCCATCAACAGCGAGGCGGTTCGGGCCAATGCGAACGATGGGACCATAATTGCGATGCAAACCAGAGACTCTCCAAATCCATGTACCTGAGATGTTGCTCATGTATCGCTCAGGGATGTTGGAGATGGCAAGCCATTTGGGGCCTGGGAAGATGGAGAGAGGATGGAACCAAATACGGTAAATGGCTATGGCTGCGAGAGATGTGACCAACTTTACTACTGTCAATAAACAAGCCAATCAACTGAGATTGGAATAGACTTACAAGGCCTGTAGTGATGATGGCAAGGGGTAGCAGCTTTTCATGGTCGAGCTTTAGGGAGAAACTCGGAAGTTCCATGGTGGAATAGGAGAGTGTCATTGCTGCCAGGCCAGCTTGGGGTTGATGTTCTGAGTAAGTGCCACTCTTGTTGCTCTTTTTATCTGTATTTATGTGTCCTCTTCCTGGTGGTCTCCGGACATGCCTTGTTTGTTCATAAGCTTTCCCAGTATTTTCGCAGACAATCAAGTTGTAAATCCTCTTGCAATTCCTGTCCCGTCTCTCCTTTGATCTTGATGATGCATTTTCCCTCAAGGGTCAAATCCTTCTCAAAGACGACGAGGGTACATTGCATGTATCATTCTGGCAAAGGCCCCACAGCGTTGTAGCCACCCCTTACCCACATGTAGGCGGGATCATGTTCCTTGCTTTGAGATTAAGCACTAGTTGCATATCCAAGACAAGGATTGAAGGATCAAAATGAGGGCGGGAGGAAGTCCCCGGCCGGCATTAAGAGAACTTTGGTGTGGGTTTATATGTGCATGTCAGATCTGAGAAGGGTTAGATAGTATGCAGCGTTGAAGATCATGTTTCCAAGTTTGTGCTACGACTGTTGCATGGAGTCGATGGGTTGAAGGAAGCGGGGAAGACGGACTTTCAGGTGTAGAAGCAAGGTTGTAACATTCGACTTTTGAACAATCTGATCCTCCTCGCCAATGCCAAGATTGCGAAGCAGAAGTTGCATGCGTCAATGACATATTGGGAACGTTGAAGCTTTGCGTATGGGTTTAGATTTTCCCCTGTACTACTGGCTCGGCATTTATCGCCTCGAATTATCACTCACTACCAAGGATATGCCATTACTGATTATAATTGTGTGATCCGAGATAACGGCATGTAGGTCACTGATCATGCCGGAGGTCTTGCGGGCGAGTTTGGGCGCCAAGTGAGTGGTAGATAGTAAGCTCCTTGTTATCAGTTGCCGAGTGTTATGCTTGTCAATCCGAGTTGAATAAAGGTGGCATCAACCACATAATACAATACATCAAGGTGAGTCCATACTGTTGGTTTTTGCCTGAAAGCGATGTAAAGATGCATAAAAGTCAATCGAGGTTCTGTGTCAAGCTTTATAAATGGATAAGTTTGACCGAGTTTACTTTGAATGTTATCACTAGTAATGTATCAATCTTTCTTCAGGGCAAACCGTGAAAATATTTGAAAATCAATTGTAAATGTCAAAGCCACATTCAGAGGAATCTACAAAGATATTCTACACAACCCTCCAGAACGTGCCTTTCGCAATGCTTCCAATTGCATTCAGTAGCGCCGCAAACAATCCAACAAACGACATGATGATGCTGCTCGTACCAACCATAGTCATAGGAACGACTGTCATAACGAATGCACCTAAGAAATGTTAGTATTCCATCGATCATGAAGGAGGAGGTATTCTTACCAAATAAACCTTCACGTCTGGTAATAGTCTCCCAAAGTTCACCACCGAGAACATCCACAGCGCCGTCCCACTGATAGGGTCCGACTACACAGAACTTGGTGTTGAACTGAGCACCAGTCAACCACAAAACGGGCAGACGCCACCAGAGTCCAGGATGCTTAGCACCTGCGTTCCAACCGACTCGAACACCATCCCAGAAGGTTGGAACAGCATCCATATCAAGAGCCAACTGGTACGCATAAGACTCGTGGTGGACGCCATAGTCGATACGCTTGTGACCGTGGAGTTTGAAGTGGTACTCCTCTCTGGAACTGAGAGATCTGCCTACTTCAGGCTTGACAAGAGTCATGAGCCAGAGCTGAGCCTGGAGCTCTGCAAGTGGGGGAATCGCACCGTAGCCTGGACGGATGAAGCCGATGAAACCAACAGTGGGATCGTTGCGGCGCCAGATACAGCGAATATTTGCATCGGCGCAAGTTGGGTAGTCCTCACCGTTCTTATTGGCCTTTTCCAAGAATTTGAATTCCTGGCGGTAACCCGTAGCGTAGACAACCATGTCCGGCTTAACGGGGCCAAGTGTCTTCATGCGCTCTGCTTCAGGACGACCATTCTCTTTGAAATGCATAATACCCTTGTCATCTATATGTGTTGGCCAAGGAGCCAAGTCAATGTACTTATTTCCCGGGACCTCCTTGACAGGAATGGTCACAACTGCACGGCGAATGCGCTCCACAATACCTGGGTTGGTAGGACGATAAGGCTCACTGATATAGTGAAGACATCTTCAGACAGCCTTGTTGAAGAAGCCTATTTCCGGTCAGATACAGGATTCTTGAAACTTTATAAGAAAACAACTTACTCTGAGATGTGTGGAATCGATCAGCATCAAGACCTCCGATCCACTGGTCGACTCCAGCAGTAGTACCAGAGCAAAGCCAGTTAGCCAGCTTAATGTTGATATCTTGGAACCTCCACGTGAATAGACGGTCTCTTAAGAAGGGTGGCAAATAAGAATCAAGTAGAGGAGCCTGCCAGCTAACATCGATTGGTAGCTCCTGGGCGTTGGGGTTTGGCTTGTTTCCTAGGATTGGAAACAAGATTGGATTGGGGATTTTCTACGCCATAAGTTAGTTTGAATTTTTTGGAACAGTCATAACGGTCGTACCTTTGGAGCGCCAGGGAAGCCCTGTCTATGGCAAAGGACCACACGCTTCGTAGGCGAGGTAACAGCAAGATGGGCGATATCCATACCCGTCTCGCCTGTACCAAGAACTATAATCTGGCTACCTTGAGGAAACTCCTCTCTCTTCTTGAACTTGGAAGAGTGTTTGACAATTTTGACCCTTTCGATGCCAGGGACAGCAGGAATGTTGGGTGTGACGTGAAGGCCACTGCAGATAGCGACAGCATCACATTCTCACGTCTTATCAATACCGTCTGGGCCACGGTAATGAACGATGTGACCACCAGCCTGACCTCTCCTGATGGAGGTGACAGGCGTTGAAAGTGAGATTTCAGGCCAAAGGTTGAAATGGTCTGCGTACTCTTTCAAGTATCGAATGAACCTTTCAGCACTCAGAAAATCCGGATCTTCAAGGTCTGCACGCCAGTCAGAAAAGCATGTCAGGTACTTGGAAGAAACAAGCTAAACGATTGTGTTAGCAGGAATACCATGAGATAGCTGACTTCTATTTACCTCTGCGTCCTCATAGGTACGCTTTGTGAAGGTTCCACCAACTTCATCTTCACGCTCAAAGAGACGGACGTCAATGGGATCGATATCAAAGAGCTTGGTAGCTTCTCTTAGGTACTTGAGGGTAACAAGACCTCCAGGTCCAGCGCCAACGACAGCAACACGCATGATGAAAGAGATAGGTACAGAGTGACGGGGGAAGTTGAGATGAGTTGTGACGTATCGTAAAGGCGAATGAATCTGGTGAGGATATAGCTACATATCGCAACATATACGAATGTTGGAATTCACGACAAGGCTCCAAAAGCCAAGATTCTACGGTGACAAGCAAGCTTACAATTCCCATGCTAAACCAGGGCGTTATCGGATCCTTCAAAGGATCAGCCTATTTACTAAAGATACTCCCCTCGGCGTGGAGACGTAAGACTCCCCACGTCTTACATGACATCCTTGCTTGGCTACTGCCGGGGACTTGACACGCCTCAGGAACAAAGGAACAACAACAAAGAACTCAATGCTAGGTCCGAGATCCTTCGAGGAGCATGATATGACGCACAAAGTAATCAGAGATCCACAATCGTTTTTCATGATATGGCTCGTATTCCAGAATACCTGGTATAAATGATCTGAGGGCAAAGGTCCACTCGCTTAGTTACCAATTCTTCTCAACAAGATTGAGATAGTTCTCCCACTCTGTCAAAGTCCAAAACAACACCTTCATATTATTTTACGATGTCTCAAAACAGCCCTCAAATTATCTTTGGTACAGCCTCCATTGGCTACGGCTCTCTCGCTGAGGAAGATGCTGTTCAAAAGTTCCTCCAGGTAGCTTCAGACAATGGGGTCAAGCAACTTGATACCGCTGCAAGCTATCCTACAGAGGAGGCCACAGGTCAGACTGAGATTCTCCTCGGAAAGGTCAAGTCCAGCGAGCAGGACCGGGTCATTGACACCAGAATTGCCATCAGCCGTAACCTTCTCGGAGCTTTGGCACCTGAGGCTATCGAGAAGAGCTTGAACACAAGTCTTGAGCGTCTTCACCAGACTTCGGTCAACATTCTCTCAGCCCATATGCCTGATCCCGGCACTTCGCTTGAGGACCAGGCTAGAGGCTTTGATGAGCAGTTCAAGAAGGGCAAATTTAAGAAGGTAAGAAACATACAATCTCCACTAACAAAATCACAACTGACAAAACTCTCAGCTGGGTCTTTGCAACTGGCCTCTCAGCATGATCGAGAAGTACATCGAGATCTGCGATGCTAAGGGCTATGTCAAGCCCTCAGTTGCTCAGTACATGTACAACTACATTTGGCGCGGAACAGGAACCAAGATTCTCGAGTTTCTCCGCAAGCATAACATGGCTCTACATGCTTACAGCCCCCTTGCAGGAGGCTTCCTCACTGGAAAGGCTACCAGTGGTGACACAGCCGGTACACGCTACGGCGAGCCAACCCATCCCCTGACCATCTACAAGTTCATCTACGACAAGGAGCCCTTCCACAAGGCAGTCAAGGATTTGTACGGTCTTATCAAAGATGGCGAAGTCGAGAGCACTTCTGATGTTGCCATTCGATGGCTCTTCTACCACTCCAAGCTTGAGTCTCGGGATGCCATCATACTGGGTGGATCAAAGGTTGAGCACTTTGAGAAGAATGTTGCTGCTGTTAAGAAGGGACCTTTGCCTGAGACAGTATTGAAGGCTCTCGAAGGCTTGGATGTCACCGAGGCTGGTATGGGTGATGGAAACGTATTTGGTTCGGTCTTCGAACAGTAAACCATTCTTAGTTTATAGGATGCCATAAGGCGAGCTCTGATACAAAATCAATACATTGTACTCACAATTGTCTGCTATATATCTAGTATATATGACCACATAAAATTTCTAAGACCCAATTAACTGCCTCGAGTTTTCAAACCTTGAATGATAATAACCAAGCATTTATCATTACAGCGAGTAAAGCCGTCCTGACACCAGCTTCCATGATCCAAATCTATGATCATATACTTGGAACTATTCGACGAAGTTTATATAATATGTTTTGATGAAGTATCCCCTGATTATAAGGTTTTCCTTCTTCAATTACACTTTTTGAGCATCATGACTCCAATGCTCACACGGGACCTTTTTTTTTTTTTTTTTGACTTGTTTTGATGAAGTATCACCGATATTGTAATCGTTCGAGTTCCTCGCCCAGTCCTAGACTTACCTATACCTTTCTCTTTGAGGGTTAGAAATGAAGCTAGTTCCTTTATTTGTGAAACACCCAGGCGGGTTGCAAAACACCAGGGGCTTGATACAGATCAGACGAAAGTATTAGCACGTTGCTAGGCTGTATACTCACTAAAACTGATTTAATATTCCTACCGGCCACTAAATCTGTACTGGTTTTTATGCGATGCACCTGACATTCTATTAACATCATTCCTACCGCCTTCAGCTTCACTAGACACAAACGAGACTCTGTTTTTCAGAAGAACAAATAGACAGAACGTTACTGATCGATATTTTGATGAGATGAACATACTATACAACTATTCTCACCAGCCTTGCTACCAAAAGCCAACCCTACTCTACTGTAAGCGCGCTGATATCAGAAGCAACTCCCGAGTTTGGATGTCAGATTCAACACTAAGAGTTTTTGCGCAGCGCCGATAACTCCTGGTAATTCACGATCGCCTGGCAAGTATGAGGCTTGAATGTAAGGGCGCATACTCATGTTTTAAGTCTTACTCATAGAACTTCTATTGTTCCAGAAAAGAACAATAACAGAAACAAAACTGGAAATCTCGCTGGAAATGGTAACATTGCCACTCGGAACGTTTCAAACGATGTTATGCAAGGCTTTAGGGACAAGTGCTCAACATTAACTCCGGGAACATCTCGTTTCAATTCTACGGGCGTATTCTTTTAAGCTAAGCTCGCATTGTTCTGGGGAGCTCGATAGCTGACTACACTGCTCATGTAATTCCACGTATTTCACTCGGACTCTCGATGAAAGATCTGACATATAAAAGCGAAAGAACTACCTCTGTCTAGTTTCGAGGATAATTTGGCATCTTGCCCAGGTAAATATACTGATTTGAGGGGAGAGGCGGATAAGAACCCAGGCGGAAGAGTAACAGATGAGATGGAATCAACAGACATTGATCATAACCAAATGCACCTAAGATCAATGACGATAGCATAAAACGACCGCATTGACAACGGCAGTATAAGGATTAGCTTATTATAGTAAATAGGAGAACAAAGTGAGATTCTTGAGCATAATAAAAAAAAAATAAGCATTTTGATTAATACTGGTATAAGTCTCCCTCTAAATAATTTCTTCCTGTTCTAAAGCCATTTTTTCTTTTCATTTTCTCATTAATTAACTTAACCCCTCTTGACGATATCAATAATCTTGTCAACGACGGAAGGATCGGACAATGTAGATATATCCCCAAGCTGATCCTGCTCACCCATAACAACCTTTCTCAAGACACGTCTCATGATCTTTCCAGATCGTGTCTTGGGCAGATCGGGCACAACAAAGATCTTCTTGGGCGCAGCAAAGGGGCCGATGGTGTTGCGGACCTGCAATCTCAACTCGGCGTGCACTTCGGCCTCCTTGGAGCGGAAAGCTTCCTTGAGGCAGACAAAGGCAATGACGGATTGGCCGGTGACTTCGTCGGCTACACCAACAACGGCGGACTCGGCAACGGCGGCGTGCTCGACCATTGCAGCTTCGATTTCGGCGGTTGAGAGGCGGTGACCGCTGACGTTGATCACGTCGTCGACACGGCCACGGATCCAGTAAAAACCATCTTCGTCACGAGCAGCTCCGTCACCAGTGAACTATGCGTCGTTAGTAACTTGACTACTTTTTGGAGACTGGGACTATAACTTACGTAGTATCCAGGGTAAACCTTGAGGTAGGTCTCCTCGAATCTTTGGTGGTCACCGTAGACCGTGCGAGCCATGCTAGGCCAAGAAGACTTGAAAGCCAGAACGCCCTCGACGCCGTTTCCTTGCAGCTCGACACCAGAGACGGGATCAATCAAAACAGTGTCGATTCCGAAGAAGGGCAAGCATGCGGATCCGGGCTTGGTAGGGGTAACACCAGCCAAGGGAGTAACGACATGAGAACCAGTCTCAGTTTGCCAGTAAGTCTACGATACACGTCAGTTTCACCACTCACATGGCAGAAAAAGAAGAAATTCAACTTACGTCAACAATGTGACAGTGGCCCTTGCCGATAACATCATAGTACCACTTCCAAATCTCAGGAGCAATAGGCTCACCAACTGAACCCAAAACACGAAGGCTGTTGGTGTCGTGATCAACGGGGTCGGAGCCAGCTCGCTTCAGCAGGCGAAGAGCGGTAGGAGCAACGTAAAAGTGTGTGATCTTATGGTTGGCGATAATATCCCAGAAACGGGACGCGTTGGGGAACGTCGGAGTTCCTTCGAAAATCACGGTGGAGACACCCAAGAGAAGAGGCGCGTACACAACGTAGGTGTGGCCTGTAATCCAACCGACATCGCCAGCGCAGAAATATCGGTCCTGGTCGTGAATGTCGAAAACGTACTTTCCTGTTGCGGCGGCTCCGACGAGGTAACCACCGGTTGTGTGCAGGACACCCTTTGGCTTGCCGGTTGATCCAGAGGTGTAAAGAAGGAACAGAGGGTCCTCGGCATCCATGGCCTCGGGGGCGATATAGCTAGGCCACTTGGCAACTTGCTCGTGCCACCAGTGATCCCGTCCCTCGACCCAAGCGACGTCGGCACCGGTTCTCTTGAATACAAGGGTCTGAACGCCTTCGAGAGTGGACAAGGCCTCGTCGACGATTTTCTTAATACCAATAGTTCTACCACCTCGCTGGCTCTCGTCAGTGGTGATGACAATTTTGCTCTTGGCGTTCTCGACACGATCTCTCAAAGAACCAGCGGAAAATCCAGCGAAAACAACAGAGTGAACAGCGCCGATACGCGTACAGGCGAGAATTGCGACCAGAGCCTCGGGAATCATGGGCATGTAGATAGCGACAGTGTCGCCCTTTTTCACACCGAGATCCTTGAGAGCCCAAGAAACCTTGCTGACCTGCTTGAGAAGCTCTCCGTAAGTGATGGACTGGCCATTGGTGCCGTTGTCGGTCTCGTGAATGATGGCGACCTTGTTGGGGTCCTTGAGCGCATGGCGGTCCACGCAGTTGAAAGAAGCGTTTAGCTTTCCGCCCAAAAACCAAGAAGGGTTGCCCTCGATCAGAGAGCCGCTCTTGACGGTGTGAAAATCACGCTCCCACGTGAGAAGTTCGCGGGCAAGGTTTCCCCAGAAAGCATCAGGTTCTGTCACTGAGAGCTGGTGCATTTGTTGGTACTCCTCCAAGCCTGAGACGCCAATGTTAGCTCGGATCTCTCCAATTTTCTCATATTTGGGGTAATTGAGAAAAACATACTGCCGATATGAGGCTTGCTAGGGTGGCCTGAATTTCAGTGTCAGTATGCATTTACAGAATTCAAAAGCTCTGTGATTTAACGCACGAGCAAGCATGTTGTCGGGAAGGTCTAGATCCAAAGTCAGCTCAATTGTCCCGAATTGATCAAGCAAAATTTTATAGGGGGTGGGTAATGTACACAAATCCTGACCATCCGCGCTGGTAGCGGTTTGTGTTGGTAGGTTTTGACGCATGATTATGTGTTGATTTGGTACGTGAACGCACTACGATAAAGAAAGAAAAGGCTGGGAATAAGATAAAGAAGAAAAAGGTTTTGTACATGTGTCTCGGTAGTGCGAAACCGGGGGGAGAGTGTTTGTTTATTATCTCGAAGAAGAGGCTGAATGGAAAGATGGGGAAAAAGGGGGCGGTCGAGGAGTGTTATGTCAGCAGAGAAAACGAGTAAGAGCAGAGAAGAGAACAGAGGGTCCCCTTTGCCCTTTGGCTTTTGGCCTTTGGTCCGTGGAATATCCCTGTTGAAAAGTATGGGTACAATGATGATGACGCGGGCCGTTCGTTCGTCAGTTTTTGGTGATGAGATGAATTTTTGGAATGAAAAGTGGTTTAGGCTGCCAATCAGAAGATGAGGCTGCAGATCAACAAAAACGCCGTCTGTTGGTTGAGTAGTTTGGATGTGAGTATTTTGTTCAATGGTTAACTAATTGTTGATTGATTTCCTACGCCACGATCAAGTGAGATGAGTTATCGTTGGTGGCTTTAAATATTGCGCATTTGTGTCCTGAGACATGCGTGCATCGTGTCACAAATATATACTCTCTCTCTCTCTATTGTACAATAGCCTAATTGATCTTCCTGAACATGAAATTAGGCCAGACACGACGAGACTGTTGTTTTTTTCTGCCACTGTCATCAGGCCTACCGCTTTTACTTACGCCTTGGCGATCATTCCACTTATTCCCTCTTGCGGATATAGTAGCCACTATCTCGCAGTGCGTTAATGCACCGCCCGCCAGCCTGGTCTGCTCTATTTCTGTGACAGACCAGGCCTCGTACAAGGGGGGGCACAGCGCGTGGCATGCCTTGGCACGTGAGAATAAAGAACAGAACCCTTGTAGTGTGTTCCATTGTTTGACTGCATTGAGCTTGTACAAGATGGCTTGTGATGACAATAAATGAGGCCGAGTCTGAATAACCCATGCAATGCAATGCAATTTATTCAATGGTCAATGCTTTCTTATCGTTCAGGGTATTTTGTCTCTAGACCAGGTTTTGTTGGGACATGTTCCCAACAAAGGCCGACCAAAATTAAATCGAGCCCACTCACTGTGGAAAGGGAAGAAAAAAGGAAATTTGGTCAGGTGACTCATCTCACCTCACAACACACCTTGAGTCTCGTGATAATATAATCTCACCTTTCGATCGCTGCGAACATCACCTGCGATGCGAGTCAGGATCGTCATGACTTCCGAGGCTAAAAATGCTACCAAGTCGTGGATTTGCCATCACATGTGAATTGTCAGGAATTGCCACCATCATGGCAACTCACAATCACAGCATCCCTTCTCCCGAGTCATCTCAATGAGTCTGGGCCTTACTTACTCACTGACACCAAACATTTATTATGAGAGGAAAAAGTAAGTAACACATTATTGAGAAAGTCTATCTACTAATCAATGAGTCAGATGAATAATAAAATGAATCTGAAGAATTATAAATACAATTCATCAATCTTGATACGTTCTTGCTATCAATCATCTCACGAGCCGCTCGTCCGAATCACCAAGATGGATCATCGCACAAAATATCTACTCTGGTTTTCGACCATATACAACGCGCTGTCGGTAGAACGGATGAAACTTCCCTGAACGAACCTCCTTTCTCAATTGGGCGCAGTAAAGCACAACATCGTCCCTTGACCAACCAAGGACCATATTGGCCATGTACATAACGTACCCCTCGTAGTCCTGCTCAAGGGCAGCTTGAGCGAACTGGCCGATTTCTTTAAGCCAAGGATCCTTTGGCCAGCTTCCAATAGGTGCCTAAGCAGACATCAATACTAGCATACTAAACAATAGCAGCAATACGTAACATACCTTGAAATCCCAAACTTTAACATCGACAAACCCAGCTTCCTCCATGCCCTTCTTTTGCAGGTCCTTGTCTATAATCTCAAAAGTGCGATTGAGCTTCCTGCCGCCTTCGATAAAGAACTTTCCCCATTCGTTTATAGCACAAGTTTCAGTCACGCTTCCGTCGTCGCTTTCCATCCTGGGCGAGGCTTCATAACTTTCAACCCAGCCGCCAGGTTTGCAAGCTCGGTAAGCCTCTCTGAACAGAGCAGGCCAGTCGCTGATGCTTCCGTAGAGGTAGCGCATGTGAACATAATCAAAATAGTTTGGCTGGAAGGTCCATTCCTGCGTGCAATCTTCGATCTCGCTAGTCATGTTAAATTGTGACATAAAACATCTTTGTTCCAATTGCTTACAACTTCAAATTAGGAGGGATCCAGTCTGGTTGAATCGGAGATATGTCGGTTCCTGTCACCTCAGCGTTGGGATATTCATCGGCAAAGTCACTAAATAGCAGTCAGCCAGTCCTTCGAAGAATGAGATGAACAATCTTACATAGCCCAGATACCTAGTAAACGATTAGTTCATTTTCCAAATCACCATTTCGTCCAAAACTCACCGGTTCCTGTTCCAACATCCAACACAGTCTAGGTTTGTTTTAGAGATAAAGAACCACCCCTGAGGATATTGCACGTACCTGGATGTCGTTCTTTAATGGCGCCAAATGAAGCTTGTTTTCTAACGACAGAGACAAGAGATGATGTCTGTCTGTAGTGAGTCGACAGCCCATCGCGAGATGATATGACCTACCCTATATCCATTGATTCTTTGTGGTGCTCATCGTTTGGCGTCCTATCAATTATGAGCACCGATCACTGACATATATCGGTTACCCTACCAGTATTGAGCGTTTCCTCTTTCGGAGTGATACGTCCTCCCATTGATTGTTCGGTAATGAAGGATGCTTGAAGACATAGACTCGGTCGAGCTCGCAGCATCATCACCGACAGCGGAATCTGCGTCTTCATCTTCCGGAACGTTCTACACAGTTTCAGAAACAAGTCGAAACGGTTTCTCTTTGGCTTACTCTGTCCGTCAAACTGGCCCAATGTTCAGGATTGTGGAAGTCCTCGTCTGGCCCGGCTGATGCTTCAGCAGGGACCTCTCCTGTCGAAGCCACAACTGGTTCAGGAGAAGACGACGATATATGAGCGGGTAATTCAGGGGAAGCTTCCCTTTCAACAGGTCGCTCTGCCATTTTAGGACTTGTTCGGAAGATGAATGGTCAAGATAGGCGAAGGAACACACCTCGATCGACGACAATTGCTGTGGTAGTTGACAGCGCAGCCACGTTACATCGGTATGGTCAAAACCCTGTATTCACAACCCCGCCCTATTGGTTGTCCAGCCTTGACTTTTTGATTATTCCCATCTTTTAACGGATTTGGCATTCATCCATTGTCGTTCGTGGAGTGAGTGATTCGGTGGAGCAGCATGATGCGAACCCTTGGTTGCTTGCCACGTCACTCCACTGATTCGCGCACGGGATTTTCGCGGTTCGTTCGTAACTATTTAATGGTGTACATAAGATAAAAATACTGAAATTGAGTACTTTCGGTCACATCTAGCTTTGCAAATGGTAATTCAGATTAAAAAGTTCATCTAGTATGTGTAGTGAAAACGCTGTCGCTAGGAAGGGTGTGGCATCGGAAGCTGGCATCAAGTCGGTAAGATTGAAGTTTCTTACCAAGATAGATGCATAGTCTGGCAGAGAGCAACAATATGATTTTTGTATTGACTGCAGGACTGTTTCGGCTGCAGTAGATACTTTCTGGCTATGTAGACTTTGTCGCAACGCGATGCAGGACCTGGTATGCCCACTTAGGAATAACTGCGAAACATTGGCTCATTAACATAGGGAGTTGAATGATGTACCACATTATGAATATGAATCTAGCGTATTTCTTATAGTACCGCCTTATAAGTCACAGCACAGCTAGGTACGAAAATCGAAAGTTTTGTCAACAAGTAGAGGCTCAAAGACGGCATGGTTCAGAATCGTCGTATATGACTTAGCTTTTCGCCTATTAGTACAATATGTTTGTAAGTATTTGGGGAAAGCAGAGGCCTGGGTCCATGAGATCATATAGACTAGATTACTTGAAAGGTTTGAGAGTAGGTAGTAGCTAGGTAAGTAGCTGAATATATCAATCCTCTTATACTTTATACTTAAGTATCTACTAATTATTTGCTTTTAAAGTTTGCCAACCCTAGAAGATACTACATTGACAACATTGGAAATAATACATACACTACGACACACTTTGGTTGATGGATGAAACTAAGAACTTTATTAGTGTCTTTTCATCATTTTTCATCAATCACAGTATGTCGTGTCGTACTACATTATCTTCGGACGACATTAATGTATTGTATCCTCCGATTGACAAACTCCATGAGCTGTTAAATCTCACTTACTCCATGCGATCTTTGAAGTTCTCCAATGTTGATTTTGTTGCTTTAGTAGATCTCGTCGGACGAGGTGCACTGAGAGTTAAAGAAAGCGCAGTATCGAGCTATTGTTATCCGGGACTCCAAGATAAGGGCAAAACAAGATCACCAGGGCCTAGAGAGAGAGAGAGAGAGAGAGAGAGAGAGCTGTTCTGTTCAGTCGAGTGATCTTGCACGTGACCCAAAGTCTGATCAATCATCAGGCCGCATTTGCTGACAGAAACACGCCTCATGCCATGGGGAAATGACGATGTCAAAATATCCACAACCCCGAGAGACCCGAACAACTCATCTCGATGCGTGTCAATGATAAGCCTTTATCAGCTTAATTCGCCTCTGATTTCATTTCTCCCGTTACCATCTGCCGACGACATTTGCAAGCTCCAACACAGTCATGTTGCAAAATTACGTCGGCAATAGGCACTCCTCGCCTCAGTTACTACACAAGACGGTATACAGAAATAACTCTGGCAGCTTTTATGTACCAAAGCATGCTCCACGTTTCACTTTTGTGCATACCTGGTGTATCTGCCGTCTTTACTTGCCGAAGCATTGTGGATCACTTTCCCCAAACTACCCCAGAACAGACTCTGTGGGGGGCTAGACCGAAAGCCGAGATATCAAGTTGTGGTCTAAGTCAAAGTGATATAAGAACAAAGGTCAGCAGCGTATAGTAGAAATGAAGTAGACTCATCAACTCTTTCAACAATCTCTTTTCTTGTATCTTGCCAATTTTTATTGTGCCTTCAACATGCACAGCGGCTTGATTGAAACTCTTCTAAGTGTTCTCGCCCAGCACTGGGCGCTAGCACTTACAGCAGTAACTCTTGCGTGGCTCGTGAGAAACAGGTATCATCACGGCCTGAATAAATATCCTGGTCCTTTCCTGGCTTCTCTTACCGACTGGTGGAGGTTCTTTGATGTTTACGGACAAAAGCCTGAAGCGACGTTGAGGAAACTTCATGCCAAGCATGGTGATATCGTTAGAATAGGACCCAACACCCTTTCCTTTTCAGACCCTGCTGTTCTTAAACAGATATACGGTCTCAGCAAGGGCTACGTCAAGGCATGTTACCATATCGTAGAACTTGGGGGCTATGCTAACTAACCCTTTCTAGTCCGACTTCTACATCGTTCAGCAATCAGTTGTCCAAGGCCACCGTCTGGCATCTCTCTTCAGCACGACAGATAATGAATTCCACTCCCAATTCCGCCGCAGTGTCAACTCGGCCTTCTCCATGAGCGCCCTCGTCCAATACGAGCCCTTCGTCGATAACACCACCAAGCTCTTCCTCGACCAGACAGAAAAGCTCTTTGCCCAAAAGTCTGATGTCTGCGACTTCACACAATGGCTACAGTTCTATGCCTTTGATGTCATTGGCGAAATCACATACAGCAAGCGCCATGGCTTCATTGAGAAGAATGAGGACGTCGAGGGTATCGTGGCGTACCTATCCAAGCTGTTCCTCTATGTTGCACCCATTGGACAGATTCCTTTCCTTGACCTGTTGTTCCTCAAGAACCCCATCTACCTCAAGCTTTCTCAGTGGGGTCTGTTTGACTCAACTTTCCCTGTTGCCAAGTTTGCCCGTGCCCGAATGGCTGAACGTCTTATTCCTGAGCTCCACTCCAACGATGGCTTGCCTACTAGCAACATCAAGAAGCAGCCTCTTGGTCAGGATCTGCTCTCCAAGTTCATCGCTGCTCGCGAGGCTCGTCCCGAATTCATGACTGATACTCTTGTTCAGACCATGGCTGTCTCTATGGCTTTCGCTGGCTCAGAGACGACTGCCATTTCCCTTTCTTCTGTCTTTTACTATCTGCTTCGCAACCCTGCTTGTTACGAGAAGCTCAAGAAGGAGCTCGACGATGCTGCCAAGGCTGGTATTTTCTCAGACTACGAGACTGGTCTTGTTACATTTGCCGAGGCTCAGAAGTTCCCTTACCTTCACGCCTGTGTCCAAGAAGCTTTCCGTGTGCACCCCGCCCCTGGTCTACCTCTTGAACGTATCGTTCCTCCCCAAGGTGCTGAGATTAACGGCGAGTTTGTTAAGGGAGGTACCATTGTCGGTGTTTCCGCATGGTTGATTCACCACCGCCAAGAGATCTTTGGCCCTGACACAGATGCGTACCGCCCTGAGCGTTGGCTGCCTGATCCCAAGCTCAACCCTGAGGACGAGGAGAAGCGAATTAAGAAGATGACTGGTATGATGTTCCAGTTTGGCATGGGTAGCCGAACTTGTATTGGCAAGAATATTAGTCTGTTGGAGATTTACAAGGTTGTGCCGAGTCTGCTGAGAAGATTCGAGGTAAGCTCTCAATCCGTATAACCTGTTTCGAGTTCGTGCTAACATGGCATAGATCGGCTTTGATGACCCTAGCAAGGAGTGGAAGACTATTAATGCCTGGTTTGTCAAGCAGACTGACTTTAACGTTAGATTTACAAGGAGGGAACTGGTCCAGCCCGAATTCTCAGAAAAATAATTCTATAGATTGTATAATAAATAGAACATTCCTCAAGAACCCTCATGCCACTTTGTAATTATCCACCAAGGTCTAAGCAATGTTGCTGCTCTTGATGATAGTTCCAAAAGCATCCCCAATCTCGCTTAAGGCAACCTTGACCAACTGATCCGCATCAACGCCAGGGATGTTTCGGTCACCGACTGCATCTTCAGGGATCAAAACGTCAAAACCACGCTCTGCAGCCTGTCGCGCGGTAGTCGAGACACAAACATGGGCCTTGTCTCCCGATTAGCTAGACTCACATCCCATGACTCTGAATGACTTACCATGTATCCAGTGAGGACAACCTTCTTCTTCCCCGTCTTGTCAAGTACCTCCTGCAATTCCGTCTTCGCAAAAGATCCAGGGAAGTTCTTCTGAATAATAGCCTCACCATCTCTGGGCTTGAGCTCATCAAACTCCTGCGCGAGCTTGGTACCAGGTGTGAAGACGGGAGCGCCGTCTGGCGTGGCATGTACGACGTGCACAATGCTTCCATTGGCAGCTCTGTACTTTTCTAAAAGGGCGGCAATCACCTTGCGCGACTTGGTGACGTTGGTGACTTGGAGTTTACCCTCGGCATATTCATTTTGCGCATCAATAATGATGAGGACGCTGTCGGTAGGGCTGGCGCTGGAGGGCTGGACGCCGATGAGTTCGCGGAATGATGTAGCTGATGCCATTGTATGTTTTTGTATGTGCTGTGGAAAAAATGCTGTTGTATGTGGGATTTTATACTACTTCTTTCTGAGGTCATTTTCATGCAACCCCTCACTCATTGAAGTATCATCTGAACACTTGCCCCGTTACTAATTAACAACGCAGAGCAAAAGGCTAATTTACGTAATTAAACCGCAAAAAGAAGATCCCTTGACGCGAACAATAACGTGCAGGCCATACCTATTACGCCGTCCAAGTGGGACCAGCATGACTTTTTAACGTTGACACAGAGTCTAGGTCCCTTGGCCCGAGGTTCTACGGAGACGTCATTGAATATGGGGATATCACTTATTCTAACCAAGAGTAGATATCACTGCCGATATTATGGGGCCATTGTTGACGACTTTCTACCATTCCAGGTAAATTCAATATTACCGAGCCGTAATATTGTAATCGTTGCAGTATTTACATATACTCGGGCGACTTGTGAGTATTAGTCCGGATAGATTATTGTCTTTGAATTTCCAAGTCACTACTGCAGCTCCCGAATTAAGTGTCTTGCTCCGTTTGATTTGGACCTGATATTAAGTAAGGTATTACTATAAAACATTGTCATTCTAGAATATCCAACACTGTGTCATACTCCATTCTTCGTTCATTAATAGTACAATTATGGAGAAACGGCCCATCCATTGGTGCCATATCCATATGCGCAGACATGTTTAGCCTCCCACTTGAGGAAGTCATCCAAGTCGTGATCCAGATTGCACCCCATTGGTACAATTTCCGTCTTGACAGACCCATTCTTGCTGTCCAAGGGAAGATCAAACGACATCATTGGACTCATAGGACTGGATAAAGAGCTTGCAGTTGAGCTGTCGAAATCTTCTTGACTCTCTGCCCACAGCTGCGCCCTTTCGAGATGCTGTGATATAATCTTGGGACGAATCGGTGTTGGTGATCGAAGGACAGGTATAGGGCTGTCCTTGCTTGGTCGAAGAATCGTGACGGGTTCTATTATTGGTATTTGTTTTGGCTTGAGTGCATCGGCGAGCGCTGCAAACGCCTTGTCGGTCTTAATTGCCACACATGGCGTGCAGTCTGCTGAGGCATTGAACGTATGCCTGTGCTCAGAGGGGGTGATAGTGGAAGTAGGAAGGCTGGGTAGAGCCGAATGCCTTTGTTGATGGCGTGACACTCGAGAGAGGTTGGTAGTTTGGAGTTTGAGGGGTGATCGGCGTGATTTGGGTGTATTGTTTGAAGGGCCGAATTGGGACTGTCTTTTCTCAACAGGGCTTGCATCAAACGAAGATCTTGTGCTAGAAAATGAATCGTTCGTCTTGATGACTGTGAGGAATTCTTCTTTTCCCTCGTAGCTGTTGGGGTGCAGGACAGGTGCGGAATGGCTGTGGTGGTCCAAAGAGGGAGAAAAGGACATGGAATTGCGGACGTCATGAACTCCAACGCTTTGGATGAGAATAGGACGAGACCGAACAATTCCATCTGACTTTGTTGGTTGTGACCACGTCTGTAATGATGTTTCTGGTGATAATGTTTCGATGTGAATATCGGGACTTTCGACGGGGGAGCAGGGTTCGCTTTCGATATCGGACTCGGGCTCGGGCTCGGGCTCAGAGTCAAGCTCAAGGTCAGACTCAACTTCAGAAATGTGTCCCTGCTGAGCTCTGATCCGCTGCTCCCAAAAGTGGAATCCGTTGAATGGCTTGACCATATCTGCGACTGTCATGAGTGATAACGCATGATGTGGGAGAAAATATAAATAAGAAGAGCAAAGAACCGTTGAAGAAAAATTGCAGATGAAACGAACGTCGATAATGCGGAATGAGATTATAATAAGACAAGTTGAATCATTCCAGGGAGCACAAACAAATAATAGTGAGCAGACATTCTAGTAATTAGACAAAAGGACGCCAATCGCATTCCGTACGCTTGTTACGCATTTCTTCGTGTTCCCCGCTCCCGCCACGGACTTTTTCGCTTTCCTACTACTAAGAATAACCAAGTGCGAATGCGAAATGCGAGTGAATAAACTTAAGGTAACGTTGTTTACTCGGAGAATGGGCATGTTGCCAGGCTAGTCTGGGGTTATTTTTGGTGGCTGGCCAGCGGTAACATCCACTAACACGAGATGAAAAAGGCTGAGCTGGGCTGGGCTGTGCAGAAGCGAGTGATCGGCCCGGCCGTTAGTATGTTGACGTAGTTAGTCGTGGAGAAAGCAGATATGTACACTTGGACCTACTTGGCCTAGCGGCCCTTTGCGACAGGTGACCTAAACTTCATCATCTATTCCATGACCACTTCTATCTAGGTAGCCTTGGGTAGTATCCACAAGATGGAGGACACCCGCATATAAATATCATATCTAGTAGTAGCTAGAAATCCTATATACTTTGCTGGGCGCTCCTAGCGTAGATCAAACAATAACAACAACAAAACAAATGTCTCAACTAGATCAACCTGCCAAGGCGTCAGATGGAAAACTCGTAAGCAAAGGCTGTAGAATTTGTCGGCGGATCAACCGAAATTGTAAACTAGAAGCCAATAGTTAGTTTCATGTTCATTGACGAGCGAGATGGCTTCTGATGACAAGAAACTCCTTACCATGTCAGACGAGTATGGATAAATCTGTTCTCCGACATAGACAGGCCCGCCAACCTTTCCCCTCGGCCCAGCCCAGTCAAACTGATAAGTCCGCACCTTGATTTCCCCATCGCTTGGAAGCCCTACTGCGCTCATCCCATCAACGGTGATGTTGTATGGTGCCTGGATGGTTCTGGTGCCGGCTAATATCTTGACAGTCTCAGCATCCTTGGTGGCAAATACATCGAATTTCAAATCCGAGGCAGCTTCCGTCAAGACCCTTTCGCCTGTCATGGAAGCGTAGTACTTGTAAACCTGCCATTCACCATTGGGGTAGTAGGTGCCATCTGAAGTTCCAGTAGTGCTGTAGACTAGATTGGCCATCCAGTTGTGTAGCTCGGATGCACTAGCCCAGTTTGCGCGTAGGCCTCTGATGTTGTGGCGCTCTAACTGAGCGAGGTAGTAGACCGAGTTGGCTGGGTTCTGTTCATCGAGAGCTGCATACTCGTTGGCGTCAATTGGCTTTTCAGGTACTCCATATCGTGCCCGCAGGGTAGTAAAATCTGGGACGGTTGTGTCAGGCTCACGCGACCAAGTCCCAATCTGGTGCCACGAAAAACGATCAGGTATCGTTTCGTTACCGGCGACAGACTCAAGCCATGTCTGCCATTTGTCGTTGTTCAGGTTTGGAGAATCGGCCATGGCTGGACCACTGAGAACTGCGCCAGGAATCTCTTTTCTGAAGTTCCCCACCAGTCAGCTTCAATTCATTTTCTTGACATAGACAGTACAGCACTGTAATGGAAAGTAATCAAATAAAGCAATATATCTCGTAGTTACTTGCCTGATAAGTTTAGTGGCCTGGTTATAGTAGTCTAGGAATTGAGGCCAGGAGCGAGCCCAAAAGATGTCGATATCAGGTTCGTTCCATACATCAATTACCAGTCCTTCAAGCATATCGTTGGCCTTCAAGTCGGATATAACCTGGTGCCAGAACACTTCCATTTCAGTGAAGTTACCATTGTCGCCAGGGAAAGGAGAGTCTGAGTCTTGCCCGCCGTCCGCACCCCAAAGGTGATGGGGTAGCAAGATGAAATCAGCGTTGTATTTTCTCGTGGTGAGATAGTTGGATAGGGTTGAGTTGAAACGGCCGATGTATCCTTCATAGCCTCCAGTGGCCCAACCAACCGCGGGAATCTGCGCACCACCGCCACGGTTTGCGTTGAACTTGATGTCGGTTACTAGATAGTCTGGAATCGAGGTATCAATGTCAGTCCCATTGTCGGGCCAGCCGTAGATGAACCCTGAACCAAGAGCCTGGGCCTTTCCGATTTGCTTAGCTAGGTTGACAGTTGCTGTGCCTTGTGCTTGTGAGGCAACATAGGAGACTAAAGACAATGACACAAGGGTGATTAGACTGCTGGGATACATATTCGGAAAGATTTAGATTGACGAGACAATACGTCCGGTCAAATGGAGGAAATTGGATTTACTTGACACACAATCTCATGCACCAGGCGAGCGAAGGAGGCCTTTAATATAGTTTCGTAACTCGATACTCTTGCTTCTCTGTACTTTCCATCTACAGAGTGACCTTCCCCACCGGACGTAGATCCCCCACCGGACGTAGATCCCCCACCGGTATTGTAGGTATTGACGGGGTTCTCTGCATGCTCTACTTGAATGCCAGGATGCGCACCTATCACATACCTTGACCCCGGGAATTTGTGGTCATGCGATATGCTGGTCCCCTGTAAATAATCGTTTAATGTCTATATTTGTACGTACCAATGCTTTCGATCAAGGCGGAATACCTATAGCTCAAATTGTATTCCTTGTGTTTGATGATCATCCTATCGATTGACAATCAACACTGGGCTCTGGCGATTTGTGATATCATTAACACGCAAAAGCTGTGTGCAGTTGCTCAGCAACTTGTCAACTCTGGACATCAGAAAATAAGGCAACTCTTTGAAGTTTGATTAGTGTTAAAGTACGGAGTATAATAAGCCTCAATAGCCACTACAATGATAATCTTTTTTGCTTTTAAAAAATAGGGCAGCACGCTTAAGAAGGTTATAATTAAGAATCATACTGTACCAACTCGTAGCTTAGGGTAGCGTTATATTACCTTGTTCTATTTTAAGAAGTGGGTAAACGGTTCGAGTCTACATGTTTCCCAACGTCGTTTTAGTATTGATGTTCCCCAGCCTTCAGCTTGAAATAGATACTTACTTTTTAATAAGTGCATGGGATGTGTCTGGTCCGAATGTAAGGAGAGACATTGCGTGGCTAAAAGCATTGCTGTCGATACCAAGTTAATCGGCGCACACTGAGCCGACACCCTGTGATTGGAGCTTTGTGGGCATCCGATAAATTGACGGCGAGTGAAAAATCCATTTTTACGCTTGTTACTCAAGGTTAACTGTTGGCACCAGCAACGACTGGAGATAAAACATGTTAAGGGATCAATAACCTGTTGGTTGTTCGCACATACCCATCAATGAAGTATAACCAAGCTGTCTCGAATTAAAAGGCAAAGTATCCTTTCGCATCCAATAATAATGCTTGCCTGCCCTTGTTATCGCATTTCTCAAGCAAGGGATGATGTGCAGCTGAACACAATGGACTAGCCCCTGCCTAACTCCATTCCAATATTTACCGCCACAAGGGAGGATTTCATCCCTAATCTTCAAGTTGGATTTATTAAGTCTCGAAATTCTCGACTCAATCGGTACAGAGGCTGATCTTTCCTTTGACAACTCCATAGCCATGGCAGTTCTTCCAAGACCCACGCATGAGTCCAGGCCGGCATCCAAATTATGGGTGGTGGGTGCTGGTACTGTCCTCATATTATTCCTTGCGTCTGCCTTTTATACCGACATTCTGAGGTCACCTTTGGATTATGCAGAGTCCAAATCGGCTGAGTTCTGCCGAGTGTAAGCGCAAAGAAAGACCGACTTACTGAGCATACGCTAAATGGTTACTAAAACAGTTCGAAAGGCGATCTGGAAGACACAAAACCTCGAAATTGCCGAGACCCCTATCGTCGACCTGGCTATCTCATCATTCCACCGAACAAGAAGGATTATAGAGAGACCAAATGGATGCCTTTGACCGAGAAGTTCCTAGAATCCGATCCAGAGTCTGCAGCATACCCCCCCAAGGTGAAAGAACTTGTTTTCAACGATACTCAGGTCCCGCAAGAGTTCCTCGAAGGACCAGAAATGCCCAAACAATGGATGAAGATTGCTACCGCTGAACACCGACGCCGAGTCAAGGCTGTGAAAAAAAAACATGCAACCGTCGACGACTTTGCTGCTATGAAAGATGAAGGCGGCCTTGGATGGCTCTGGGGACGCCGAATCGTGGAGTTTGGCGACTCGGTTGATAGATACGAAGCCAAGTATACCTGCAGGGAGTTTGGCAATGAGATGTACTTCCCAAAGGTGCATCCTATTGAGAAGGTCCCCAAGGGTATCTGCGAGATTCCGTCATTCAACCTTACGTTTGTGGTTTTCCACTCTGCTGGTGGCTTTACCTACAGGCCTAAATGGTTTTGGTATAAAGAAATGGAAATCATTCCTTTTGAGGAACGATGGAAAACGGTCTGGAAACCGCACCAGGAACCTATTCAGGGACCCAAGGGCCGACCCGACCTACTTCTATGGCAGAACGGCCTATGGGACCAGCGTGGATTCCAAGTAGGTGGTCGAAAACACCATGACGCCAATACAACCGTTGGGCAGTGGAGCCGACAGTTGGTGTGGGACGAACTACACTTCTACACATCCCGCCTCAGGACATTTGCAGAGATGCTCATTAGGGAATTCCCAGACACTCCAATGATGTTTAGAACTTTGACCTACCACCAACACACAGGAATGTCGGACGCTATGATGCCTGAGATGGATCGCGTCGGCAGAGCTATGGCAGAGAAGTATGGACATGAGATATTCGAATGGGCCCGTATGATACAGCTGCTCGGAAAACACTGGGCAGATCGCACGCATCCTGCTGAAGGCGCATTGAGTTGGTTATGGGGAAATATGGTTCTGGAATATCTTGCGAGAGCTGCTGGAGCTGGAGCGGAGGCCGGCCTCGAAGAGAGATATCCCTACTTTGAAGGATGGGATGCTTGTCATCAGGACCATGTAGGTTGGGGCGGACGATAGTTGAATCAACGATTGATATTAGGATGACACACTTGGGAGGTCAACTTGATTATCTAGGCTAGTATGTAAAGAGATACGGAGATTAGGTTAGTTTATACTCTAGAACTCGCATTTTGTTTACTATTTCCCACGGTAAATGTTACTGTATTTGATTTCTTTCACAAACCATTTAGATGATATATCTACATTGAGCCCCTTGTCTATCAGAACCTTGCATGTCTTGGCTATGTGGAGGCCCGTCTGAAGATCCGCTCCGTGTGCAAGGATAGCGAGGTTAACAAGGCGGAAGAACTTTCAACAAATAACGCCATGATTGTATGCAAGGCCAAGTTGGAATGTTGCACATCTTACGGGTTGAGACTATCCTGGGAAATTTGTTTTTAATATTTGAGATAAGAACAAGTTTTATGAATAGACCGAAGGATCCCGCTCAGGAGTAAGCTGAGCAGATCGACATGCATGACGGCCAGTGGAGATTCCCTGCTGACCCGCCATGCAATCCTTCAGAGGCCTGTCTATCGATAATATTCCAAGATTTGCCATGAAGGAATCGACTGGGTAACCTCCAGGGGGACAGAAAATGTATGACTTTCCTCTTTCACAATTCCCTGATTCTTATCCGTTTAGAATATCGCTCGTTTGGCACCTCATCCTCACCAGCGTCGTGTATAAGCCCTGGTAAGCACCATTGTCATCACTTCATAGATATACATGATTTTATTGCGTTATCAAGTCGACTTTGTTCTGACATTTGGACTTCAGATAATCTGCCACCGTTACCTCAGCACTAGCGTGAGCAATTGTCGCTGACATTCCGTCTTGTCTTTCCTAACCATCATCATGGCAACAGAGACTGAGACCGAAACACCAGCTGTGATTACACCAACAGCATCCCAGCAAGGCTCATTTAATGGTTTGCTGAAATTCCTTGAGGAGCGAGGTCACCTCGAACGGCCTCAAGAGTTGCAGGAAAGAGACGTACCTGACGGTATCAATGATCATCCTACCTTTATGTAAGTTCTGCCTACGCTACCCACGTCTTACACAGGAACTGACTAGCTATCAGGAGGTTTCTGCAAGGCCGTAGGTTCGATCCCCAGGGTGCTCTGAGCCAGTATGAAGAGGCCATGGTTATTCGCAAAGATACGGAAGCGATCAAAGCGTATGACAACGTTTCCGTCGACGAGTTTGAGGAAGCGCGCCGAATGGTATCTTCTCTGGCCAATAATTTCATTGCAATTTACATGATTAACATTTCATAGTATCCTACTTGGTCTGGTCGCCGAGATAAGCGTGGCCTCCCTATCTGCATGTTCGACGTTGGTCAACTGACTGCCGAATCCATGGCCAAGTACAACGCAAGCCAGACTGCCACGGAAAAGAGCCAACATACTATGGTATATCATGATTACATGACACGATTCGTTTTGCCGCTCTGTGCGTCAATGCCAGACTGCAGAGCGCAAAGCCCTTCTGTTGTCAGCTCTGTCTTTGTCGTTAATGCTGGCAATTTTGGCCTGAGGCAAGCTTGGTCGTTGAAGGGGTATGCTCAAGATGTGAGCCAGCTTCTTGCTGTCTGCTTTCCAGAAATGGTGGATCGTTGTTATGTGAGTGCCTCTATGAACGATAAAGCTATTTATTAATGAAGGGAGTATAGGTTATGAATGCGCCAGCATACTTTGGAAAGATATGGGGGATCTTGTCAAAGTTCATCGACCCTCGCACAGCTGCCAAGCTAATTATCGTCTCCTCTGGCGAGGATTCTCTGTCAACCCTGACGCCTTATATAGATGTGGAGAACATACCGGCCGAGTATGGAGGGAAGTTCACGTATAAACCTGGGATGACGCCAAGACTTGATGAAGGGCTTCTTAAGTACATGAGATGGGCATTGCCTGGAGACAGTCTTCCTGAAGGGCCGATCAAATTTATCCGGGATCAAAATAACAAGCGAGCGGTCATTGCTACTGGTTCCACGAACGGTGCAAAGAGGGACGATGTCATTGCAACTGCCAGTAGCTAGATTTTGAACGAGTAGTTCAAGCGTGCGTATGGACGTTGCAGGTGGAAGAAGTTGTATTTTGTGTTGCATCTAATGATGTGTTTGAGCCGAATAGTCTCTTTGTTGTGCAGCACAAATCAAGTTATCGGGTAGATGGCATCCGAGCTTATTTCTAAGCTTGACGACTTGTTATCATAAAACAGTGGTCTATCAGACTTAGTACATCGAGTTTAGGGTACAAGGACGTTAAACTGGAGAAGTGATGAAATTCACAGACTCATCCCAGCGATTGATCTCCGCTAAGCCGAATTGCCAATGCCGCTATTTCCGATCCAGGCTAATAGGCTTCGGCACCTCCAGCGACTAATCAATGGTTTGAAACTTTGTTTTTCCAGTGCAACAAATCTAATCTGAGATTGCCATTTGCTCCATCAGGTGGACCTTGGCCCACGGGTGACGGCACTCTAGCTCCCCTTGGCTTGCGTCACAAAGCCAAGAACGATGAAATCATGTAAAAACAAGGAAGAAAGCGATTGATCAAGTTATATAATAGTTGAGCGTATCCGTTGCAGCCATTGACTGGCATAGAACCATGTAGCTTTGAATCGAGAGACGACCAAAATGTCTCGCAATAACCACAACGACGACGCTCCAAGCGATGACCACGAACACGCGACCGAAAACGGACACCAAAATGGCTACGCACGAGACCTCAACGGTAACCGCGTCGATATCGAAATGGGCGCTGATGCGCGCAACAAAGCATTTCCAGACGATCAACAGTCTCCTCTCCCTCTCAGAGAACGCGTCGTGCGAGTGACTTGGCAATGGTTCCCCTGCACAATGTCGACAGGCGGTCTCGCCAATCTGTTAGGCGAACAGCCGTACACCTTTACCGGATTGAAGACAATTGGCAAAGTTGTCTTCATTCTGAACCTCGTGCTATTCGTGACATTCACCTGCTTGATGATCGCGCGATTCTGCATCAAACCACGAGCCTTTGCGACAAGTCTACATCATCCTTCCGAGTCATTCTTTTTCGGGTCATTCTGGGTATCAATTGCCCTGATTCTCAATGGCGCGCAATCGTATGGAGGGCCTGCTACGGGTGAATGGTTCACCACCGCCATGAGGGTGGTTTTCTGGATATACTACGCTTGCGAGATGATCGTCGCTGTGACTCAGTATCATATCATTTTTGAGACAGAGAGACTCAACATCTCTGATGCTCTACCGGCTTGGATCCTTCCCGCTTACCCATTTTTGGTCACTGGTATTTTGGCTGCCAAGATAGCAGGTAGTCAGCCTCAAGGGAGCGCTGTCCAAATTATCGTCGCAGGCCTTATGGGACAGGGACTAGGCTGGATGCTCGCGCTTTTCATTTACGCTGTTTATTTATCGCGTCTGATCCAGCATAAATTACCAGATGCATCCAAGAGGCCCGGTATGTTTATCGCTGTTGGACCTACAGGTAAGCCACTTCCTACACTATTGTTCTTTGGATTGATACTGACAATTGCGGGCAGCTTTCACGTGCGCTGGACTTATCGCACTTGGAACACAAGCCAAGTCCTCTTTACCAGACGACTTCCTCGGTAGTTTGAGCTTCCCCATCGGCGAACTATGGTATGGCATTTCTGTCCCTGTCGGCCTCTTCATCTGGCTCGTGGCCATATGGTTCTCTGCCCTCTCTGCCCTTTCGGTTCTTCGAGGTGTCCGTGAAATGCAATTCAGTCTGACATGGTGGGCACTTATTTTCCCAAATGTCGGACTTGCCCTGGCGACCATCAACGTCGGAAAGAACCTCAATTCGCATGGTATTCAGGTGTTCGCTACGGCTCTGACCATTCTTCTTGTTGCCTTGTGGTTTGTCTGCGCGGCTGCTCACATCAGGGCTATTATCCGAAGAGATCTTCTTGCCGTTGGAAAGGATATGGACGTGGAACATGTAAACAAACAGCATGACAGGAAACAGGCGAAACACGACAGGTCAAAATCGCAATAAGTACTGTTAGACTATATGATTGTAATAAATAATGCATTTTGTTGACTCAGTCCCCAATTCTACTGTACCTTGCTTAATACAATTGAAACTGACCATAAAGTACCCATGACAGACTTCGGCCTTCGAACTTGGATGCTTCCAAAGTAAGGTCGAATCTCTGGTTGGTAAATACTCCGATCAATTTGACTGCTGCAGATCTGCGAGTTGATTGCTGTCCAAGCGTTCTAGTTTGGCCGCTAATAATCCAGCTCAATATTGTTGTCGCAGCCACAAACCTTTCTGAATGGCTTGAGCGTTACAATGTAGCAGCCAACAACTCACATCAATATGAAGTGGCTTGGCCTCGGCACCTAATTAGGGAACGCTCCCTCGTAGTGACGGTTCGTCGAGCAATCAGAATCTCCCATTCAATGACAATAGAAAAACACAGGCGTCGTATAATGGTTGATTCTGGTTCTATTCAAAGCCTAACCGCACTATTGGAACAATATCTAGCGCCATGTCCAAGCCATCAGACCAGTTGAGCCTTGCCCGGCATAAAAGGCTCGAAATTCCGCAATGCAAAGTGCGCAGTTGCATAACGACACTTGACTTGGACGCACAGCAAACCCAAACACACATGCACGAGACACCATGGCAGACACGACGTTTAAAGACCCCCGCCTTTCTTTCGATCGATTGATTATTGAGACTCTTGATGATCCCCGAAATCGGTACCTTATGGTCGTGGTGGGGTCATCGCTGGTCATGATACTCGTGGCTATTGTCGCCTTCTGGGGACGAAGTAAGACTCCCAATGTCCCGATCCTACTCCAAGACGAAATCGGCAACGCAAGAAAACGTGCTCTTGAGTATTGCTTCAACCCACGCGAGGTTATGGAGAAGGGGTACAAAAAGGTAAATGAACTCCAGTCATCTCGTCGCTATTCCACTAATATCTCAGTTCAAAAACCAAGTATTTGGCCTTGACACGCAAGACGGTATGAACGACCTCTCGAAGGATGGCTACCGACACTAACATCTGATAGGGCTAAAGCTCGTCATACCTCCAAGCTACCTAGATACACTGAAGAGTCATACTGCCTTGAGCTTCAAAGCCTCAATCGACAACGTGAGTAAATTCAACAAACCACACGAGAGACTCGAAGCTAACCAAATAGGACATGCAAATCGATTACACATATTTCGGTGGTCCACCAGAATATGTCATCCACGCAATCAAAGCAAACCTCACCTCGTCACTTCGTGAGAGTCCTTATTCCAAAGTTTGTAGCTGAGGCTATGAAGACTAATTTCAGTAGCCGCGTTCACACCCCTACTCCACAGCATGGTGCGTAAAAACATGCCCAAAGTTATGGGTTTATACAAAGGTGAGTGCCTGCACTGTCGATACCGCCTGACCTCTCTGACATGAGACAGACTGGACATCAGTGAAAGTCCATGACCGAGTACTCCGCCTTGTTGCAACAAACAATGCTCGTGCATTCCAAGGAACAGCTGCTAGCGAGGACGAAGAATGGCTCTCGGCATCCACCGGTTATGTTCTGGCTTGCTTCGACTGTATACGAGCTCTAAAGCAATGGCACCCATGGCTCCGACCACTCGTCTACAGGGTCATCCCCGAACGAGCTGCGATCAAGGATCAATGGGCCAAGGGTCGCAAACGAGTAATGGCATCCATGAAAGAGAGGCAAGAGAAGGACGGAAACCTTGAAGATCCACCAACAATGCTGGATCATTTAAGCAATGGAAAAAACGAACGGATGGCCAATGACATCGAGATGCAGCTCGTTCACCAGATGAACCTGATCGCTGTTGGCACTGTCACAACCTATTCTTCCACAACACAGGCTATCTATGACCTTGCTACCCATCCCGAATATATTCCCATATTGCGACAAGAGGTTGAATCCGTGCCTCGAGACAAGAACGGAAATTTCAGTCGTGACTCGACCCTGGCTATGGAGAAGCTTGACAGTTTCATCAAGGAGAGTCAAAGACTCTACTCTCCGGACCTATGTACGTACAGCACAAATCTTTGAATTAGTACCGACTAACAGCCTCCAGCCACATTCCAACGAGCAGCGATCGCAGACATGAAACTCCCAGACGGCACATTTGTCCCGAAAGGCACAAAGCTAGAGATCAACACCTGCTCAATCCACTCAGACAAAGATCTGTACGAGAACCCTGGCGATTTTGACGGTCTTCGCTTTTACAAGATGCGCCAAAGTCCTGGGCAAGAGAGCAAGTACCAGTACTCCAGTGTCGGCCGAGAAGATCTTTCATGGGGTTTTGGGCGTCACGCCTGTCCTGGAAGGTATCTCAGCACTATCAATATCAAGCTTATCATGGCCGAGCTCTTGATGAACTATGACATCAAGTTATGCGATGGGGCCAGCCGACCACCCAATATAGAATTCGAAGTTCTTGTAAGTAGTGCTGGGACCCTTGCGGTGTACAGCTTGATGCTGATCAGTACAGTGCTCTCCCGATCCCAATTACGAGATTCTGTTGAAGAACAGAGAACATTAGGAAGTTAGGTCGTTGTTGAGTAGCCACTCAGTATGGTTGGAAGGAATTTCTTAGCAGGTGGCAGTTCACTTTTGCAAGGTTAGAAATGATTTTGTATGGGACGCTACGTTGCAAAATCCCATTGTACTCGTAGTCTATACGATGCCTGCTATCAATAAGATGCATGTCGAGCTGTTGGGAACTATCGCTACGACCTCAACTCTTGGAGATGTAATCTTACGCACCATGAGGGATAGTATTGAAGTTCTGTTTGGCAGAACGAATGAGTGACTAGTTACATAAAGCAGTTTCTTCTCCATGAAACGACCGTCGTGCTCAACCTATAAAGATCCCTCCGGCCACTGATACTCTGGCCAGGCAAAGTCGGGGTCGTACCTCTGACACAGCACAACACTTCCAGGAGGAAACTCTTTCTTAGTTCCATCATCACACTCGATAGTTCTGGCTTCCATAGGAATAGTCCAGGAGCTAACTAGTCCAATACTCTTAGCCACATCCTCTTTGAGCCTTGCTACTTTGTCAGGACGAGGTATGAACCTATTGCGAAGCTCATCATCAGTGCTCTCCTCGTATTCTCCAGGTTCCGCTGTGACATAAGCATTCTGATACTTCTGCTGGTCAACCCAATCGATCCCACCACAATCATTCAGATCTGGTTGATGAAAGTCATTTGTGAGTGGCAAATCCACACCGCAATTAACTAGATCCTCTCCGACACTCATGTTGGCGATGGAGTAGTTGACCTGAGATAGAGCAAGGGCTTCGGTCTGGATCAAGATCTTGAAGACGACATCAGTGCTCTCAGCCTCGCCCTCTTCAACTTGGTCTTGGTCGGCAAATTGTTCGATATACCAAATCGCGCCTCTTTCTTTGGCTTCATCGTCAATGACAGCAAAGTCCTCTTCTCTGCCAGCCTCATTCTCTTTGGCGCGCATGTATTGATGAGATTTCCCCCAATAGTCTTCGGGTGCGCGCACGATCTTGAGTTCGAGTAAGGGTGAAAACTTGAAACAAGCGCCGAGTTCAAAGGCTGACTTGATACTCTTCAGCTCGTCATCGGTAAGGTTTGTGACAAGATACGCTGTGAGGCGATCTGGTGGGGCTTCGGGGGAAAAGAAAACCATTTTAGATGTAGTAAGTGTTTGAGGAACTTTTCAACGGTGGCTAATTTGCACGCAGATCATATTTATAAGTACGTGGACGACTAAGAGAGGGATGGAGGTAGTCGAATCCTTCGGCTCTGACATTTAGGCACCAGCGCCTAATTGATGTCATACTGCAGTTTTGGCTGAGTAATTGCTCTTGTGTGTCTTGGTAAATACTACACTATTATATTTATCCAATATTCTCATAGTCGTGGTTTATTTTGATGGGAAGAGGACGTTTGATCGGTAGTACCTATCTGAAGATGGGCCCAATAGAGGAAGCAATTGGATTTCCTTGTTTGTGGATCTTCCAGTGGCCTTAAAACTGGATGGGGCTTCGATACAGAACACAAACATGATTAATTCCACTAAACAAACTTAACAAACCCTATCTGTGGCGGAAACTCACAAGATAACAAAAGTCCCTCGGCTGACCCTTTTCCTTTTCGTATCCGTTGGTTGTCTACAAACAAAACCACACTATACTAGACATGGTACTATCCGAGTCAAGGGACAACAACCAACTGCATAACATATCGGCCTCTTCTGATCCCAGCTCACTTCAATACAACCTCCGGCTGAGGATCGTCGTGCCTATCCCAAGGAAACCCGTTCTTGAACAGAAGCTCATCCTTGGACTTTTCTGTTGACATGACCACCACACATGAATAATCACTGACATTCATGCTCACAATATCATAAAGGCCTCGTGAAATGTGCTTGGTAACCTGGATTACCGCCTGGTGGACATTTTCGTTTGTGCCAGTGCGCAGGATGCGAAAATTGGATTTGCCATTGATATTGATGTAAATGACTTCGACTTTCCATAGCACGGTGGTACCAGTTGGATCGGAACCGGGCCATGTAGATGGGTTGGTTGAGGGGTCGACCATGTACTGAATTTGGTTTTGATCTAACATTTTAGAAACAAGTGTTCTGTCCCTAGTAAAAGATGTGTTCTACTTGGTAAGGTACGAGGCGCTTTGTGTAAATCTGAGAGATAGATAAAACGGGTTTCGCTTTATATACACAAACTATCGTAGGTCGGGTGCAGTATATAGGCTAACATGTGAGCAGGGATCTTTTGACTGAAGCTACGCAGCTGCCTACCTACCTACCCATGTTGGTACTCCTTGATGTTGCGATCTATTGCCACATCACGTGTACTAATCCATCACCAATTATCACCGAGTCCACCTACACAGTCGTGGGCTTATGAAAGCTCATTATTGGCATTAAAGAGGGAAGCTCTATATAAGTTAAGTCACCTCACTAGCTTACGGATGTAAAGTAGCACTAGGTAGCTTCATCCGCTTATGTACGTTACTACTTAGTCTAGTACTCACTCAAGAAGCATGTACCTAAGAAGGCAGCCAGAAGGGGATACAATAAAACCAAGTAATAGGTAGGCGGCAGATATTGACTGTAAGTTAATTAATGCATATGCCATAATTACCTAAACATGTTACTGCCGATTTAGCACTCCAAAAGCACTTCCTAGTGACATCCACACACCCATTATTTACAATCTCTCCACAGCCTGATATAAAGTTAATCACGACCTTGAGCATGTAACTACAAATGATTTACCCATTGCAAATATTGAATCTCTACGCAGCCACTTGAACAAAATGCAAATTGGACCAAGCATCGTCAACACTGTCTCAAGAAAGTGTTTCCTGGAAGGATTTTCCCATTTCCATTTGCCTCGGACTTCAATTTTACTTTCATGGGCTTCCTTTTAACGTTCTTACTGGCGAAGTAACAATTTGAGGGCAAAATGAAAACCAATGGGACTTGTACAACTTGGCCATCTATCTTGTACGATGTCACGGGGGCATTAACTGTAATCAGGCGGGCGACTCTAACAGCAAGTGAGCCAGCGTATGCATTCAACTCCATGTCCCTTCAACGCAGAAGATACCTCTATCCAAGTCCACATATGCAAATTGGCGGTCTACTCAACTTTTAAGTTTCTTACTTCGCTGCAAGTGTGCCCTGATCCGTTTAGCTTGATACTGTGATGTCAGTTCTAACCTGATCCAGTCACAGCTTAAATTAAGACTAGGTTACGAATAAAACACAACAAGGACTCGTTATATATCAGCCAACACCTACTAATATCATCCATACTTGAAGCCATTCGTGTCTTTGTTGAGATTTGAACTGGCAAATTTGACCTTGGCTTTGAGAAGGATCTGCTTAGTTTATCCTCGAAAAGCGGTGACGAAAGCGCTTCATGCATGAGATCCACACCATTCTCAGAATCCATCTTCAGGAAAGTGGTAAAATGAGGGTGAGTGAGGCGAAGCAGCTCGCTAAGGGGTTATCAGTCTATGATCCGTCGCATGAGCTCACGAACGTTGTTCTCTGCTATGACCACTGGGCGAGGTTCTGCAGATCAAGACATCCTTTGGATGGGATAAGTCGGCAAATCACTCCTTGGCATGCAATCGCCGCTTATCTGCAATCAAACTAGTGGAGCCCAATGTTTCGTGATCGTGAGGGCTGAGGTTTTAGTCGAATCCTTCGGAAATAGCAAAAAGCATTGGTCTCCACTAGGCTAAAAGATAGAGTGCGCATTGAGCCAGGGAGATCAGTATTGTTCTTACAGACCTTGGCAGTAAAAAATGCAATCCACGGTACGTGGCTACTGTAGAGAGTTGCTGTAGGATATCTGCTTTACGGAGAGTAAATCTCCTAATAGAGACAATACAGAGAGTATGGCTTGATATATAATTCAGTCATTTTGCCACGGATACCTATTGTATCACAATGGGGCGTTTCGGCATTCCGCCATGGGGCCGTTATAAAGGCAAATCGCGGAAAATAACATTTGTTACCCCTGCGGGCTGTGTTAAAGACTCCTCTAGCTCTTGATTGACCAAGGGTGTGGAGAAGGCTTGACTTGGCCAGCAGGGAAGATGCATGATATGCTCACTTGTCTATTGTATCGTGAAACGATCCTGTCGGCGTTCGTAATCCTTGGATATCACCAGATGATCTTAAATGCATAAGACAGATGAAGAGAATGGGGGCTAATTCCAGATGATCGACTATTATAAAGACCTGGCTGGAACCTCTCTTCATCTCAGCATCACTCTCTGCATTGCCCACATTCACTCTTCCATACAATCTTTGACCAATATCTACCAACAGACATTCACTATGCTCGTTCAAAATCTCCTCGTTTCTTCCATCCTCCTTGCTTCCGTCCAGGCCGGACCAACTGTCCCTGCACAAGCTCCAGCCAAACGTCAAGATAGTCTTCCTGTCTGTGACGATACCTCCAGAACCTACGAAGGTCCTTACACCGATGGCGAAGGAACTTACGTCGCCTCAGACCGAACCACCCACCCGTACAAGTTCCCCAAGGTTCGCAAGTGCTGGTACGACTACTACGTCCTCGAGACTTCAGTCGAGCACACCCCATGGCAGAAGGCGTCTGGTGACATTTACTGCACCGGAACACAAGTTTGTACAGCTACAAAGCTTGTTGGCAAACAAGTCTGCCAGGAGAGGTCAGAGAGCGTCAGCGCCAGTATCGGCGCTGAGCTTGAGGGTTTCTCTCTAGGTCTGAGTTTCTCGGTCACAGAGTCCGAGTCCAGGTGTGTCCAGGGCCAGGACCTTACTGCTTGCACCTGGGATGACGGAGCTTGCCACACTGTCTGGACCCAGCAGCAGGTCCTCAAGCAAAAGGGATACCGCCGCCAGCGATGCAACTGGGGCAATGGCGACGAAACCCAGTGTATGGACAACTGGGAACAGACCACTCCGTCTGACTTTGTCGACTATGGTTGCGGTTCCCAGTGTACCGACACTAACGACTGCGGCAACACCGACGGCACGCCCTGCTCCAAGTGAGCTCTGAGACATGAATGCCGTGAGAGGTTGATTTGATGGTCTTTTCCCTTACTAGCCGTGTTGGCTTGTTGTTGTGTGAGAGTCGTACTCTCTGGGGTATCTTGGTTGTCCATACAGAATAGAGATACGGGATATGCTTTTTCTTTCTTTCGTACATTTTGATAGAGGATACTTGAGATGGAAACTGTTTTTTATTTCGGTTCACTCCATATTTATAATAAATTGGAACAGATGGTGGTTCAAGAGTTTATGCCACTTGACAAGGCCTCTCTCATATGCTAACATACGTGCTCATGACACTCAACTGTAGCCAATCGATACAAAATTGGATCTAGTATTAACAAGGCAAGTTCGAACTATAGCGATTTCGTTTCGCTACCAACGAGTATGAATGAAGTCTGTAGTAAATGCTCCTTCGGTTGAGCTCGTTGAATCATTTCCCGACCAGCCTATCTTCAGCTCATGTAAGGGGTCGCATTCTTCTTCGTTTTGCCATGCAATTCATTTCGTAATTCATTATGGGAACCGAGGTCCCTTAATTAATATTATAGTACAGTCTCAATTACAAGTATCCCTGATTCAACCACATACCTTCGGGAAACAAGCCTACATCTTGCGCGAATGAGAGAGATTGGTCATTTTGAGCCCAATTTATGGCGCCCTGCAGACGCTGCAGCAGATCCTCCGTCATACCCGGTATTGAGGCACCATTTGTCCTATCAACAGTCTCGTCAACCTGCTCCTCCTCAGCCTGCGAGCCG
This sequence comes from Fusarium palustre, assembly GCA_014899045.1. Taxonomy (NCBI): domain Eukaryota; kingdom Fungi; phylum Ascomycota; class Sordariomycetes; order Hypocreales; family Nectriaceae; genus Fusarium; species Fusarium palustre. Next base: position 201,559 of record JAAVUH010000127.1, on the reverse strand, counting down.
TCGACACGCGAGTCGTCTGATACAGGTGACGTCTCAGTCTCCTCAGTGCTATCTGAGTAAGCCCTTTCTGTGACTTCCTGTACCACCTGGGGCCGTGTGCCGACGTCGATTCCCATTTGAAGGGCGAAGCTGACCGTCGGATCATCCTCCATCCACCGCGAAAAGCTTTTTGCATAAGTGTTGGGTGATAACGGACGGGGCGATACTGGACGACGGGGCAACACTACTGGTCTTGCCATTTGCATCGGCATTGGGATGCTAGGTTGGCCCAGGAGTATGGGCATAAGTGACTGATTCCTGCTGACGAAACGTCTCAGAGCAGCAGGAAAGTCGCTATCTTGTACGAGACGATCTTGACTCAGACACACGTCGATTGTTAAAGCGAGGCGTAGATACTGGGCGGGACTTCGTGCGAGGACATCGGTCTGGTCGTTTGTGATCATCATCTGCGTAGGCTCATTGACACCAACACATTCCATAAAATACCGGATTGTCTTGGATATAGAATGTACGCCATCGTATTTGGGATGGAGTTCCCTAAACACTTGGATAAGAACATTCAGCCGTGATTGTTTCGAGGCGACGTCTGGTCGAGACCAGATCTCGGCAGCCGAGGAGGCCGCAGACATTTTAATATCTACCATGTGCATCGCAAGCGGAAGGGCTGTGCACGCCACTGCACTACTGGGTAGCCAGCGTGTTAAACGGTGTGGATGTAAACGGGCGAAGCATTCGGCTATGGCCTTCGTGGCACTTCTCAAATCTCTTCTGTTGTTTTTGAGAAATTGAGTTTCTTTGGGTCTCTGTGTGATGAGACCCAGCACGAGACCGAGGTGAAGTTCATAATTGCAGAGGGCCACTTGACTTGCGCTGCAAAAAATGTTAGTGGGTGTATCCAATCTGGAGTGATGATGGACGACTTACTGGAAGTAGATCCAGACCAAGTTGGTAAACAGCACTGCAGAATCTTCGTGTGGTCCAGCGTTTTGTGTAAGATCCTTGAGAGCCAAAGGCGGTCTCGTAGCAGCAGCCCAATATCTCAACGATCTTTTGTGTTCTTGTACCTGTACATAAGCTGATGAATGCGCCTCGGCATCTAATATCGGAATACTCTCAGTGGGATAAACCAAACTAAGAATATCGGTCAATGTAATGCATAACTCTGTAAGTCTTTCCAGGGCAAGAATGAGTTTGTGCTTTGTCGCAATATTATAAACGCGCGACGACTCGAGTTCATCCACCAAGTCATCATATCCCAGTGGTGAGCAAGAGGAAAAGTCGAATTGCGCACTCGAGATCTGAATATTCCTTCTCACGCAGATCGGCATGATACGATCGCGGATAATGCAGCACCACCATATGCGCTTGAGAACATTTCGTCGCTTGACATCCTGCTGCGAGATGGTCAAGCCGAAAGTGGGCATATCATATTGATGAGCGCCGCAGGACTTGGCATGCTGGATTGCTATTCTCAGCCATCTGCTGTTTGCCTTTCGAGGACCGGAGCGGAAGGTTGGACACCAGTATGTGAGGAGAAGTGCGGCTTGCGCGATAGAGACAGGGTCAGGGTCGGTGGAGAAGTCATATAATAGCTGCGACGATTAGAGATGACGAAAGGCGTTTATGGATGGAGACATACTTTAGCCTTTGTGTAAAAGGACTCTTTTGCTTGCAGAATGGATGAGAAACCAAGAGTTTGGAGGCTTTCTTTTGGAACGAACTATGATTGTTAGACGAGACTTAGATCTTCATCGCGTCGTTGTACGTACAGTGCATGACGCAAACATCATCGATTGCAGCAGAAGCATCGAAACAGGTGTACCAGGAGTAGCATTTTCTGAGGGTATTGGGTCGTAGGCATTCCAGAAGTCGGCTTCGTTTAAAAGAGGCAATAATGGGTGGATATATAGGAAGTAGTGTTTCATGAACTGATCAAGGATAGGCTTGGACGGAACGCGTAGACAGCCTTGGGTGTTGAGGTGATTGAAATCGCAATCGCGCATGTTCAACGTTCTGAGGAACGGCATCGACGAGTACAAGGCTTTCAATTCGGATCGTACAGGTTCGCATGGCTCTTCGATGGTTGCGGTTGACGTGGCAGATTGAAAAGACGCTGGCGTCAATGGCTCCATCCGTTCGGACTCGAATATATTGTCGGGTGTCGGGTTGATTGGCGTGTCGATATCTGCCCGGTCGCGATGGTGTGGAGATTTGTATTCGCTTTCTTCGAGGTTCAGCAGGGCGGAGGAAGCCTCTTCGATGGGACTTTGTGGGTTATCGTTGCTGGAAGCTGGCGATTCGGCCGTTGTGACGGCCTCGCAATCGCGTAGGATATCATTGGAGGCGATTGACTCGGGGCCTTTTGACTCGGGGCTGCAATGCTACATGTGAGTAGGTGAGAGAACAAAAAGAATAACCAGGTAAAAACATACAAATCATCAGCGCGACGAGCGACGACGCATTCGCAACCGTCAAGACGACAGTTGGTGCATGGTGTCGAGGTGCGGGTGACATCACATCTGACCTTGCGCTTACGGCACTTGAGGCATGCCTTTGTCGCCCTCTTCCTCGAGACCTGCTTCTTGGCAAAGCGAATAGACTGCTGCTGGGAGTTGTTCATCCTGATCCTGGTCCAGGGAGAGCGGAGCACACTCGGCGGCAAATGGTAACGTTGCTGCTACCCGAGGTTGATGGATGGATTTGGGTGAAGAGGAGTAGAGCAGAGCAAAGCAGAACAGGAGGGGGACGCGAAATATCGAGGTTCAAGGCCCTGAACCCCGGATTTACCCCAACTATTAGCCCCTGTAAGGAGTAAATTAGCGGCATGCGACTTCGGGATCCTCGGGTTCCATCACCGGGAGGGGCGAGCGAGGGGGTTATTAGATAGATCCGCGGGGAAATTGCTTGCCATACAGTCAAAAGGACGGTAATAATGGTAGACAAGTGGTTATTTTCCTTTCTGTTTTATCTCTCCATTTTTTGTCTCCAGTCTTGGTTTGCTTTTGTAGTATTCGTAACTCATATTGTATGGACATCAGGGAAGTCTCTCAGTGACGACGCGGCGGCTAATGTGGCAAAACGGCAAGTGCCGACATCGCAGATCCGCAGAAGATCTTTTGCAACCGAGCTGCATATCAATCGTTGCTAATGAACTTGTTGTGCCAATCACTGAATCGCGGCTGAAAGCCTGATAGACTTCTCCGGTGGTCGGAATATCCAGCGCCGAACTGTCATGTCTCTCTCGATACTAAGCGGGCATCATTTGGCATTGGACTTTTTGTTTCCCTTGGGTCTGTTCTAGACTGCCGAGATCCTGTATTTTGTACTGCTATGCTTTCAATTACTCCCTTGTTTCCCAGCCTTGGCGCTATCTTGCATCCATGCTATCCCTAAATGCGGTGCTGAATAATTTCACATTCTCATACCCTATACCAGATGCTTCCACGAAGCTCAGCGGCGACTTGAGAACGGTTCGCTAATTATTTACACAATGAATGTCCTGATCTGTACCTGTACTACCTAAAGGCGATCATATTTGACATTCTCTCTGAAGCTTGGTTGATTTATTCTTCATTGCTCTGGTGCTTGCTCATCGTCCATCTCGTTTGGCTCCAATTCATTGGGGCTTGGAGATTCTGGTGCTCTCTCTTCAGTCTCAACCACCTCATTGACCTCGTCGGTCGCGTTAATTTCACTGTTCCCACCCTCGTTGACCTCATTGGCATTACTGGCTGTTTGCTGCTTGATGTTGACAAGCGCAGGGTTGTCTACTATTTGGTAAAGCATCTGCACAGCCTCTGGTGTAAACACAGTCGATCCAATCTTGACAGGTCTCCTTCCTTTCATTCTCTTGATTGGCTCATGTCTCCCAACAAAGCGGTCGATCCAACTTTCGCTCAGTGGCTGACAGTCGCCGCGATCTAGCAAGAACTTTGTAGCAAGCTGTGTAATCTGCACCCTTGTAGGCGCTAGGCCAAGCGCATCTTGCAGTACGAACCAGGAAACTATCAGCTTTTCCTCCACGGCAGAGAGACGTTGTGCTGCCTCGTGGCTCTTGTTTGGACTTTTCGCACCTCTGAGGCGAGCTCTTAGGGTAGTAAATGGGACATTATTGCGACGAGCTGCGCCTTTGAGGCTGTGGCCGAGGAACTTGATTTCGTAGATTGCCAACCTAAGCTGTTCTTCAGTGTATGCCCGTTTCCGTTGAGGCATGATGAGAAGAAGCTGGGGGAGTAGGTAACTGATAAAAAGGGAGGAGACATTCAAGGGAAAATGATACGCGACACGGATTGAAGCACGCGTCTGATCACGTGCTCGACTTGATTTGGCCTCCCAGACAATAGAACGAAACGTCCATTTCCCATCAAACAATACATGACCAAGTCCACGTAGGGAGGTTGTGAATATCAGAATAAAAATACTTTACTGCAGGACAAAAAATTTCTTTTTCCCTTTCCGATCGCGACTTACTTCGGTCGTGGTTACTTTACATACGGATAATGTAAGGCAGAAGGTCTAACAGTTACCGATACTATCTAGACAAGGGACCAAGAAACCTTGGCATACTACCGATCTCTCTGAGCTTGAAACTACTAGACGAAGTAGCATACGATGCTAGTATTCTTATATAGTTAATCTGCTCGACCAACTCCTTGTGTGCCCTCTTCGTCCGCCATCAAGTCTGAATCTCAGATCCTTTCACCTTCCGTGTCATAGATCTCGATGTAAGGACTGGCATTGGAGAATACAATTTGAGCCCCGGGATTTTCATCCTTTGGTAGCCAGGTTCGGGCCCCATCACGATTCTTCAAGTAGAGGCCCCCATCAGGCAACAAATCGAAAGACGCGACTTTATTCTTTGCCCAAGGCAGACATTGGTGTGCCGTACAAGGAATAAAAAGACCGTCAAGTTGGCAAACGAAGTTGATGCCATTGTCAAAAGTCAGGAAAGGCTGATTTCGAGGCTGGGCTTTGAAGTATCCTAAACTCATGGCGCATGAGTTGCCTACATTGTTATTCTGTCAAAACCATGATCAGGATGCTATCAGGGTCATATTGACTTACGCGGTGTCTTAAGCCCTGATGTCAGGGATATTGTGTTCATCAGTCCTTGATTTGTAGCCTTTTCCATTTCTTCGAGGTTGTCGATTTCTTTACCCATATCGTGGCGAAGTTCAGCAAGCTGATGGTGTTCTTTGAAAACGCAACATCGACGTTCTAACCCGACTGCAACATGACTACGGCTGTCATTATGGTTGCAGAAGAAAATCACACCGGTTTTCCCGACTCCATGCCAAGGATTGACTCCAATCAACTTATCATCCAAGACAACACACTGGTTGTGATGAAGGCCATTCTTGCAGCCAAGATTCATATGATCCTCGACCGTTTTGAGTTGGTCCTCGGAATCACAGGTCAACCCACCATAGACAACAGCGACGATGGGAAACCTTCTCTGAGTGCTCTCGCGGCGAGTAAGAATCGGATGATTCGATTTTTCGCTGACGCAAACTGATTCGCTCGACTTCTCGTCATAGTTGGCTGAACAGATGTGCATTGATCCGTTGCCGTACTGGTAGACGAAAGACAAATTCCAGCCGAGACGAGGCAACTCTTTCTCGTATATCTCGTCGTTCACCAACCCCTTAATCGCATTGATTTTGATCGAAATTTCCCCATTCACGACAAGAGCTTGCAGTGCTGATGTAACATCGTGAATCCCACATACTGCTGCAAGAATCTTGAGATCATCCCTTGCTTTGCATTGAGTTGTCGGTGTTGGTTTGCGGATGGGCAAAAGTGCTTCCCACTCTTCGGGTGCAATAAGCGAGTTCATCCTGGCCTCGAAAGAGCGAATTGGCACACACTTTCCGTTTTCCTCCTGCTGCATCTCATCATTGGCTACAGACTGCAGGTAAGTCGTGACCGGAGTTCGTATGTCCTGAAAGTCTGTGGTAGACGCATCTGATGAAGGACAGTTGGGCGTACTAGAAGGCTCAGTTTCACGAAGGCTCAAGATATCTTTAAATGTGGGAGATGGTAAGAGAGCTGCTTTAATTATACTTTGAACCAGTTCGTTTCTCGTTGTCTTGGCAAAGCTGTCGACTTGAGATAAGATCTCAGGAGTTTTTACAAGCGTGTTGACCTGACCGAAAACATGTCAGCTATTGGTGACGGGGGGGAGAACATAACTGACTACTGATACGATTTTGTCCATCTCATTATGAAGGGCAGTACGCACTGCCAGGAGTGTGGTGATGTCAGTTGGGATAGAGTTAGGGTTGGACGTTGAGGCTGCATATGGAACAATTAGAAATGTTCTTCGCATCGAAAACTCGCTCTCTATAGGACGCACTGTACTTGTCTCCGTTTGAAAGCATATCTCAAATACTTGTGACAAGACTCTTGTACTTCATGAAGTCATTGAAAAGTGTTGCTGTATAGCGCATGACAGGACCGTAGTCTAGGAACTTCATGCCTGGCGCCTCGTGAAATCGGACACGCTCGTTCCAGGTCCTGGTTGCATTGAATTTCGTTAAGATTGCCCTTAACTGTCAGTAAACTGCACTTCGGTGCTTGCATGCGGCACTCACCAGGTGTATTGTGGATCCCTGGCGACCATATCCGGGAATGCAGCAGCTGTTTTGTACACAGCAAAGATGTCCCAGGGACGGTCGATAGTCTGCAATTTTCCTACCCCATTATAACAAACCGAGATAGTAGTCTCTGTGTTTCGCAAGGCGCTGTTGTCTGAAGGGTGCTTGGCCACAGAGCTTAGTGTCTCGTTTAAACCGCCGGAGCCGGTCTTGGTATGTGCAATTTCTCGAACACTATACAGGTTATTCCCTCACATCTTTCGCGAGTTTCGTGTGCTCTTACGCTTGTATGACGCTATTTCTATCACTGCCGTCTAGACAGCGGATCGAAATGATACCGATAAAGTAACCACCTTCGACGAAGCCTGGGATAATGGTCAGTATTGAAGTGGTATCATGTTTGGTGCTTACCCGAGATGTAAGAATCTCCAAAGGCCTCATGGAAAACGTCCGATCCAGGATCGAATCCACCAACACCCCTAAAATGATCAGGGGCTGAAGTTGTGAAAGTTCGAGATATAACTCTGACGGACACAACAATATTGACGTCGGCAGCTATAATCTTGTCTGTATCGAAAAACGTTCCGCTTCCTGTACGATAAATACACCCGTGAATCATAGCGTCGCTTTGCGAAATTTCCATAGCTGTTGCGATGTCTGATAGTCGGTCGACAACCTTTGAAGAGTACATGAAAGAGCTTGACGATTCCTTGACAGTGAGCTCCCCATCATCGTGACAGCCAACGTTACTCATGCAGAGCTTATGGGTATACGAGTTGAACCCCATAACCTAGATGATTGTCAGTATCATTCAGACGCTCCAAAGGTCCACTTACAATGCGCATGGATTCGTTATAGGGGGCGAGTGAGTAAGGCATGATGAAGGATGGTTTCAACAGGTAATCTCGACATGTAAAATGAAGAATAGTTTGAATGAAGGAGAGCTGAATGTATGGCGATACGACGTAGAATTTATGAGTTAGAATGGGCAAAGGGAATACTGTAGCTTGAAGAGCATGCAGCTTGACCGGAACGGTCTCCGGCAGGTAGGCTAGTAACTGTCGAATATGAATCATTTCAGCGAACAGATCACAGTTCAGGACGAGAAAATATAGCACTTTGGTATAATAAATGATGTGCCCTTCTTTCAACGTATGAGATCCCACGACATGGCAAGAAACAAGTGATCAACCCCTGTCTAAGCGATACAAAGCGCTTTGTGACAAATGAACGAAGCAGGAACTGTAGAACTAACAAATACATGCTTACAAGGATTCGTTTGATCGCGACACAGGATCACTTGCTTGATGTAGCGTTGTTGTTCACTTTGTAAAAGCTGTTTTGTGCCTTTACATCCCTTTCAGCTGAAGTCTCTACAATCGAAACAAGGCTTTTGCAGTCAGATAAGTGGTATCATTTGTTCCATTAAACAGATCTAAAAGGCTAGGATGACTTCTTGAGGTGCTTTGTATACTGTTGACTTATCGTCAAATGCTCGACAAAGTCCTTTATCTGATTGTCGTTCACAAGTGAACTGTTTGTCCCCACGAAACGTTCCAACAAACATGATCTCATCAAGCTTTACCCACGCACTGGAGACGTATCAGAGGAAGTTTTAACCATTTAAGCTACCCATGCAGGTAGTTTAGCTAGCAAGCACAAAAATTGGTAATCCGCAGTAGGTGGTCATGATAAAATAAACGCCAATAAACTCAATTCATCTCCACTAATTACCCTTATTATTATGTCAAAGACGTCACAGGGACGAATGTGGTTTATAGTTGGTATAGCAACACTAATAAGTCTCAGGCTCATGGTGACGTACTCGACTTTGATAACAAGAACATATATAAACATTTCTCATAATTTCAATCTTTCAAATTCCCAACAACATTACTATTTTAGTCTACTTGTCCAATAATCTCCTCCCCGAAAAACATAATGTCAGCTCTTCGCGCTTATCAACCTCTCCTGCGCCGTGCCGTGCAGCGCACAGCGCCCACCACTACCCGCCGCTTCCTCAACACAGAATCCGCGCCTACACTATATTCGGCACGCGCAAAAGCAATTGGCGCTCGCAAAGGCCGCATCGAAGGCGAGAACCTCAATGTCGAACTTACCATGGCCAAGGCCCTCGGAGGTCCCGGCGACAAGGGCAAGACGAACCCTGAAGAGCTGTTCGCCGCTGGTTACGGAGCTTGCTTCCAGTCTGCCATGAACGCTTGCGCCGCGCAAATGGGCATTGCGATGCCTTCCAATGTCGAAGACAGCGTGGTAGATACGACGGTGCATCTTGTGGGCGATATGAAGTCGCTGGATATGAGCCTGCGTGTGGATATGAAGATCATGGTCAAGGGTCTGGAAAAAGAGGAATTGCAAAAGGTGGTTGAGAAGGCCAAGGAAGTCTGCCCATACTCAAGAGCTACCAAGGGGAATGTCGCTACAAACTTTGAGTATGTCCAAGGTTAATTGCTACTTGCGAGCTATAGCGTGTATGTGTATCTGGAATACCAAATATTAAACATCTTCAACTGCGTTGCGAGGTATCGCAACACATGATTGGGTAAAGTCCTGTAGAAAGGAAACGTACACAACCTGGGGCAAGTCTTTTTTTGCACCGTAACGATATTATCCTTCGCATGACCTAGACTAGATCCCAGAATCATCCCAATCTTCCCGAATCAACTGAGCTCCTTTTTCGCCAATCATAAAAACAGGCCCAACTATATTGACATCAGGTAAAACAGGGATGATACTGCAATCAACAATGCGAAGGCCATCAACACCATAAACTCTGAGACGTGAATCCACTACACCGCCATCTGCTTCCGGGAGCATCTGGTTTGTACCAGAAGCATGCCAGTTTGGAATCGTATTCGCCTTGACGTAATCAAAGATAGCATCTTCATCGCCGTCTTCTACAGCTGCACCGGGGCTTACTTCGCCGTTATTTGCACCGTATGTAAATCGAGAGAGAGCAGGATGAGCCAATATCTTGCGAAGATAGTGGAAGCTTCGGATGACAATTGCTCGGTCTGCGTCATGAGTATAGTACTGAGAATGTCAGGACATGGAAAATTAGAAACCTAGAGTGATACTGTCTTCGAGGACTTACATTTGGGTGGATCTCGGGAGCCATCATCATTGATGTACCCTTCAGTGAGATATTGCCCCGCGATAAAGCAACCATACTACTCGCAGTCAACGAAATATAAGATTCATTGGGGAGTTGCTTGTAGTAAGGTGTTGGTCCAGACGGATACCATGTTGATTCAAAGAGGTACTCAATATGCGATTGGTCTCCGAGGCCGGCTTCTACTACCGGGCCTGCCCCAATCTCGAACAGCTCTTGCTCGGAAAGTCTTTGAAACCCGTTCGTGATTCCACTTGGAGCGGTATAAGGGCCGGTGCCATTGCTGTAAAACTCCTAATCTGGCATTAGCAACGTTACTTTGCATATCTTGACATGCTCACCTCTTGAGCTGCTTCTAGCAAGGTAAAGTCTGACGACAATTGAGATGACGAGAACTTGATATCATCCTCTACCCTCGCCATTATGCTAAAGACGCTGTGATCGTTCAAGCTGTATGGAGATTAATTTGTGGAAACTAAACGACTTCGGGGCATCTCACTTGCGACCAATGTTCTCGTTGATAAGCACAGGCTCAATGGCAAACTTCTCAAGCTCAGATGAAGGACCAAAACCCTATATTCAAGTCAGCTAGATCATTAGCCCTGCGGACGGCTCACTAACCGAAACCATAAGAAGCTGCGGTGACTGAAAAGCCCCCATTGACACGATAACCTCTTTCGAGGCGTGCACTTGATGTGTTCTCCCAGTAGGATGGTCCATGAATCGGACACCTGTGACCTTTGGTCGCTCACCACCAGCTTGTGACAAAAGCTGCTGGACAGGCGCGTAGTACAGAACATCAAGGTTCTTCCTGTGGAGAGCTTGCTTCAGATATCCGTCGTAGCTTGAGCTGCGTAAAAGGTCCTTGTCAAGTGTGGCGGTTCCTTGTTTAACACCTGTGCTATTCCCAGTATTGTAGTCCTCGACAATGGGAATGTTGGCGGCTTGGCAGGCGTTCATGAAGGCAATGCCTGTTTCTGGGACGTAGCCCTGGTATGCGATTTCAAGGGGTCCATTTCCATACGCTGTGCTGTTGTAGGTCTTGTAAGTATTGTCAAATCCCTTGGTTTCGTTTTGAGGGTTGAAATGAGTGCCCTTTGTCGTCAGTCATGGTTCTGATAACTAAAGTACTTGACTTACCTTGATGAAAAGAGGATAAACATCGTCCCATGACCATCCCGGATTTCCTTTCTTCTCCCACAGATCGTAGACTGTAGATGTTCCACGCCCATAATAGAATCCGTTTATCATGCTGCTCCCGCCCAGTCCTTTTCCGCCTGTTATCGTTAGTTATCGTTAGTCAATGATATTCAAAACAACTGGCAAGGATATCACGAACGATGGTAGGTGAGGATTCTTCCGTCAAGACCTTGCTGGGGTGCTGTGTCAAACCTCCAATCAATGGGCGACCCTGTTACTTATCAGCATGTAGTCAATAGCTCCAAAATCAGACCTACCTGTTATTAGGGTATTTCCGCCTAGGGGCTTATATGCTGCGACGACATTTGGGTCAGGCCCAGCTTCGAGAACAAGAACACGAAATTTGCCCGATTCAGTAAGTCGGTTTGCCGCCACGAGTCCTGCTGTCCCACCTGTAGTACTCATCAGCTCAGAATCATAGATTCTTCAGTTGGACGTCTTACCCCCAGCAATGATGAAATCGTATTCGTCCTGGATCACAGCTCTCTCAATACCTTTGATTGGACGAGCCAAGATGCCGTGAGCACAGAGGAGACCAACTGCTAAAGTGAGTGTAGACGTGAACATACTGAAGCGAGAGTATTCGTGAAAAGAACGAATGATGGGTAAAAGAGTCGTATCGACGCTTGGGAATTGCGAAAATGAGAGAACCAGGAGATGAAAGACGGGGACAAGGTACTATTATGTGATTGTCTCACCAAGCTGACATGGTGTGTTGACTTGTAGGAAAGCGCCGGACGTCATGTTCATCTCTGATCTCGATTGACTATGCAATACGACTGGAAGGACTCAATAGCTTGCTTGTTGGGAGGCTTGGAGAGCAAACAGCATTGACTAGGCTACCCCGCACTACAGACAGTTCCTTGTTTTGGCAATTTAGCTACTTCTAGTGTAAGCCTTGTAGAAGCCGATTAATATGCTTAATTCTGATGGACTAATTTAGCCAAGTCTTGACTTTTGCGTGATGACTGAATGACGTTTTGACACAGGATTACGGCCGTTTTCAAGTTTGGAATACAACGTTCAACGACCTTACATGGTGGACTGGATTTCACGTGCACCAACCAAACAAATGCTTCCCATTAGTCTGCCATGCCAGATCTATTTGCTTTTATCATGAGTAGCCTGTACTATAACAGGAGATGTGGCGTTATTGCCCGCTGGAAAGTGATGTCTCCTGTATATAGACGAAAACCCCTCCTTCTATTTATATTGTGCAACCCTTCTCTTCGTGGCTCGCTGTGAAAGATGCCCAGTCACGGGCCCTTTCCTCCGCTAAACGAAGCCTGGCTTTGGAATGGTTGTACGCGGGAATTATTTAGAGATTATAAAACATAATAAATGAATATGGTGGTCCCTGGAGATAGACGAGTCATGTTGCATTGAAGTACCACTGTATATGGCTTGTCAATGTTTATGAGAATGTCTCACAACGGCATCAGGCATTATATTCCTTCTACCAATGTTCACTCATCCTATCCAGCAGAGTCCGGCTTGGCACGCTACTTCTGACTATGCGTGAACGACCATCTATTGGACGAAGAGCTCAGCTTCAACCCACTTTAAACATCCTCAAGCTGACATGTCGTCTGAGGCTGCTTGGCGGGACCTAATGTAGCAGGTAGATCAGTAATCCGTCAGCCGGCGTAGGGGGCACGCATACTTCAGTGCAAATGAGGGCAACACAGCGGCGATATTTAGAAATAAAACCCGACGGAGATGTTTGTAAGCCAGAAAACTCCACTCGTGATCTTCAAGATACATACGGTTCTTGGAAAAGGTAATAGGTCTAGTGAGCTGAACTACCTACCATTTGTCTATACGTGTATTCGGAATCGAAGACCATTTACTTGCATCTAATTCAACCCTAGGTTTGTAATATAATTCTACTCTACAACATGTAACTTTTTCTAAACCGTGTAATTTAGATCATCATGCAGTTAAACATAGTCGGATGCATAACTATAAGTAAAAACCCTGGAATTTAGTTTCTTGTCTTTACAGCCAAACATGGAATGTAAGTTGTACCTTGATGTGTTTATGTTATCCAAAACAGGAAATTGAGCACGGGCGTGACCAAAAGGACTGGATGGATCAACGTTGTCAGCTTTCGGGGACCTTTTCATGTATCGTGTAGATCCCGATGACACATTTCAGGGAGTTCCTAATGATTCCCAGGCACAATGCCTTGCAACGCCTGATGAAAGAATACGAAACAAGTACTCACAACCTGGGATGATTGTTATAGAGTGTAACAGATCGACGATCTAAATGCTTTCGTGTTGTTCAACGAGAGAGTCGAAGGCTTTGTTATCGGACGTCTCCGAAGCGTAGCTGGGAAGAAACAACTATTTAAGAATTAAAGGTTCCACGGATCTGCTCAATTTCGAATTAAGCACCACTCACCAACAATCCAAACGAACTCGCTCAAGTAACAAACTCTCTGCAATCAACCATGAAGCTATCTATTGTCCTGTCCTCGGCCATCTTTGCTGCACTTGCCAAAGGTGCAGCATTCAACAAAAGGCAGAGTGTTGCAACTTGCTACGGCGACCAAGGCCCGAACTTGAATGACTGTAAGTTGGTGAAAGATATCTGTATCATTCCTGTTACTCATGCTTTATAGGTGATAGTCTTATTGCGCTTCTCGGCTGGACTGGCACTTCGACTGACCAGATCGAGCCTGGTACGTTTGTTGAAGAGGTCAAAATTCATAAGAAGCTACTAACGTGCATTGTAGATGCATCAGGTGGTGTCTCTTTCTTTGATGACCACCATGCCTTGAACTGCGAGATCGGCATTGGCTGGAATGACCCAAACAATCGTCTCACCATCACCACATCTTCGCTACTGCCTTATATCAACATCATCAAAGACAAGTGCATTATTCCAAGCCAGGCAGGTGGTTATTCTGACAGTGTCGACGACAATTGGACTGTACGAATCACAAATGATCCTCAGTACAACCCTCCATCTAAACAACGACGCCAGGCTGAAGGCGATGTAAGTTAACATAATACCCAGAGAATCCCGTGCTAACATCTGAACAAGTCTTTCAATCTTGAGGTCCTGAGCCATGCCATCGAACGCCCCGGCTTCCGTCAGAAGGTCGGTCCCAGCCTTCCTAGCGGCAGTTCGTACACAGTCACCACTGGCGAAGCGAACACCGTGTCTGTTGGCGCATCCTTCGAGATCAGCGGTGGGTTCTTCGAAATTTTCGAGGCTGGCGCAAGCACTAGCTTCGAGAGCAGCCACACTGTCGAGAACTCAGAGTCTACTCAGATTAATGTCGACTGCGGTGCTGGAAAGAACGGTCAGATTTATTGGGTGCCCAAGTGGGATCACTATGAGGGAACTTTCGTCCCTAGCAACACGGCCGGTGATGTTTGGAATCCTCTCGACGACAGCGCTGGTGACTACATGATTGAGTGCCAGGGCTAGGTTCTATGGTAAATAATCAACCAGGCCAAAATGATTTGAAGGGTCTACTTCGATAAGCTTCCACCCCTCAATATCAACTCGGGTTACGTCCTTCTCTTCTCTAGATACTTTCAGTGTCTGATACCTTTTTATCAACTGCTATTTATCCTTGGAGCATGCACACCTTGCAGATAGCACTCAGCAAGTACATATATATACACCACATTCCTTAACCCTTGTATCTTTTGTGACGAATGTTGAATTTTAGTATCCATTGTTGATTCATACTTGTCATGATTTATCTGTTGCTCTACGGGTAGCCTATTACCAACTGCTTACAGATACAGCGCTTCACTCCGTCAAGTCAAGATGCACCTCGGATTAACTTAACGATAGAAGTGTAGGGAAATTCCTGTATTTTCGCGCCCATTCCTTATTCGATCTACCACTATCGCAAGCCACGGCATCAAGCTACCGAAGCCGCGATCCTACTGATATAGTGTTGTGATATTATGCGGAGCAAAATCGCAATGCTCACATTCACAAATATGTCCCCCATTTGGCCAACAGAAGCAGGACCATAGAAAATGAACTCTCCAAGGGCTGAATCCGCCTCAGAAGTATTTCCTCCGGCCGCTTCAAGACTCGCCGCAGGTGCACCCTGCCCCGACACTGGGATCAACTCCCAACTTCCAAGTTTGCTTTGAGACATTGATCCAAAGAATTTTCTGATCGTGGATGAATTCTCAGCCTTTCTCCTTCTCCACTGCCATGTTTGAGTCTGCCCATTGACAACAACTTCAAAGGGCCACGAGGCACCCTCCATGAACATACTCGTCTCCCTGAATTTAGACTCGAATCCATCAAAGCTAATTGTGCTCTGTTGGCTGAAGGCATGGCGGCTTTCAATGGTACATATCGGCTGCTTCCCAGATTCGTATGGACCTTCTTTGATCTTGAGCCTACTGCTAGAGAACATCTTGGCTGAGTATGCAACTGGTCCTTTGAACTGAGGACCAAGTTCAAGAACACTGCTGCCGCCACCAGTCATGACATTCCAGATGTGAAACCTGGCAGGCAGTCTGGTGAAGCCTATGCGAGGATGATAGCCATACCCTCCTGGGACAATGTTGGGGGCTTGCTGGTAGACTTGCTGTGGGTATCCAGGTGGCGGAGCTTGTGAGTTCTGTGGATAGTTTGGCATGCTGGGATGAACCGGAGGTCCTTGTTGGTACAAGGGCTGTTGGTATGGCTGTTGATAGTACGACATGATAGTATTGTGTGATTGGCCAAGAGTCCATATAATCAATAGCTAAAAGACAGGTGAAGGGAGAACGAATGAGATTGAGAGACAAAGGCGATATGCGGATGTAATAGGTCTGCCTTTGTGGGCTTCTAAGAATTTCTTTGCACAACAGAAAGAGACCAAGATTTAAGAAGGTTGTTTGTGACTGCTGGTAGAGAAGGGGCTTATTTAAGGTTAAATAGAAACTAACAAGACTTTTCTTCTTGTTCGGCGCTAACCCATTTTGGAAAAATCATGCGCTCTCAGCAATCAGCGTCCAGCAATCCATCGTGTTACGCTAGGCCCATCTTTACGCCTTAATTCATAGATGGGGCTTAGACCTAGAGCGTGAACGGCGATCACTATAATGACAAACATTCACTTGCGTCATGTTTGGTAAGTTGGTTTTAATCCGTCTATTAATTCCCTTTCCCAGAAGCTTGGTATGTCTCATTTAAAGGTGATACGAATAAAAGTCCGGTGTCAAATCCTTTAGCCCCTCTGCTGAACCTGCTATCCGTATGTTCCCCGTATGTACTCGTCCAACAATCTTTCGGCTTTTATCAAAGCTTGGTCCCTCATTCCCAAGTAAACAGTGTAGATCAAGGGCACGGAGTTCCGTCAGTGTGACCACAACTGTTAGTATCGGAGCACTTGGAGCCACAGCCGTAGTTAATCATGTCCGAAGGTGTAGTCTGCTCCCAATCCCCCATGCACTGAGTCTCGTCTCCATTGCCCCAATTGCAACGCTGACGCCGGTAGCCTTTCTGTCTCAGAATCTGCTGTTGAGTCCAAATTGTATGGCACTGACTGTCATTCCATGAACAAGCGGTGGAGTCATCAGCCGTAACACAGCGCGATTCCGACGTTGTTACAGTAAAGTCCGCCCCAAGGCTGACGCCTTCAATAGCAACTCCAACACTAACACTAACACTTTCGGATCGTTCTTGGCAGACTGATTTCCCAGACATCTTGGTTGCGACGCAACGCTCACTGTTGGTACAGTAGATGTCGCCTGTAGCCTTCTGCCACGGGGTGAATTCGACAGCGGCATCAACTACAAAATAGTCCCACCAGCACTTTCGGATCAAGGGGAATTTGTACGGATGAGAGACCTGGTCTGAGGTCACGTAGGTGCCCGAGTTGTCGGCGTATTGGCCATTATAGGTTTGAGACCTGTCATCGCAGCTTGGGAGCTTGTTGTCCTGGCGGACTGCAAGACCATGAATCGGAACTGCAGGGCCAGAGACAGCAACACCGAGAAAGGTGGAGAAAAGGAGGAAAGTCCTGATTGCAAGCATTGTGGAATTAAGTGATGTTGATAAGTATGCTTTGGAATGAAGAGCTGGATATTTTGGGCCCAAGTGGAATATAGACGACTTCTCTTTGTATTTTATAGACATTTTTCAACCATCCTGATCATGTTGGGGTCCATAATGCTCCGTACAAGCCGGGCGAGAGAAATTGTCCAGCCTTAGAAGATCATCTCCACGATGCACTGAATCGAAGGTTGCTATTATTGTGTTTCTCTTCCTCCATCAGTTTGTGGCTTCTTCTATCCAGTTACAAGAACTCAACAAATGTGCTAGTCCTGCATGTGGCTGCGTAGTGGATGACACACGTGATAACGACCACAGTATTGGTCGATCTACGCTTTCATTCATGTTCCATTATGGGACTTAAAGCAGGCTCCCGGGGCTGAGTCCTTGCATCAGTAGGCTGGATGACAGACTGTGGGGGCGGTTTGAGGCCTGCCAAGGCCGGTCCACGAAGTAACTGATAGCTTAGCAACCACGATATGCAAAGAATAATTATAGTAGCAGCCTGGTTATCAGAGAGGCTGTTCGATAGTTTTATGACAGGAGATCGACTTTGAAAAATCATGGATAAGAGTGGGTTTCGTATGAATCAAACAGACTGAGGCAGTGAAGGGAAACCCGCCATGCCGTTCGGGTAACAAAGCATGCAGTCGATACAAGAGATGATTGACAGCAGATACAATTATTCTCTATCTCAACAACGCCTCAGCCTTTGCCGAGAATCCGTGCCGATCATAATGAAATCTATAAGGGTTGCTCAGCTAACACAAGAACTAAACCCATACAATCGAGTTGATTGTTCATGATGAATAAGCGTGTAACAGAACGGTGTGAGTCTAGGCCAAATTAAGTCTCCAGCCCGACGAAGTGTTCTCATAGTGTTTTCATAATACTTCACAAGCTTAACCCCTGGCAAATTGGCAAAGTACAATCATTCCACCTAAAGCAGATATCAAGTCCGGTGAGACTGTTCGATAACACCGCTCATTACATATTGTAATTACATGCAAGATGAAACGGCGCAAAGATAAGCGAGCGTCATTCAGAGGCTACCAAGGGTTCAGCTGCGACTGAGCCCTTACAGATCAGTCTTGACCGGCTGCTTTCCTCCCCAAAACCGCTCCAAGAATTCATCAGTCTTTGTAAACTTGAGTTCTGGCAAAAGCTGGTTCCATTCGTCTGAGACGTTGTAAACACCACGGTGGAAAGCATCCAAGATACCAACAATAGCCATCCTGGAGAACGCCTCGACTTGATCCGGTGGTATAGAAGCTAGGTTGATTCGAGGGTAATTCTCTGTTTTGAGCTCTCCTGCCATGACGTCTTCCATTTTGAGCCACTGGATACTGAATGGGTGTCCTTAGCAGAATTAGTAACACAACCAAGAATGATATTATAGCAAATAATTACCTCGGACCCTCTCTCCAATCTCCAGAAGCTGACGGATGGTGACTCTATCGCCACAAATACCTCCGATAACTGGCCATTCGCCATCGTAGTCTATAGCCGAAGTAACTACAGTGGCGATATCGTCGAGGCAAGTGTAGACAACCTTGTCGTCCAGTGTACCCTCGACTACCAACGCGCTTCGGTTTTCGTAATCAACATTGACACAGGTAGTGATGACATGCTTGGATGTCTGATGAGGATGACAGAAATAATCCATAAATACACCAGGCTGGAAGCGGCAGTATTCGAGAACCTGACTAGTAGTCAGCACGTAGGTATCTGATCAAGTGGCCGAGGCTAAGTTACCTTTTCTTTCGCATTGAGATGCTCCAGGTACTTTACAACCTCAATTTTATTGCTGAACCAAGACAGTATATCGAGTGAATCGGCCAACTTGGCACCCCTGCTTTTTGTCAATATCCTCTCTTCTGATTTGAGTCGCAAATACAGACGGTCCCCACTCAGATGGCGCGAATCGCTTGACGCCCGCCTCGATAGCCGCATCAATGAGACGCTTCTGGTTTTCAGAGCCAGTATCGAGATGCACAGCAAAAAAGCAAAGAACAGTGTTCACGCCCTCAAGTATGTTGGCCAATTCCGCTTTGTCCGAAAAGTCCGTTTGGATCCACTCGACGTTCTTGAGCTGAGGGAACTCGGATGGGCTCTATTTTGTCTCAGCATATTTCTATACAGATGATGTTTTTGCAGAGAGAATCTTGCCTACCTTTCGAACAAGGGCTTTGATATCATGTTTCTCAGCAGCTACAAGTCTGTCGAGAATTTCTCGGGCGAGTCCTGTAAGCAATTAAAAACTAAGATCTATTCTAGCAGACGTGTGAGTACATACCACTCGAGGCTCCAGCGATAGCAATTTTGACCATGGTGGAAATGTTAATGTTTTGAATTGAGTTTGAATTGAGTTTGAATTGAGATTCTGTTCATTCATCCTTGAAGGTAGGTGCGGTTCTTTCTAATATATATAGTCTGCTTAATATTGTTTGTTCCAGTTCATAATCATCTAAGCCTGACACAAAATGCACCCGAAGTCACGTAACCGGTATTTGACAGGCTGTGAATTCCAACACAAGCCAGGTCTGGAGCGGGCTTACTGAACCCCGGCGGTTACGTGACGCGGTACAATAAAGGTCGAGTTAACCCCGTGGGTCGGTTTTCAGATTACAAATCCAACTGGCATTCTGCTCACGGCCTTTACCAGGCTTACATACCACGCATGAAGCAATCAGACTTATCACATAACCACTTCTTCAAACAATGGTAGCAACGGAAATCAAAGACGACTTGACCGTATGTTATACATGAATTTCTACCAAGCCTCGTGCTAATTGTTCGTAGCGCCGTCGAGAGCGAGGGCGGCGCTCACAGGCAGCATTCCGCAAACGTCAGGCCAAATCCGTGCAAGCACTGACAGATCAGAATTCTCGTCTCCGAAAAGGCATTCAACTACTGCTTGATGAAGCTCGGGGTGATGAAAGACCAAAGATGCTCAGCATCGTACGGGACCTGGCCGTGGCAGCCGATCTTAGCATCCCAGCAACGTTGTCATGCAAAGAAAGTTCAGAACCAATAAGTGCATCGACGAACATAGTTGGGGACGGGGCCTTTGACACATGGGATACAAATCTGATACCGACCAAATCCATCGACCCACCTCTATCCTGGGATAACTTTCGGACAGCCTCTGCCTCTGAATATCGTCTAGACTGCAGTGTATGGTTAGACCCCTTGCACTACCTCCGTGTTTCGTTACCACCCCAAGACCTTCTTCCATATCTCGGCGCAGGCGCAGAGACCTTTGCAGGGCTTCTCTTCTGGTCTGTCATGGAACATGCTCAGAGTGGTTGTTCGCGCCATGATGTTGGGTCCATTATTGAGGCTGGCATTGGACACTCGGCTGCCACGCGCGATATCAAACCGGCTTTCATCCAAACCATGGCCAAGGCAAGAATAGAATACAAAAAGACTGGTTCCATCAGTCAAGAACATGCCGTGGCTGGTGAAGATGATTTGGGCCTGGTGTTGTGCAGGCTCGTTGAAGATGATTATCGATCCAAGGGTAAAGACCCGAATCAATGGTTATCATGCATTGCCATCGAGAAGAGGATAGAGAGGGCAATAGGCGATCACAGGTTTGATTTGCTGACGCTAGCTTCCAATGGGCAGGCAGACTCAACTCTTCAGGGCTTGTTGCGAGAAGTTCTGTGCAAGCTGTACCATAACGCGGTTTGCTTTGGGGACGGACCTCGTTGGAATGTCAAGGTCATAGATCAGCTGTTTGCACCGCTAATAATGCAGACACTTTTGGTTTAGCATGACACAGCTTTGAGGTTTATCTGCGACTATAGAATGACAATTGGATACTATTTCAATGCAGTTGTTTTTTAAGAGGCATGCTGTAAATAAACGTAAATCAATGCGCTAAATGCACTATACAGGAGATATTATCAACATGTTCCCTGTAACTACTCTGTCGCGATACCTAGGTAAGCAATATGTGAGTGTCTTGTACCGCTGGAAATAATCAGTGATCCACGTCATACAATATGGCACTCATGTGCCGGTTTGCCGTTCGTTCCGGGTCCCTTGCAGGCTGTCAGCCTATCAACGACCAACCAGAAAAAGCCCGAAGGTCGTTGTGGGAATAGAATCGTCCGCTAATAAAGCATGGTTCAGCCATTTTAGAAAGAATTTCCTACAAGTACCGATCAAGGTAGCGGAAGGAACACAGGACATGGAAATTATCGGATGACTTCCATACTATTTGAAAAGCCAACCAACATCTCCCAATAACCCCTGTTTTTAACGTATTTTCAACCTTTTACTACTTTTCAACAAGCACACCAGAAAAAATGAACAAGACATCCCACACTGATGAACCTTACGAGGGCGATGACGGCTACAATCAAAGCCCGAACCCTCTCTCAAACGATCTTACCACAAACGAGAATTTCAACGGTCGTGTTAATACTCGTAATATGCTACAGAATGACGACCACTTAACGCAAGACGCAACTTCCAATACGCTGGAACGACTATCTCACGACGCTGTCATTGCGACACACGACCGGGCCAAGGCTGCTTCCAGGCTGGTTCATGCGTCGATTGACTATGACCAGCCACCCGATGGCGGTCTGCGGACATCCGCACCCGCCAACAACTCGCCAGTCCCAGCTGGCGATGCCGACAACGGCACACTTTTGCAGCGATTTAAAAAGAAGCTTATTCGCATCGGCTCTTTCATCGGGCCAGGCTTCATGATTTCTGTCGCGTACAGTACGTCAAACCTGACCGCGTGATCAAGTCGTCCTTCCCACTCACAGGAACCTCTAGTTGATCCGGGAAACTACTCAACCGACATCGCTGCAGGAGCTTCGTATCGCTTCCGTCTATTGTTTGTAGTTCTTCTTTCAAACATATTTGCTATCTTTCTGCAGAGTTTGGCTATCAAGCTAGGTACCGTCAGCGGTCTGAATCTCGCCCAAGCCTGTCGAGCTTTTCTTCCGCGATGGCTGAACTACGTTCTGTACATTTTTGCTGAGGCTGCCATAATCGCCACGGATATAGCAGAAGTGAGCTTACTGATCCATCCTTTTCTATACATGCTAACGAAAAAAAAAAACAGGTAATCGGATTTGCAATTGCTTTGAATCTTCTGGCTCCTGCAGTACCCCTTGTTGCGGGATGTGCTATCTCCATCCTCGATGTCATGGTCCTTCTGATGTTCTACCGGCCGGAAGGATCCATGAAGAGCCTACGATACTTCGAGATTTTCATCATGCTATTGGTTCTTGGTGTAGTTGTTTGCTTCTGTATCCAGCTGTCTCTGATACGTGATACTTCGCCCGGAGAGGTTTTCAAGGGTTATTTACCATCCAAGTCACTTGTTGAAGCTGAAGCGTAGGTTCCAGACCGCTTTCATTTGGCAATCTTCTAATGCTGGAATAGGATCTATCAGGCTTGCGGTATCCTGGGGGCAACAGTAATGCCTCACAGTCTATACTTGGGATCAGGCATTGTTCAGCCTCGTTTGCGTGAATACGCTAAACAGATTGCTCCCATGGGAAATAATGTCTCGTCAAGATTATCTGTAATGGATGAGGGTGATGATAAAAGCGAATTTATTCCTTCCGAGAAGGCGATCAAGCATTCTCTCAAGCTCTCTGTCATTGATCTGGCTGTTTCACTTTTCACTTTTGCACTTTTTGTTAACTCGGCTATTCTCATTGTAGCTGGTGCATCACTCTATGGTGATAAATCCGCCCTCGGGGCGGACATCTTTGGCATCCATGGTCTTCTCTCCAAGTCTATTTCTCCGGCTGCAGGGACCATATTTGCCCTGGCTTTACTTCTCTCCGGTGTTTCGGCTGGGATTGTTTGCACTATCGCCGGCCAAATGGTGAGCGAGGGCTCTTTGAACTGGAAAGTCAAGCCATGGGTGCGTCGCCTGATGACACGTAGCATCAGCATCACCCCGAGCATCATCATCGCGGGAGCTGTAGGCCGCTCGGGACTCAACGCAGCGCTCAACGGATCACAGGTGGCTTTGAGCGTCATATTGCCCTTCGTGACCGCGCCGCTCATCTACTTCACTGCTCGTGACAAGTACATGACAGTCAGAGCCAGTGGAACTCAAGGACATGTTATGGACAGCAATGGCATGACGAATGATCTGGATGGAGAAGAAAACGGAATTCAACCTGAAGGTCTGAAAATGGCTAACTCGTGGTTCACAACGACTATCGCTGTTTTGGTGTGGCTCTTCATGGCAGTCATGAACGTTGCCAACCTAGTATTCCTTGGAAAATAAGGACTTCAGTTAACATCGAGTCGTTTAGTAAAAAGGGATTTAAGTGAGTTTATTGTAGCATCAACACGAGTACCAATTGGCACGAACCACAATATGACGCCAAGGTCTCCTGGAAACAATTAAGTTGGCATATTTAGTCTGAATCATATTTGAGCTATTATAAGAAAATCGATAATCATATTCCTCCTCCAAAAAGCGTGAGCTCAGCGTTAATTGCGTAGGGCGTGCGGTCCCGATTGCTCTTTTAGCAAATGCTGTAGATAGTGAACGCCACAAAGGCAATGACGGTAGTAAACTCGAAGTGCTTAGCGGCGCCATTTACAACAACACTAGAAGGCTCGGGGGTCGAGGTAGGTGTGCTGATAGAGGTGCTATCATCAGAAGAAGAAACGTCTGTTGTCGTCGTGGCTGAGTAGGTCGTCATGACGGTAGACTCGATTGCAATGATCGTCGAGCTAACTTCAGCCAGCGCTTCTGTGGTGGCCTTTACAGGCACCGTAATTCCCGACCCAAGAGTGCTAGAAGTGGCAGGCTCCTTGGCGGCAGCACCAGAGGGGCTGGGAGCAGGAGAGAGGTCACACTGCTCGGCGATCTTGCTCACACCACTGCCGTAGTACTTCCAAATACCGTACGTTTCGGCACATTGCATACACTGATCATAGTGTTCGTTCCACTCTTGGCTGTTGCAAAAGTCTTTGTTTTCACGAGCAAGGGTGATCAGAAGACCTGCATAGGCGTTAGTTTCCATCTCAAGGTTTTCGGTTCAGATGCTGACTTGCCGCAATCCTCGTGGCACGCATATTGAGGAGTGCCGGGTTGTTGACGCTTGGTAAGAGGCACGGTATCAGGAAATTCAAAGCGAGGGTCAACAGCAAGGGCGAGAGTGGCTGAAGCCAAAAGAGTATATGCAATGAGTGAACGCATATCGAGTGATGAAGTAGCGAGCGAAAGAGTATTGCTGTCTGGATGGAAAACAGAAACGAGGTAGAAAACGCGATTTCGGGACTTTATATAAGCACTTCATAACCCCATGCGATGAAAATGCTTGGACGGTCCAAACTCCTTGCTCCATCTGGATAAGCCACAACTCATTCCTGCAGAAATGGCTCACCGGCTTGTGACTATTTTACAGACCAATTCCAGTGACATCCCGAGATGACCGAGGACCAGCATCTC
This sequence comes from Fusarium palustre, assembly GCA_014899045.1. NCBI lineage: Eukaryota > Fungi > Ascomycota > Sordariomycetes > Hypocreales > Nectriaceae > Fusarium > Fusarium palustre. The sequence goes on along the minus strand of JAAVUH010000127.1, from coordinate 177,156 downwards.
ACAATATGATTATGATTGGTTGTTGATAGATTTATGACCTGATGCCAAGTGCAACTAGACGCTCAGAATGCCTACAAATCCTCTCATCCGATATCGCTCAAGTACAACCAAGCCGAAAAGAGACTAACTACTGGAACAGTGGCTGTATTTAGGCTTTCTAGTGGAAACGAAGTGCTCTTGGCAGACCAATGAAAGTGTCGGGATGCATCAAAATCTTATCTGATCATCTGATAAGCCGGGGGTAGTCTTGAGTGGGTTGACAGTTGACACACACGAGCTGCAATGTTGGACAAATGAGTCAATCAGATCACTTTTGCACAAGAAGCGCTGCACTTATGTTCGGTCTATTACCTCCAAAAGGTCTATAGCTAGCTTGGCAGTTCAAAAGTCCCTCACGCACATGTGAAAGCTGGGCTTGAGGTACAGCCATCAGACAGTATAACAACAAGACCATTTTCCCCTCTTTGCTGAAGTCAGAATGCACCACTCTTTTAGTGACGGTCCGGGCTTTCGTTTCCATCATGTTCAAGAAATTTATTCTTCTCAATCTGGTGTCTTTCGTCTTTAGCCAAGATGATGCACCTACGGATGCTAGTATCACTGATGAGGACATGGGCCCTGCCGCTTTCATGTGGCCCCCAGACCGTATTTGGTCGGGAGACATGGATAACAGAGCTCCTTGTGGCTCGCGCGCTTCTGCTGGTAACAGAACTGAGTTTCCTCTAAGTAAGACAAGGCCTTCCACATCTCGTCCAGTCATGTTTATCATACTAACTTTCAACTGTAGCCGATGGAGCTGTTTCACTTGTCGCGCAAGATGATTACTATAATACGAAGATTAGCATTTCATATTCCAACGGTACGTCGTACATCTCATACATTCACCAGTTACTTGTAGACTAAGCAGACCAAGACCCTTCATCAAATGAAGATTTCGAAACCTTCATCCAAGAGAAGAGCATCTCAGACCTCAACCCGGGCCATAGCTGTGTCAAAGTCCCCGACGCATCATCAGGCGTTTCAGCAGGTGACAACGCAACGCTCCAGATCATCTACCGCGCTGACTGGGACGCTCCCCACAACCAAACATTCTACGCATGTGCAGACATCACGTTCGTCTCAAAAGCCGACTTTGACTTTGCCATTCCCTGCTTCAACGCAACTGAGCCGGGTGACGATGACAAGGCGGCTGGCGCAACCGCTGACCCCAGTCCAACTGCTACGCATCTTCATACCTCATCCGATAGCTCAGATGATGATGTAAAAGTGAGCGGTGGTGGCAAAAAATTAAGTGGTGGTGCTATTGCTGGCATTGTTGTTGGCTCCGTAGTGGGTGTTGTTTTGATTGCTGGCGCGGCTCTGTTCATGTGGCGACGAAAGCAGCAAGAGAAGAGAAATTCCAGGATTGCGCGTATGGAAGATAATGCTCGTAAGCATCAGCTCGAGACAGATGGTTCACAGCCAAGTCTCTAAGAAGCTACCTAGCTCTGATGCTGATTTGAGATGGTTGTACATTTCCCAACCACATAAGAATGGGGCTCAATAACTACACACTGTCTCTCTTTACGATGATTGCTCTTGTCGCGACGTATGAACCAGGTACCTTTCTTTCATTTTCGCTCAATTGGTGTTTCCGAAATTGCTACACGATAGGGACTAGATATAGCTTCCGTGAGAATATGTATAATCATGAAGGAATTTATGCAACCTTATGCTCGCATACCGCTGCGCTAGCAAGCATCACAACCCAAGCAGCTGACGACAGCCAAGATTTACCGAGGTTTGATGACGGACGGTTAAAGGGTAGTACTCGCAGCGGGGATAGTGGGCACCGTCAGTTGAGAGCGGTACGAAGCGTTGGTTCCGGGGTCATCAGGAACCTTTTCACAACGGTAACATCGTGGTTCACGGTACCTCTAGTCTAGACCGAATCTACATCCTTGAGCAGAACCAGGTCCTTGGGAAAAGGTCGTGTCATGGTGGTAAGACATGGATGTGGCCTGTTCCCTTAATTTCCAAGGGTTTTTTTTGGGGGGGAGGTTTTGGGGCTACGAGGCTGTCTCATCGCCGATTGTTTTGAACTCTCAAATGAACGCAATCCGGCGGATGATTGATTGGTAGATGAAGTCTTACACGGATAAACTGCGGTTTTCTTGGTTGTTGTCCATGATTCTGGTTTGTTAGTGCTTCAGTGTAAGTGTCCTACACACATCGCTGGTGGTCCAGATGAGAAGTTCCAGACCTCAGTTCTGGATTCCCCAAATTGGGCTGTCACAGAATTCTTTTCGAGCTTTCCGTATGACAATGTCATTAATGTTATACAATTCACGTAGTCAATCAGTGTAGGTAATGTACCGCGTTGCATTCTGTTTCCGACGGTATACAGCTTACCCTACATCTCTCCCTCATCTATCTCATGGATTTTAAAGCACAGCGTCATTCTCCTCGTGACAACAGCAACTTCTGAGCCATCAATCGATCCTTCGAATGAAAATTCCACTTTAGGAGTCTGTATTTGTTTTAATCAAGGCCAAACCAGCCACCATTTTCACACTGACTAGATGAACCGCTACCATAAACGCCCTGAGTGGGCTTCTTCATCGATTAGATGGGCTATGGATCGTTTAGATAACGACAAGTAGCCAATCAGGTGAGACCTAATACACGTGTCAGCAAATCCTACAAGCATCGTCAGTCACTAGCCTGTCCTTTAAACTTGAGACCACTGGCCAGAGTCTCATTTCTCAACACGAATGAGGCTTCTGACAGTCTAAAAAGCTTGTTTCTATAGATGACCTTCCTATTTAGGATTACGGCTTGTGGCTTAGGGAAGTTAGATCTTCAACGCGCTTGCAATCCGGCATCATATCGTAGCCCTATGACTTCGATCTGCTATACAGAATTGCCGCTTACGGCATTAGACTAAGCAATCCCACGTCAGCACTATCTTACGTTGAAACTGCGCCCTCGAGGTGATTGAAGTATTTAACTGTCGCAAGTGCCACTTGTGAATCTTCATCAGCTACCATAATCCTGATTCAACCAAGAGAAATTCCGAACGTCAGAAATTATGAACGAGACCAAGAAGCCCTGGGTTGATGGCCCTTTCACCATGATCAGTTCATCCAAGTCCGGTGACTCAGTATGTTTCTAGAGACATAGGAACAGTGACCCTTGACCCACTAACCATGATGACAGCCTGACAAGCGAGCTGAAGGCGCCAGGAGATGTGCCGCGGAAATGACAGTTGTGCACAACCTTTTACTTCGAGGTGTAAACGCCATTTATCTTCAAGCAGTCAACGTGGCAGCGCGAGGAAGTCAAAAAGACAAATCAGATTTCGCCAACTTCGCATGGTCATGGAGTCAAGAAGTGCTGGAACATCACCACACTGAAGAAACACAAATCTTCCCTGAGATCAACAGACTTGCTGGAGTACCAGGTCTCATGGATGCCAACATCGAAGAACATCATCTATTCCATACAGGACTGGAAGATTTCAGGACATATGTCGATAAACTACGCAAGGACGAAGAGGAATTGGACGGTGAAAAACTCAAGGCCCTTATCGACTCCTTCATGCCCACTCTGAGAACACACTTGGAGAACGAAATTGATACCCTAGTCGGTTTGGAAAAGTACGCCGACAAATGTGACTGGGGAGCGTGGTTCGACAAGGTGGCAGCTGACTTGGGCGCCCAAGGGATGAAGAGCGCGTCTCACCGCAATGAAATCTTGCCTTTGGCTATGATCCTTCATGATAAGACGTTCGAAGGTGGACTTTGGAGCTCTTTCCCACCGCTTCCTTGGATCGCCATGGTGGCGATTCGTTGGTTGTTTGTTAGAACGAATCAGGATTGGTGGAGGTTCGCGGGATGTGATTCCACATCGATGCCAAAAGAGTTGCCCTTTGCTTAGGCCTCTTGGTTATGGTTTTCAAGGACAGGGAATTCGGGAACGGCCTTGTGCGCTACGACTTTTGTGTAGAGATAGCGGTATATGTATGTAACGAGCATCTGGATTATTGAAACGATCTCGAATACGACCTGGTGTTGATGTGAAAGTCAAACATCGAAGGTATCATGCTGAAGCTCATCTCTGAGGAGCTGTCTCGGAACTCATGTGTCTGAAGGCGGTCCGTTGTCTTCTACAATGATCAGTATGTCGTGTCAAGTAGAGCTTGTTGGTTGGATCGTATGATAGATGATCTTGTTGGTTCTCCCTTGACGATGATTGAAAATTCTTACCGTGATATTGGATATCCAGTTTTCCATGCTACTATAGAACGGGGCAAATTTGTCAAATACCCGTTAGTTAGTTAGCGCAAACAAGTCGACCATTCCACGGCTCGTGCAAACGGGAAGACGGAAGCTTGTCTTTGTTCCCAGGATCAGTGAGCTTAGGGTTCGTCTCGAGTGTAGCCCACCAAATTTGACCTATGAAGAAATTTCGCATACGGGCTGATCCGCTCGGAATGTCGATACAGGTGTTCCGGACCCAAAGAACTGGGATGATGTACGACTTGGGACCTGGTACTACATCATTTCCCCTTAATTAGATATTCATTCATGTAAACGAAAATAACGGACCGTCATCGGAACTGTATGCAGATGGTGACCAGGGTTTTCCGGTTACGATACGGACCCAACAGCTGCACGACTGGTTACATCGCAGTGCCAAGGAGCATGCACTCACTACCGAGACAAGACGTACAAGGCCTTATAGTTATAAGATAATAGAATATGCGTCGAACATTGAGAAGTTGCCGCGGGAAGTTGGAGCAGAAATCATCAGATAAGTCATATGCCGACGGCGAATATACTTTGGAATATCTATGGAAGCACAGTAGAGCTCCATTAAATTGCGGAGGCGATCTTCCCATCTTGGATGGTTCTGGATCCATTCATTTTGTTGATCACTCCTCAATCCGATACTGAACACGGACTCTTGACAATTGACATGTAACGGGGCGGGCCCTTGAGAGAGAAGTGACACGGACACTTGAAGAGAGAGAGAGGAAAGAAGAGGGACACGCTGTTTGTTGAACATGGTCATTGTTTAATGGGGCAGACGCGGCTGGGGGATCATGACGCGACCCCAGATAGATACGCCATGGTAAAGATCAGGCGAGGACTATCCGGACGCTCATCACACACAGCTTCACATTATCACAGTTCAGGCGAGCAACAAAGCGTACACTGTGAACCCAACGTGACCAACGCCTCAGTAAAGAATGCGCAATGCGTTCTGAGACACGGCACTGCATGACAATCGTATTTATGCAGTTTGCAGTAAAGATGAACGGTTTGGCAGCAAATAAACCTTCGCTAAAGCAAGTGTCAGGGGTGTCTTGGCTCTGTTAGCGTTGTTTTCTCGCTTTGCATCAGACTAGACAAGTCATAGCATTGGGGAAGAGGGGGACAGTTTCAGAGCCAACTAACAGGCTGTTCTAGTTCTACAGAGTATTACAGAGTTGTACCACTTGGCCTCATCTCCCGCTAAACAAGTGTCTGTGTCTTTCTCCTTCCATTTCAATCAATTGGAAGAATTGTAGTGGAGCAGCGTTTCATTTTGTTATTTGCGCGAGGCTGCTTCCAAACAATCCTACACTCCACTCCTCCTCCACCCAGAACCCTTGCTCAAGTCAATATGCTTGGCTACCCGAGTCTGCGATCCCTGCGTGACCCTTGCCGGTCCAACGGCTTTTCTCCCACGTCGCTTTGACTTATCGTAAAGGAAGCGAGAAATAGGAACTGACCGCTCATTTCTGCCGTTTTTTCTACCATGTAACGTCGCTAGAACCAAATCGACATCATACGAGACAATCCTTTAAAGACTGTCATTTCGGCACTTGTAATATTTTCTTCCTACTAAATATTCGTATCTATTTCATCCCTACTTTCTGCCTGCCTATCTGTCCGTCCCTCCACTTCGACAACTCTAGTCATCGTTAGCACGAACCTTGAACAGCTCAACACACATACACACAATGGAAACAATGGCACCACTACGACAGGCCCTGCCCTCTCTTCAGATTTTCCTTAGCCAAGAGGAGGCTCAGGAGCTAGGCATGACGCCATGGTTCAGCTACTCCGTTACACTTCCCGAGCGCCCTATTCCCGGCTCTTCAGAACGAAAACCCCTTGAGACTGAGCGCCTTATCGTCCGCCCCTTCACAATGAAAGACCTAGAGGCTTTCCATGAGCTTCGCAACATCCCCGAGCTCCAAGTCCACTCCACAGCACGTGGCCGCGCCAACAAAGACAAGGACGAGTCCGAACGGCAACTCCATGCTCTAGTACAAGATGACCAATGCCACTGGTGGTTCGGCGCCTTCCTCAAATCTACCGGCGAGCTTATCGGCGAAGGTGGTCTACCAGATGTTCTCAGCATGTCGTCTTCGATTTCCGGCTGGCCTGAAGCCGAGTTCCTTGTCAAGCCCGACCACTGCCGGCAAGGATACGGCACAGAGCTCTGGACAGCCATAATGGATTCCTGGTGGGATCTGCCTCGTGAGAGGAGACGTCACCAGCTTATTCCCTTGGTTGTCCCTGGTAAAGAGCCTGGTGACAAGGTGGATGAGTGTGTCGTATTCCAGTGGGAGGCCACCAACGAGGTCGCCAAGTACTTCTTCGCCAAAATCCTGGCACAAGCACCGGTTGCTGCGCAGGGTGGCTGCGAGAGTATTGATACCCGAGAAGGAAGAGAGGGAAATCTTATCACATGGTCTGGTACCATGATTTGCAATCCCAGACCGGCTCCTGAGGAGGATTCGGATTCGGAATAAATACATCAATTACATATACAACAAACAGCTTTATGGAGCTTGGGAAGGATATATCAGGGTGGCAATCACTGATTTTTGGGCATGCGTAGCATTAAAAGCGACAGTTTGTTAGAAATGATAGCATTAATTCATTTGTAAACCACATATACAGGCTCGGTATCGGCTAGTGACTATGATGCGTCTGTCGAGGAGGATCAAAGGATTGAATTGATCAAGCCCCAGGTTTGATCTATACCAGATGTAACGACTTTTCGTCATAATAATACGTGTCACAAGTCTATAGTGGTTCAAGGGGAACCTGAAACAGGAGTCAAGGTTGTGGATAGGCATAAGCTTGAGCCATGATCCTGATTTTCAATGCCGTGATCCTGTTGCATATTGCATAAAGAGCGAGGAATTCCAAGATGATATATAACTATGACCTCTCGATTATCTCTCAACATGATACATGTAATTTTTATCTGTGTCTGTTCTCATCCAATCAAAGGTTTCCAGGCAGCACTAGAGGGCGAAGCCATCAGGACAGTAAGCACTATGGGTAGAGTGAGGCAACAAAAGCAAAAAACTGAGGGAATGACAATCAGTTGGGCTAAGTGCGTCTGAAAAAATTATTGAGGGGAAACGACAGCTCGAAGGATTTGTGGTGCCAACTGTAGTATGAAATATGAAGCAATGCATGATATGGCAGCTTCTATTATCTTGCATGATTTCATATGTATATAGAAGAAATTGCCATAGAGGAAGTGAGTTAGTGCTATATACCCACACTACTACTGTGATTGTTTACTGCATAGTAGGAGTCTCATACCATGAAGAATAACTACTACTCCATGGGGGATGGCTATAGAGATGCTGTTAATCAGACGACGAAAACATCGAAAGTCAAGGGATATCGCATATCACTTGACAAGAGAGTAGTACTAGCCTAAACACATACAACAAAATGCAGCCACGCTCGAGCTGGGCTTATCTATAAGTTGATAGACATGAGCAAGTTTCTTCGTTCTAAACTGTTGCAGCTGATGCAAGTTGTCCTAGTCTTGGACTCGTCCTATCCTCGAACGGGAAATAGACTAAACCGAGATGATGCAAAGGTCAAGATCCTGTTGCAGAGATACTGTATCACCTCAAATAGGGCGCTGTACTCTCGCCATTCATCCTCGATCGCAATATCCTCGATGCGATGTGAAAATATCTGCTGCGAATTTACCAAGAAGTGGGAATTAGCCTTCCTAGCTAGCGAAAATTTCTAGTCCAGTCATGTTGAAACTTGCATGACAACTCTCGGAACTCAAGGCTTGCCGTGTTCGAGGAGCTCTCATGCTATAGCCGTACATTTTTGTGGAGTGGAAGTCAAGTGTGATTTTTTGTGGACAGCTCAAACGGTCGTATCACATGTTTTTGAAGAAAACAGCTCATACATCGGCCTACTTAAGATAAATCGTAGACCCGCCGCTATAATTCCGCAGTTCCGTACTTCCAATGGCGGGCCGCCGCGGTATTATGATGTGAGTGATGGGTTGACAACTCCGGGCACAAGTCCGAGATAAGATGACGATAAGATAAGATAAGATGCCCCTCTCAAATCAGGCTTGACATCGACGACTCTACCAACTGCTTACATGGTATTATCCTGTAAAAAGTTTCCAGAAGCCATCAGAGAAATCTTGCAAATATGTCGATAAAGCGCAATTCTACGACCCTTGTGGATCTGGGGTCAAATAGGCTCGAGGTAACGGTTCACGGCCCGCCCCGACGTGCCCACAACCCGATTGTAATCATCATTCCCGACATTGGCAGCAGCATCAAAGAATGGACAGCCGTCACCGAAATGCTAGCAACTTCCATGGCCGTGGTCTGTTACGAACGCGCTGGATATGGGCAGAGCGAACATGTTCTCTCGGAGGACTCCAGAGCGCCTGCGGCCTTAGCTATGGAATTACATATGCTCCTACGAGCTGCTAAAATTGCACCGCCTTATATCATGGTCTGTCACTCCCGTGGTGCAAGCATACTGCGAGATTTTACAAAGTTGAGAAACCTGGCTCAGTTCAAAGGCTTTGTATTTGTGGATGCAAAGACTGGGCCACCGTTGGATGAGTCGGTCGAAGCGAAACTTTCAGGGCCTGATTCGTTGAAGCTGTGCTATGGAGACTGTCATCGCTTAGGCGAGTTGGCGTGGCAAGCTTTGCTAGACGAAGAGGCTCGTGCGGGTCATCAAGCAGCAGCTGAGAGGGAAATAGCCGAATACCGTGTCGGTGGAGAAGGGCCTGCTGTCATGGACCCGTCCAGTATTGAACAGCCTGCATATGGACGTGTGCCTTTGGTGGTTCTCCAGACGGATGTTGAAGTTGATACAAGAAAGAGATATGGCGAAGGAGACCGAGTGGAAAATAAGACAGAGGCTGACGTCAATGACGTGAGAGGAATTGTTGAGCGACGGAATGAGTTGGAGGTCACAAGACAGCAGAGTCTATTAAAGTTGTCTGAACGATCACAATACCAGTATATATCTGGAGTAGGAGCAAGGATACACTTGACAGTGCCAGAAACAGTTGTGGATGCTGTAACATGGATATTGATGCAATATAGATGTTGATAGACAGAAAACATGTTATGACTATGGTCACCATCTAGAACCTTTTTGATCTTTACAATTTGTCACGACGGTACTCAACACCACGTATCTAGAGATCATTTGTACATTTCCTGCTATATATATTCAACGAGATTGATATTATCGAGCTGTCCCATTTCGTGTTTGTCTTCTATAGCGAGGTGTTGTTATCTTTCATCGTAAGCTTGGTAATTCCTCGTTACTCCCGGGTAGTTCAAATGCTGACGCCATTGCCTGTTTGAGTGGCTTTTTTTTTTGTTAGGAACCGCGCGCTAACCAACCATTTCCATAAGCGCCAACACGACGCCATTTGTTTCAGGTTACGTTTCCGCACAAAAAGACCTTCACTTTCATCTCATCTCAATGACGATCTTTGTAGCCGCTCTTTGTTCAGGTACTCTTCTCCTTTGTCACTGAGTATTGCTCGGGCTCAAAGATGCCGACACCGAAACAGGGCATGCGTGTACCCCCCGCGCCGTGTCTAAGAAAAGAATCATCATCACCCCGCTCTTGAACAGAAAAATTCAAGTCTTTCTATCCTGAGCTTTTCTATTCCTAGAGTCCATCTCGTATTGTAAATACTAATGCAGAGTCCTTGACGTGGTGAGTTGACGTCTCCCTTCTAGACTTCCTTGGCCGCAGAGCCCCAACCATTGGAGGAGCAAGCTTGCAGGGATGATACCTGGATAGTGAGTGATGGACCAACCATAACCTGCATGCGCTGATCTGTTTGTAGCCGCTCAGTGGTCAGACTAGATGGACTAGAGACGACAAGAGACTAGACTAGAGTGCCAATAATAGCATACACACACAATCACATCACCCCCAGTTCAAACACGAGCCATTGTGCAGGTTTTTTGTCTTTGACAGACGAAACATGCTTCTTTGACCAAAGATTTTGAGTCAAGACATTCTGTATGTATGTTCATTATTAGAATGTTTCATGCAGAGCTAACGAACTACTCCATCGTTGGGCAACCTACCTATGCCCAATCATCCCATGTCATAGGTAGTCAAGACAGGGTATAGAGTGATGGTCAAAGGTGCCGGCGGTCCGACCACGCAAACCAGACCACTTTTTCTGCCCACTTTCACATTCAAGTCATGATCGACCGCGAATCAATCGAGGGACGTATTTTTGGAACCCATTGGTAATTGACAAGGGAAACAATTTCAACCTCCACTCTCGATCTATACGCGCTTTCAGCTCATCCAACCAACCAATCGACTGACCGCCCTGTCAGTCCCAATTCGGTATCCCTGAATGACCTCACCCTTGCCATCTTCTCTATGCAAGCGCCCGTATTCGACGGGGTCTTTCCAATTTTGGATGATTCGATGCTTTGACGCGGGCCGAACCAAGCAAGCTGAGATGAATCGAACCTGGCAGTCGATCATTATCATCATTAACGCTTTCTTTGTATAAAGATTCCTGTCCATCTCAGCTTCAGTCCTTTCTTTCCATTCCTCAGTATCAAACCAACAGTAACAATTTCTACTTTCGTTTTTGTTTCCTTTTCCATTATCTATATTTTTTACTTCATTCGCTACAACATTCGTTGACTTGATCAAAATGAGAAGCTTCTTCCTTCTCACTGCTGCCATTGGCGCAGCCAACGCTGGCGTTTTAGATTTCCGTCGTCACCAGCCTAGAGAAAACAATCTGCCTCAAGGTTACTCGACATCTATCGTTTATGAAGCACAAGATTTTGCTGTTCCTGCTGTGAAGCGGACCGACCCTTACCCTCCTCCTGCCGACCAGGGGAGCTATCCTCCTCCCGCTGACCAAGGAAGCTATCCTCCTCCTGCCGACCAGGAGAGTGATCTCTACCCTCCCCCGGATGTTCCTGAGAGCACTGGACCTGCTGCCCAGGTTTCATCTCAGTATGCCCCTCCTCAACCCACTTCTGAGGCTCTAGTTCCTACTTCCGAAGTTCCCGTCCCTCAAGAGCCTACTTCTGAGGTTGCGGAGAAGGATACTACTCAATATGCTCCACCTCCTGCTGTTCCCACTGTCGCTACCACCGAAGCCCAGGATACCACCGACTACGCACCTCCTCAGTCTGCAGCAACTGAGACTGTTAGCAAGCCTGCCGTAGATGAGACTACTGAGGCATCTACTCCCACTGACGCTTACCCTCCTCCCGCCAACACTCCCTCAGATGTTTATCCTCCTCCCGAGAACGCTCCATCGACTGAGGCTGGACAAGAGTCGACTGCTGAGGTTACTTCTGCCACTGATCTTCCTGCTACCACTCCTTCTGATGCTTATCCCCCACCAGAGGGTGTCCCAACCACCGAGTCTGCACAAGAAGAACCTACTGCCGATGCCACCACTGCTGATGCTAGCACTGCTTCTGATGCCTACCCTCCTCCCGAGGGTACCCCGACAACTGAGTCCGCACAGGAGTCTACTGCTGATGCCACTACCGCAACTGGCGTTTACCCTCCTCCTGCCAACACTCCCTCTGATGCCTACCCACCTCCCGAGGGTACCCCGACAACTGAGTCCGCACAGGAGTCTACTGCTGATGCCACTACTGATGCTGCCACTGCTGATGCCACTACCGCAACTGAGCTGTACCCTCCTCCTGGTCAAACCGACTCCACCAAGCCTGCTCAAGAGGATTCTACTGAGGTTGCCACTGCTACTTCCGACTACGCTCCTCCTGAGAGCACCAACGTGACTCAAGAGGGATCCACCGTTGTTGGCAGCTCTACTGGTGCGTATCCTCCACCGGAGGGTACCAACACCGAGTCTGGTCCTGCGGCTACCACCACCGAGGTTTCCAACGACACCACTGAGCCCGCTCTGCCCGAGACCACCGAAGCTGAGAGCACCTCTACTACAGAATGGACCACCTCAACTGTCTACACCACCAACGTCTACACAGTGACATCATGCCCTCCTGAAATTCCTGATTGTCCCAACAACAAGCACGTCACCACCGAGACTATCGCTGTGTCGACTACTATCTGCCCGGTTACTGAGAAGGGCGAGACTCCTGTTTCTACCCCCGAGTACCAGGTCCCCGGCTCTACCGAGTCCGAGCATCAGAACACTGAGACTGGTACTGTTTCTCTGCCCATCGAGACTGAGACTCAGAAGGTCCCCGAGGTTACTGAGTCTGCTACTCCTTCTGGTGCTTATCCCCCTCCCGAGGCTGGTACTGAGACAGGTTCTGCTTCTGTCCCTGTTGAGACCGAGACCGAGACCGAGACTCAAAAGGTCCCTGAACAGACTGAGAGTGTTAGTTCTACTGGTGTTTACCCTCCTCCTGCTCAATCTACCTTTGAGACTACCGAGGGTGCCGAGACTGAGACCGAGACTGTTCCTGCTGAGACGGAAACTAAGACTGCTCCCGCCGAGACCGAGTCAACTCCTGCTGAGACCGAGACTGTGTCCGTCCCCGCTGAGACTGAGACTGCCCCCGCTGAGGCAGGATCTACTCAGCCTGCCGTCGAGTCATCCACTGGTGTCTACCCTCCCCCTAAGCCTCATACTGAGATCGCGGGTACTGCAGCAGAGACAACTACCCAGAACCCAAGCCAGACTGAGCCAGCTATCGAGACAACTAGCCAGTGGACCACCTCGACTGTGTACACAACTACCGTCCGAACCATCACTTCTTGCCCACCTGAGATCCCTGACTGCCCTAACAACAAGCACGTCACCACCGAGACCATTGCCATCTCTACAACAGTTTGCCCTGTGACTGAAGCTGAGCATACTAAGCCCGCGACCGTCACTCAGGACAAGCCCGCTACCGAGACTGAGGCGTCTACTGTTCCTGTCACCAACTCTGAGGAGCAGCCTACTAAGCCTGTCACTGGACACGAGGGATCTACCAAGCCGGCAACAGAGGAACAGCCCACCGAGACTGAGACTCAAGCCATTACTACCGGTGGTAACAAGTACCCTGTCCCTACCGAGAGCGCAGAGCAGTCTACTCACCCCGTTACTGGCACCGAGGAGCAGCCTGCGCCTACTGAGTCTGCTAGCACCACTGAGTTCACCACCTCAACTGTCTACACGACCAACGTACGCACCGTTACCTCTTGTGCTCCTGATGTGCCTGATTGTCCCGCCACTCCTCACGTTACCACTGAGACAATCGCCATCTCCACCACTGTCTGCCCTGTCACCGAGATTGTCCCTTCCAAGCCTGCCACCAAGGTCATCATCACGGAGAACGGATCTACCAAGACTATCGCTACGACCGAGGAGCAAGTCACCAAGCCCGCTACCCAGGGACATCCCACTGAGGGTGTTTCTACAAAGCCCGCTACTGAAGAGCAGCCCACTAAGCCCGTCACCGAGGAACAGCCTACCAAGCCTGCCACCAAGCCTGTAACTGGAGGCCAGTCCGGAGCTGGAACTACCGAGTCTGCTTCTCCTTCTACTACAGAGTGGACCACTTCAACTGTATACACGACCAGCGTCCGCACTGTCACTTCTTGCGCGCCCGATGTTCCCGATTGCCCTGCTACACCTCACGTTACCACTGAGACCATCGCTATTTCTACTACTATCTGCCCCGTGACTGAGCAGCAGACTAAGCCTCAAGCCACTGGTCCCGAACCCACCGAGCTCAAGCCCACTGAGCCTCATGCTACCGGACCTCAGCCTACTGAGCCAGCCAAGACCACCGGTTACACTACCTCTACTGTCTACACAACCAGTGTTCGAACTGTCACTACCTGCGGCCCCGAGGTTCCTGACTGCCCATTGACTCCTCATGTTACCACAGAGACTATTGCTATCTCTACTACCGTGTGCCCTGTCACAGAGGAGCAGTCTGCCCCTACTAAGCCTGCTGGCGAGAAGCCTTCCAAGCCTGAGCAGCCTCAGGAGCCCGAACAACCTGGACAGCCTGAGCGACCTGCTCCTACCAAGCCTGCTGGCGGCAATGAGCCTTACCCAGTTCCTACTCAGCACATCGTGACAACCGGCTACTCCACTTCTACCATCTACACCACTGCTATCCGTACCGTCACCGCCTGTGCTCCTGGTACTGCCGACTGCCCCGAAGGTCCTCACGTTGTCACCGAGACCATCGCTCTCTCGACTACTCTCTGTCCCGTCACCAAGACCCAGATTATCCCCGGCCCGGGAGCTACTTATGGTCCTCGTCCTGGTAACATGACCTCTACTCTTTACACGACCAAGTACTTCACTGTCACTGCCTGCCCTCCTGAGGTCACAGACTGCCCTGTCGGCCAGGTCACTTCCTCTGTCTATGCCACAGCCACAACTCAGATTCAACAGTGGAAGCCTTCCAACTCTGGTGTCTACCAGCCTCCCGCTCCCACCGACGCCGTTCCTCCTACCGTGTCCACCACTTATGTCCCCGGTAACCACGGTGACCAGACGACTACTCTCTATCGCTCTACCAAGCCGTACGAGACTCCTGTGCACACCCCCAAGCCCATTGAGACTCCTCAGCCTGTTGAGACTCCCCAAACAACTGCTTCTGAGAAGCCAGCTGCTCCTTACTACCCTCCTCCTCCTTACTAAGGACATGAACATGAGCATTCCATGAGTCTGGAACCAGGATGCTACTATTGCATATATTTAGAATGACATCTTATCACGATTATTACGACTTGTCTTGTATTTAGATTTCTGTTATTACTTGTACACGAAAAGAACTTAGCTTAGATAGCAATAGCGTCAATACGACATAACTACGTCTTTCCTTTATTACAATCTTATTATCATCTGATTTAATCTCGATCAAGCCACGTTGATTGTCAGGATATCTTCTCTCAATGTCAGCTTCTGACGTATTAGGCACCGGAACAGGGGATTTCCATGCACGTCTTACTTCCCCAAAATGGCAGGTAAAATGACCTTCTCACTCGAAAGCCATCAGTGTACTGCATTAGTATGTTGGTACCGGTGTTTTCCAGTTTCAACGAAGCCGATAAGCTGCAATAGCTCGATATGAACAGCCCATTTCAGCCTCCACACTTGTCTCACAATACTCAAGCGTGATCGGGGGGTGTAGCACCCCCAATCTCAAGGTGGTATCCAAGAACAGTCCAAATTGAGAGTGTGTTAGTAGGTGGCTGCAATGCAAATATGTTTATCACAATTGAAGCAATTCAATTGGTGACGAAGTTGACTTTATTAACAAACCGCATTGCTCACCCCACGCGGACTATGTGATTCACATTTAGAAACTGCATATTGGTGGCAAAGATGTTAGAGACAAGAGGTAACATCACCACTATGCTTCTTCCAGCTGGGGAGGAGACATATCACACACAGTTCTCCGGAAAATCAAGGATTCTTGGCGGATGCATTACGTCCTATGGAGTATATGTAGGTCTCACTCATGCGGGCCGGGACGAAATTAGACGGTACATTGACCAAATGAACTGCACATGAGACAAGTAAAGCCTGCATCATTGGACTTGGCGTATTAAATCATGCAGCACGTGTAGAAGTTGATCAAAATAAGGCAGTCACATATCACAGTTCTCTGATATGGACCCAGAACTCGGCGTGGGGGGATAGATACATATACGCGCAAATGCCCGCAATTCTATGAATTTGGTCGATGTCAGCAGGATCTCCAACCACAATAGCACTGACCAAAGAAACGACAACGCCAAGATAAACAATGATCTTCCCTGATCTAACAACATTGAAAACACCCGGGGGCGCCGCCGCAATTCTGTTGGCGCTTATAGCCTTTTGGTATCTCGCAACAGCATTGATCTCATGGAATCGCCTCCGACACATACCAGGCCCATGGTACGCGGGATTCAGCTACCTATGGGTAGGCTGGACAGAATACAGCGGCCAACAGCACCAAGTATTCTCGGGCCTCGATAGAAAGTACGGCTCGCTGGTGCGTATTGGACCAGATCTTCTTGTCACTTCAGACGTGGAGGTCGTCAAGCGCATGTCTGCAAGAAAAAGTACCTATCGCAAGTCGACGTGGGTTGACGGCGTCCGATTAAACCCATACAAAGAAACTATGTTCATGGTACGGGATCCACATGAGCATGACAGAATCAAAACTCGTCTTGCCCCTGCCTACAGTGGCCGAGATACGCCTAATCTTGAAGAGGGCATCGATCAGCAAGTTAACAATCTGCTTGCACTCATTCGTCGTCGATACCTCTCCGACCCTGCAGCTGGAGACTTTCGCGTAATGTCTCTTATTAATGTAGCGTCTTATTTCACGCTCGATGTCATTTCCAAAGTGGCCTTGGGAACCGAATTTGGTTGTTGTGCTTCAGACTCTGATCCGTACAACTTCTACGGGACAGTGGCCGAGCACATGCCTTTTATGGCGGTGGCCAGCGACATACCATGGATGCGAGCCATTCTGTATTCTCCCACGTTTCTGAAATATTTTGGTCCCAAAGATACTGATTCCCATGGACTTGGCCCTTTAATGAAGTATGTCTACGCTGACACAATGAGCGTTGGCTAACAGACGTCAAGAGTTACAAACGACAACGTACGAGCACACTACAGTCAAGACCATGATGGAAAGACGGACATATTGGTACGTATAGGTTAAATCGGTGTGTAAAATTGATAGGCTCTTCTGATATCTCACACGTTATTTCTTGCAGAGCTCGTTCAAAGCCCACGGGCTTCCTGAAGCCGACGCCCGATCTGAGGCACTTTTTGTATTTGTTGCAGGATCCGACACTGCTGCGGCAGCGATCCGTGTCACCATGTTCTATATCCTATCGTCACCTCGTGTCTATCAAAAGCTCAAGAAAGAGATCAGAAAGGCGATACATGAGGGGCGCGCCTCTAGTCCCATTACTGTTGCTCAAGCACGAGAAATACCCTATTTACAGGTCAGTATCCCCATATGTGCTTTGATCGATAGGTTCCCTGATTAATGAATCGAAAGGCGGTTATTTATGAAGGCCTCCGTATTCGACCAGTAACAACAGGACAACAGGCCAAAGAAGTACCACCAGGCGGCGATACCATTAACGGATACTTTATCCCCGAAGGAACATCCATTGCTACCAACTTCTCTGCCATCATGGGCTCACGGGAACTGTTCGGACCCGATGCAGATGTATTTCGACCTGAGCGTTTCATTGGTCTTCAAGACGATGATCTTGCCGAGATGCGCCGCAATGTTGAGATGAACTTCGGCTACGGACGCTGGATGTGCGCTGGGAAGCCCATAGCCCTCATGGAGCTGCACAAAGTGTATTTCGAGGTAAGAATGAACGGAGCTAAATATGGATGATTGTGATGTATGCTGACGTGTGGACGGACAGTTGCTTCGAGTATTCGACTTTCAGCTCATCGAGCCGCTTAAACCTATGACTTCTGAGAGTTATGCTCTGTTCCGAGATCATGGACTTAAAGTTCGTGTTACTATGGCTGAGGATATGGAGTAAAGGGAATTGATGATGCACCACATAGCATTGGGCTTAAGTCGCGGGTCTCGAGCAATCTTCAATCTACACTCTCCTTAGCTCCGGTTGCAGCAATTTTCCCTGCCGTATCCCTAGCTTCTTTAAGTAGCCAGCTTAGGGTTCCATAGCTCAGAATATTGTCAGTTGGTTTATTATCACATGCATCCATTTGGGAATTATATATAGAACAAGAAGTTGATCGTACTGTCTAGAAGAAATTTATAAGCTAATACCTCTATTCCAATCAGAATGTCACTGTCATGACCCAATCTTTATCGGTGGCAAATGAGGACAAGTGTAGGTAACCTGCAGCCTATTCTATTCAGAGCTCTTCGTTGTTGGTAGACGGACAAAAGGTGGGGCCTTGCTTTCCACAGGCCGGATCAATGCGGAGGAATGGTAAATAGCCTGGCCTGGCGCACCTACTGGGCCCTATAAGATCCGTTCTCCCTGGCATAATAAACTCTATCTAGATATCCATCCATTCAACTGTCTGTCTATCATCCACCCTATATCAACGTCGCCAGCATCGTCGGCCCTTTCATTAATCTCCAGTCTAAATTGAATTTTCTGGCATCTGCACAAATCACTACGTCGAAAGTCGAAGTACAAGCCAGGATGCCCCGGAAGGTATGCTGCCCAGGTCAATTTGGACGATTGCGACTCACGCACTACCATACAGAACAAAACAGCAGCCACTATTGCAGAAAATCGCGACGCTCAGCGCAGATCAAGAGCTCGACGACAAGAGCTGATTGCGGACCTACAGAGGCAATTAGAAGAGTACAAGCAGATGGGCGTAGCTGCCTCGGTGGAGATGCAACGCGTTGCTCAGGCCGTCAACGTACAGAACCAACGTCTAAAGAGCCTGCTTTACACGCACGGGGTCTCAGAATACGAGATCGAGCAATATCTGTCCTCCCCCAAGGAAGACCAGCCATCAACTCGACACCAATGCATCTTATGTGGACATTTAGTACCTGAGATATCGCCGGGAGCTATGTTGGCAAAAGGCCTGACCCAGAGCTTTCCTTGCTCTACACCAAGTAGAGCTAGAAGCATAGTGCCGGTCTTGTCAAACCCAACACTATCGCCATCTCCCGAGCCACCGGTCGACCCGATACTGGTAACCCGAGAAAACAATGACGGAGTACTCGCGCCCCCTGCAGAGAAACCTGGATTTCACCATCAAATGCACGTCGCAAGCGAGCTTGATAACGCAACTGTTGACAGTCCCTCGGTCCCCCACACAGCAATCTCGCCGCCCTCTGACTCTTTCGGCCCATCAGATTCCGGTATCCGCCGTCTCAACCACTCGGAACCACTAGAAACCTCGTGCGACAGTGCGGCAAAAATACTCGTCGAACTTTACAACCATGCAGATTCATCATGGGCCCGTACGGCCCTGGGGTGTTTTGGGGATAGCAGCTGCTACGTCAAAAACACAAAAATCTTTGAGCTTATGGACCATCCAAACTAACACCGCCCGGCGTCGAGGATGTGGAGCTTTGTTGCCTGGGATAGCACTGGAAATTTATTAATATTATTTGATTTCTAAAATGTCTTGCCTTAAAGCAGCGCGAGTCTAAACAATCTCTCTATTGAACCCCCCAGAAGCAAAGCATTTCCACTATATCCTCTCAAGCCGTATTGTCGATGGAAGCTTACCTCGTCCGCTTATTTCCATCCCCATCTGTTGGCCATCCACCGAACGGTATACACGAGGCATATCAGAACTGGGACTTCGATGAGCGGCCCAACGGTCGATGCCAGGGCCTGATCGCTGTTGGGGCCGAAAGTAGCGACCGCCACAGCAATCGCCAACTCAAAGTTGTTGCTCGCAGCAGTGAAGCTCTGCGTGATCATCATAGGGAACCGGAAGCCGAGTAGTCTGCTAATCCATAGAGTGACGAAGAAGATAAGTACGAAATACACAACCAGTGGCGCAGCTACGCGGACAACTGATACGATCTGGTGAACAACCTGTCTGCCCTGGGATGCAAATAGCACGAGGATAGTGTAGAGCAGGCCGATAAGAGACCAAGGCGCGAGATATTTGAGAAAAGTGTGCTGGTACCAATCGGCGCCAACAAATTTGCGAAGTGCAAGTCGCGTGAGAATTGCTGCTCCAAGCGGGATGCCGAGGAAGACAGCCACACTAATTGCAACGACGCTATAGGATATATCGATCGTACCGGATTCGTGGCTGATGACGCGGATGAAGAATATGGCCATAGGGGCAAAGAGCACCATCTGGAGTATCGAGTTGATGGCCACAAGGATGGCACAGTATTCGTCATTTCCACCTGCAAGGCCATTCCAGATGAGGACCTAAAGTCAAAATGTTAGTCGATATGGGTTGGAAACCATAAAGGGTAACTGGTAAACAAACCATGGCAATACATCTCCCAAGGCCCACAAGAATAAGGCCGGTTCGTAGCTCTGACTTGTCAGGGAGAAAGGCCCAGGCCAGGGCAAGCTGAGACAAGCGTTAGTATGTAGTCTGCAAAGGGGAGCCTGCTAGGCAATATAAGTTACCATTAGGAATGGAGCAAGAATCCAGTTGATAAAGAGACTAAAACAGATCTGCTTCCACATCTCCTTATGGGAAAAGAGCTCATGTAGCGATTCGTATCGTACTTTGCAAAGAATGGGGTACATCATGACAAGTAAGCCAACAGCTTGTGAATATATCAGCCTTGAGTGCCAGGAGTTCGGGCCTTTGAAGAAAACTTACCAATCGGCACTGAAACTCCCACAAATTTGCCCTTTTGCAAGGTTGGCCCTGTCTCGGGAACAAAGTTGCCTAGGATAATGCCAATAGCCATGGCAAGGAAAATCCATATGGCAAGGTAGCGATCCAAGAGGCTCAGTCCTTTGAAAGCAGACAGTGGCTGTTTCTGCTCATCATTAGGGCCTGTGTTCCCAGCCACGGCCTCGGGATCTTGGTTAGAAAAGCCAGCGTGAGGCGTTGCGGGCTTCGTCTCGTGGATTTTGGACCCTTGGTTGTCCAGTACCATATTGGAGGGTAGTTTTCAGGCGTGGTGACTTTGGGGTAATGTGTTGTATAATTATTGATTCTTGGTTCGTGGCGGTTCCAAGTGGCTCGGTAGAGCAAGGTGCTGTAGCAGTGGTGCAGATAGATGATGGTTGCGCCTCTGCGGTATCTTTATACACAAACCATCCCAGGCTTCTCTTGCTATGAGCCGAAGTTGAGGTGGCTCGTACAAAATACCTGATAAGCCAATCGCCATCAGGGGTTGACACATTTCCTGACAGACAGAGTGACGACTGCCAAGCGACCTTTGACCCATGACAGATACCTCTTAGGGATCCCGATTGACCAATGAAATTTTGGGTATGACAAGACCTGGTAGGCATTATTCATTTTTTCTTTCCTTCGTCGTATCCCTGACAGAAGTAAACTAAAGCAGAGCCTCGAGATACAGCTCCTGACTTTCCTTCACAAGATCATGGCCAATCACGCTTGGGTTATGACACACTCCTGAAAACATCCTAATTAGAATATCAATTTCTCTTCGACTAGTCATGTTAGAAATGCATAGCCTCCCCCATGAAAAGATGTGATGGACATCCTTAAACATCCCCTCAAATTAGGCGCTCGCCATTGCCGTAAACTCAACACATCCCAACCGGCGCTCAACGTCAACCACATCTGCTGGTTCAAAAAGATGTCTACCGATTCTGCCGCACCCTGGCACACTGCCTACCCTGCCCCACGTAACAAAAACCCTGCGGCAGTTACACGCCAGGACGTGCTGGAAATGATCAGGGACAGCAACAAAGTAGCTGAAAGGAACTACGTTCTTGTTGACCTTCGCAGGACAGATCATGAGATATCACCCTTTGTTCTTACGATGACGTCCGAGAGAGCCACCCACAGCAGTGACTAACCTAGTCTCCTGTACAGGGCGGTACCATTCGCGGTTCCATAAATCTGCCGGCACAGAGCCTATACCCAGCCATACCGACGATTTACAACCTGTTTAAATCGGCTGGAATCCGAAAGGTCATTTGGTACTGCTGTACGTCTTGAATTATTGTCCTCGAAACTAGCGGTATACATTAAAGCGACATGTACACTGACCTCTTATAGCATCCTCTCGCGGGCGAGGTTCTCGAGCAGCCGGATGGTTCAAAGATTGCATTGACGACCGAGCCGACAGCGGTATGGAGAGCTTGATATTGCTTGAAGGTATCGCCGGATGGGCCAAAGCTGGCGACGAATTCATAGAGTGGATGGATGAGTACGATGCAGGTGTCTGGGAAAGCAAGTAGATCTAGCTCGGCATGGTTGAGTGTTGATGGCAAGAGACGGATGGCTTATAGGGGTTTAGAGTCATCTACAATATCAGAATTCCAACACACTGGGAAGGTAGCTGGGTGATCAGCGAGAGTGAGCAGCGAAGGGGTAAGGTAACAAAAGGGGAACTGAAAGGAATAGGGTGTATGGAATACAATACAACTCAGAGAATTGTGTCAGAGCACAATAGGACCTATGTACCATTCGATTGCTTTACAGCAGAAGGCATTGCCATAATGCCGACACTCCTACAACCTGTATTGATGGATAAACACTGAATTGCTTTCTGCCTTTTTACCGCTTCAATAGGCCTCTTTCATAAAAAATACTGCAGGTAATTCAGTCTTGCGGCGCTATGAGATATCAGTAGCTGGCCTCCAAACATCTAGGGGTTATATCGTACTGTCGACATGTCTTATTGGTTCTACAAAGGTTTTAGACCCAATATGAAACACTTTTAGTGGCAGGTTCTTCGAAATCTCACTGACCTACCACGGATTTATAAAAGCCCACTTGTCAACGCAGACCCGAACCCTGGACTTGATACCTTGCAACTCTAAGTGTAAGCCAATCACACTCTGGGGCTGACACATACCCACGAGTCGAAATAGGTATCTAGACTACGGACGTGGAAAATACTTGCAGCTGATGACCAGTAATGCCTTCAGCTCTGATTTCATTTGGTTAAATATCGTAATGCAACTTTCTTCTTTCCTTACCTTCTGCAAAGTCTGGCCCCCTAGCATTCGATGTAAATTACACCACAGGGGTCTGCACTCCCTTTGAGCCAGCGACTTAAACTCTTAGGTTCGCGGGTCAATAGAATGAACTTTAAGGCTCAGTAAGGCTGCGGTGGTATTCGCCAGCAATCTAGTTCTCAGTGAGGGGTTCACAGCGAAGCATGATTAGATAAACATTCGATCCTGTCTCAGTAACGTAAGAATGTGGAAATTGCCTGGGCAATCCACTACAACGTATTCTTGTTGTCACAAAGTAGTCAGTCCCGTTTTGATCAATGAATCATCAAGCTTGAAAACCCCATGCCGTAGTGCCCCAAACAACGTACGTGCGTCTGATCTGCTCCCAAAAGTTGGTATGCTTAAGAACCGCCATCCTGGTAAAGCAATGGCGCTGAGTCTTCTTTGTCAAGAATCATATCGCAATTAAATAGGTTATGACCCCTCCAGACAGCCAAATACAGTACCTGATAGGCAGTAAGTATCAAACCCATCAGGTCGAAGTCTTCTGCATTGCGTGTGTGTTCTTTAGCTTTCTCCCCCTCAAATGCTGCTTATCTTAATCGATCCCCCTAGCGAGATTTACACAGGGTTTCAACCGTATTGTCAACTGGGGGCCTCATGACTTGTGATGGAATGCTTGGACCCGAAAGACTGGTCATGTGGTGATACGAATGCGACTCGTGCCGTTCCCCGATATGGTAAGTTCGAGGTCATCAAGTAGCCCAACATGTTCTGTGGCTTGCGACAAACTTTGTCGAGCACCAACCGTCCAGTGATAGGTACAGATTTACGCAATCAAGGTGATACAATTAGACTTGCGGTCTAATCTGTGTAACAATTGAGTGACGTTGGTGACAGATAATGGGGTCGCACAAAAGAGGTCACACCTCATACAAAAGCGAGGGAGGAACCATGTTTATCTGTACTCGAACTCAACTATTTCAATTTCGATTTGTTAAATTGAAGGCAATTGAGTTTCCGATTCGAACTGTAATTCTGCCCACAAGACTCGATCTAGATAAAGACGTGTCTTGTTCAGATTGAACCGGCAACATAACCTTATCATAGACATACCACCTGTCAGCTTCTTATTTTATAAATTCCTCATCCCCTTGTTCTTATCCCAATCAGTACTCTGATCCTGCATCGTATCGACACCAGCCAAAATGACGACCATGGACAAGATCTTCGCTGGCTATGCCGAGCGCAAGGCCATTCTCGAAGCAAGCGACAACGTCTTGGCCAAAGGTGTCGCCTGGATCCAAGGCGAGCTTGTCCCCCTCCATGAAGCCCGCATTCCCCTCATGGACCAAGGCTTCATGCACGGCGATTTGACCTACGACGTTCCCTCAGTTTGGGATGGACGTTTCTTCCGTCTCGACGACCATCTCGACCGTCTCGAAGCAAGCGTCAAGAAGATGCGAATGCAATGGCCTATTCCCCGCGATGAAATCCGGATGACTCTTTTGGACATGCTAGCCAAGAGCGGAATTAAGGATGCTTTTGTCGAGCTGATCGTCACCCGTGGCTTGAAGCCTGTTCGGGAAGCTAAACCTGGTGAGGTGTTCAAGAACCACCTCTACTTGATCGTCCAGCCCTACGTCTGGGTCATGAGTCCCGAGGCTCAGTACCACGGCGGAAAAGCTGTGATCGCACGAACTGTTCGTCGAATCCCTCCCGGATCCATGGACCCCACTATCAAGAACCTTCAATGGAACGACTTTACTCGTGGCATGTTCGAAGCCTACGATCGTGGAGCGCAATACCCCTTCCTCACCGACGGCGATACAAACATTACCGAAGGATCTGGTTTCAACGTTGTCTTTATCAAGGATAACGTTATTTACACCCCCGTTCGAGGAGTCTTGGAGGGAGTCACCAGAAAGAGTGTTATTGATGCTGCCAAGTGGTGCGGCTACGAAACTCGCGTTGAGCATGTCCCTGTTGATATGGCATATGAAGCTGATGAGATCTTGATGTGCACCACTGCTGGAGGAATCATGCCTATCACTGAAATGGACGGTAAACCGGTCAAGGACGGAAAGGTCGGACCTGTCACAAAGGCCATCTGGGATCGGTACTGGGCGATGCACTGGGAGGATGAGTTCAGTTTCAAGATTGACTACCAGAAAGTGAAGCTGTAGTGGGATATGACCACGATTCGTTCCCCTCACGATTGGAACACCTTGGGCTTGATAGCAGGGCTATTTAGTTCTCCCCGTATTAAATCTCTTCTTTTACGTCTTGATTGGCGTATGCCTTAATGACAAGGTT
The DNA here is from genome assembly GCA_014899045.1 of Fusarium palustre. NCBI lineage: Eukaryota > Fungi > Ascomycota > Sordariomycetes > Hypocreales > Nectriaceae > Fusarium > Fusarium palustre. Next base: position 152,005 of record JAAVUH010000127.1, on the reverse strand, counting down.
GATATTATACCACATCGTGAGGTATCAGGTATATTAGCTTGTATCTCAATGCGGGGAATACTTGTCCATGGATGTTACGGGAAGGGCGTAAAAGGTGGAGATAGGACTGCTAACAATATCCATGTCCTCCGCGGACAATCCGCGTTTCTTCGGTAACGGTTTCAATGTAGAGGATGATCTCTCTGTATTTGGAACACCTGTATGCCGAATTGAGTCATAATACCTACTCCTGTCGTTAATGTCGTGATCTGGACTCATGACGTGGCCACAAAACACCATGCATGTTGGAAACCTTAATAAACTTGATTACGTGATTGCGGCAGATCAATGATCCAGCTTCTACATAAAGAGCAATCTGATATCCTCTCTGTTAAATTTAAACATAAATACACAGTAACTGGCTTCAAATACCTTTCTGTCGAGTTTTTAATAGTGTGGAATCATTGTCCTAGTTTTTGAATCACATCGACGCGCGACTCTCCGACATATCATTTGAAAGTATCGTCGTCATCACCAAAATGGCAGACAGCTACGCACAAATTCCCTCAGGCGCTCTGACCCAGCCGAAGCCTTTCACAGTCTCGATTGACGATGAAAAGGTTGATGAGCTTAAGCTTCTTGTCAAGTTGGCCAAGATCGCACCGCCTAATTATGAATCCACGCAAAAGGAGCACAACTACGGCATCACTCATCAATGGATCACAGATGCCAAAGCTGCTTGGATGAAGTTTGACTGGTAGGCTGTCCAACCAGAGTGAAGTTTTGAGTCTGATGGCTAATTTCCTCACACAGGCGAGCTGCTGAGAAGCACATCAATTCATACAACCACTGGACGATGCCGATTCACGACACAACAGGCGAATTTGATATCCACTTCACAGGCCTCTTCTCGACCAAGGCCGACGCTATCCCTGTGGTGATGGTTCACGGCTGGCCAGGCAGTTTCTTAGAGTTTCTCGGGATCTTGTCGATCCTCAAGAATCGCTACACTCCGGAAACGCTCCCGTATCATGTTATCATTCCATCACTGCCCGGATGGGCCTTTTCTAGTAAGCCGCCGATGGATAAAGACTTTCGGATCCAAGACGCGTCACGCGTGATCAATAGCCTTATGGTCCAGCTGGGGTTTGGAAGTGGCTATGTTGCCCAAGGTGGTGATCTTGGGAGCAGAGTTTCCCGCTTCCTAGCTGCTGAGTACGAAGAGTGCAAAGGTACGTGATGATACACGCAAGAGTTGCAGTTCAAGCTCACAATTTGCAACAGCCTTTCACATCAACCTTTGCATGATACCCGAACCGGCCGGTGTCTCAGGAGAGATCACAGAAGCCGAAAAGAAAGCCCTTGGGCGCGGCGAAACCTTTAAGAATCACGGTACAGCTTATTCTCTTGCTCATGCGACCAGGCCGAGCACAATCGGTTTCGTCCTCTCGTCCTCGCCCCTGGCACTCCTGGCTTGGATTGGCGAGAAATTCCGCGACTGGACTGACGAAGATCCTCCCATTGACGAGATTCTGACTTCTGTCTCACTGTACTGGTTTACTGACACGTTTCCCACATCCATCTATGCATACCGCCAGTTGGCTAGACCAGGTGGCCCGTCTTACATTCAGGAGGCAAAGGTCGCCAAGCCAATGGGCTACAGCTGGTTTCCGCAGGAAATTGCACCCAAGCCAGTTGCCTGGGCTGCCACGATGGGAAACTTGGTGTCTTACAAGAGACATGAGCGTGGTGGTCATTTTGCTGCGCAGGAGAGACCAGAGGAGTTGTTGGGGGACGTGGAGGAATTTGTGAAGGAAGTTATTGCTGGTGGAAGTTTCAAGATTTGAGTTTCTGGTGATTACATGGTCTAGCTCCGCGTTTTGGGGGCTGTGATGTTATGGTTGCCGCTGCTTTGACATATGCCCTGTGATGAAGTGAGGGACATCTGCGACAACATTCAGTGTCAATTGTCAATCACTAACATCCTATATAGATATCGCTCATTTTAACTCGCTTTCAATTCTATTCGAAAAAATTTGGTAGTTGATTTGACACCACAGAACTTCTTCATGTCCGACGTAGATGGCATCGACTTGCCAAGTATTTCTGCTTTCAAGCGCTTACCCTATGGCTTAGACCATCTGTAAGCTCGTCTGGTGCTCCTGTTCAGCCCTGCTGGTTGCTAATTCACGTGATTCATCACCATCTTACACTGATGCTTCGAAAGAATAATCAATCTCCAATAGCGGCATGGGAGTTCGAAGGCCCTTCCAGCTGGCCATTGGTACGACGACACATCAGTGTTTGCAATATGGTCGTCATGGGCAAAGCCCAATGCTAAAGTCGCAACCATGCAAGCCTCTTTCACTCGAGCCGAGTCGTATAGAAGGTCACAGTGGTAGCGAGGAATTGTACAGGTACATCGGATGTCGTACAACACCGGCAGCCCGTGTCGTGACAACCTCTTTGTGCCACCGATGTCGGTGCATAACTGCCGGACCGCGAATCAGACGATACTGGTCCCAGGCAGTGCTAACGAGAACAGTCTGGACCCTGAGACCGGGCACTTGGAATCATGTCTTGGCGAGTAACTCTTACCCCGGAATCAACAAAAGGTCTGGTCTAGCTTGATCAGATACTATATTTCATCGTCACTGTGGGGAAACGGGTCATTTCAGCCTCTACACGACCCGAGAGGACGAATCGCGGCTCACTCCCGGTTTCAGGCGGGAACATAGGTTATCTCCACTACTACACCATAATCAAACTCGTGATCTTCCGTTGTGTTACCATTGGCAAGGGAATGAAGAAACTATCGATTGCGTGCCTGAGGGTTGCAAAGGGACTATTGACCTTAACCATCGTGCCATTGGCTTGGGTCTGCAGTAGTTGAACTTTGAAGTGCCGCCACTCAGCAAGCCACCGAATTCGGTCTACCAACAACACTGTTATTGAAAAACTTTGACGCAGCGCAGCAAAGAGAAATTTTCATCGTCGTCAGACGTAGACATACGTGAGGCGTGAGAGCCTTGCTTGACTGTCGGCCGCTGATGTTTCCCAACCAAAATTCAACCTTCATCAACATACGTCCATCAACATGCGTCACCTCCCATGATGCCTTCAGTCGAAGGGATTTATGATTAATATCTTAACTATCAGACACCTCAAAACCTGAATAGGTTTTGGATTTCCGGGGATAGCATTTGAGCTGAAATATTCCTACTTCTGACGAAGGAAATTCAAGTTCCAAGTCTTGTCCGTCCGTTTTCACTGCTGCCTGAATTAACTAAATTTGGAGAAGTGGCCACTGGGTTTAATATCAACAAGGATTTTTCTTGTGTTGTTCCCGCCACACTAACTTCTATCCAATCTGGGCATGTAACACCAAGCCGTTCAGGCACTAGATCTGCATCGTTCTAGCCTTGTTTGGGGCCCAGACATTCAACGCTTTCCCCCCAAAGCCCGAGATCCGAAGATGTAAGCTGAACAACTTGAGGCGTTTAGTTTGTCACAAGCGAGGCTCCTATGACTGTTATGCTTTGGACCTAGACCCCCAAGACAACAAGACTACGCCCAAGTTGGCCATAAGAGATGTGCAGGCTGTTGCCCCTTTGGGTCAAGAATCAAACCCTCATGAAAGGGATTGTCAGCGTGGTCGAGGTCGGGGAGTTTGACACCCGCCAAGTTTCTCCCAGCTGATTTCTAACTATACCACGCGAGGCTAAAAGTGGCCTGCGATGCTAGCCTCTTTACCATTGTCAACGGTTACAGGAACCGCTAAAACATGCACGGTTCAGGTGAGGCTCTAAATAGCCGTTGTTGTTTACAGATCTGGAAAGTTGAACACATCGTTGGGGATCACAGAGCTGATCCTTTTGCCCGATCGGGATGACTGTGAAGATCGGGCAAACATCATTGTCACCTCACTACACTTTTGTGTTTCAGACCAATTCAACGCAAAGGTTTAAGGACTCAGCTACTCAAGACAACCACTCACAGCCGGAAGAAGACAAGGTGCGTAAAACAATAACTGGCATACTAAGATAAATATGAACTCGCACCAGTTGTGAGTGACTATGTACGCTAGCACTGTGTACATGTAGACTAATCCAGGCCCAAATCCATCGTCAAGGAATACCAAAAGAGTGGAAGGAGTAATAAGCTCAAGGAGTGAAAAAGAGTGACAGGAGTGAACAAACAAAGAAATGCGGTGTCTCGACATCAAAAAGCCGGTTCTACACTAAGCCTTGTATCCCTTGCCCTTTCCACCCTTGCCCTTTCCGCCCTTGATGATGTTGATGTTGATAGTAACAGGAGCATTGAAGTCAATCTCACCGATGCACATTTGGAACTAACGTAATTATAAGTCAAAGTCCAAGGGGGAGGGGGAGTTGGTTTCGGAAACTTACGCCGCTGTTGTTATTGCAGCAAATGATCTTTGCGTTACAAACTTCAGAGTTGGAGCAAGTTTGAACTGGACCAGATTAATTAGAGGAGTCAATTACAGTACAGCGATGCATAACTTACCACCATTGCCGTCGGTGGTACAGCAGAACTGGGTTCCAGATGAGCAGGCGTTGCCTTGCTGATTACCACCTGTAGAAGGACAGTTGCTGGCACCTTTGCTAGTCTTGGCCGCCGCCGCCCCTTGAATATGTTAGAGGTGGGAGGTGTGGAACATCTCAGTCAAAGACTTACGTCTAAGTGCCGGCAATCTGGGCAATGGGAGATCTCCGACAGTTGGTGCTCTGGGTTCGATATCGCGAGTCTCAACTCCAGCGGCCCCTTCAGCGAAAGGAGTCGCGATAGCGCCCTGGAGCATGGCGACACCGATGAAAAGAGTGGAAAACTGCATAATGATAGTGATAGTAGATATTGCTAGCTTGAGACAAGTAGCTGAACTGAGGAGTCTTTGTTTGGGAAAGAGTGTGTGGGCGAAGAAGAGCGGAGAGTAAAAAAGAAGTTAGACACAATGGACTGGTAGTGATTGTGATGTAGTTGATGCTGAATGAATCGGGTAGGCCGGGACACAAGCTTATATTTGTGCAGAAGCTTGAGGCGAGACTTTTGTGCCTGCATTGGAGTGTTGAACGAGGCTGACGGGTGGGAAGATAGTTCTGATCTATTGAAACGGCTTATGTCTTTTGACCTGTTGATATGACAGCGAATGACATATGAAGTCAAGGCACCTCCTCGTATAAACGGAGGTCAAAGCGCACGCATACAGTAGTGGATTGTCAATGCTATTGAACACATACCTAGCGTATGTTGTCGGCGAGGGGAAACTAACAAATAACAGTAATTAGTTATATTTTTACCTTTGGGACTTTGTACATTCGCAATTCTTTCATCGGGGTACTTTCTCTGTTGTCGCACTATGCTGTTGAATAATCTGTCTAACCAGATCTGGCCTCCATCTGCTTGATAACCCTAAACCGACAATGCTGGGACGATCTGGACTTTCCTTTCTCCACCTCAGCTGCGTATTTTATATACAATGACCTTGGGTTGATCAGCCTGTGGCTTGCCGGGTGATCCCCACACGGGGATAACAAGTAGATACCCCTGTCCAGGTTTATAGAGAGCCGGCTAGACGACTTTGTAAAACGTGTACAACTACCGTTAAGTAATTGGGCGAATTCATTATGAGGAGACGAATGATACAAGACTGACATACCAGTCATATCATATGGCACTGTTGGTGTACTCATACAAAGTGAAGGTGGCCTGAGTCTTTTCTGCAATTCAACACCTTAACGCCTTGTATCCTTAGCTAGGAATACGAAAGAAAGCATGACTAAATTCCCTTCTTTCCTCCAAGTCTGCCTAGGTAAACTCAGCTCCAGCCCTTTGCCACTCTAAGTCAGACTGTCGGGTCGTCGGGCTGGTCTCTCTGCTCTGTTACACACACCAAACATGCATGAAGCCGTTACCTTCCATGTTGGCGCTAATTCTGCAATTAGTAGTAAACTTGTCTCAACCACAGAAATGTCTCCGAAAGACATTCAACCATGCAGGTATGCATAAGCTCCGATGTTCCTAGTGTAGAGTACCAGTAGCATCGACCAACCGTTGGCCTTCTGCGTCGCCTGTGTACCAGATACGAGATGTAACACAGGTTGTATCGGCCCCATAATGCATCCTCGTCTTTGGGTCGACAGGTTATTTGTTCATGTTTACGATATTGACTCCACCAGTTGCTGCCCTGGGCCTTACGCAGACTTGGTCTCGATGCAGCCTTCTGGTCTTCTCCTCCAACTATTTCACGATATCTATCAAGGTGTGGGGCTTCGAGGCTTCATAGTGAGCTTACTCCTGCATCATTATTGCTTTTTTGATGGTGTCGAGGCCGGGAAGAGAGTTCGATAGCTGCATTTTCAGCTGAGGAGAATCATTTTTTGGCGTCGAAACCTCACGATGATGGGCTGTCTGGAGTTCCAAGATGCTCAGAAAGGAGGATAGTATGATAGTCTAGACTTCAAAGACATAACGATTAGTTGTACATACCACTTTGATGAGCGAGCGTACCAAGATAATATGGTGAAAAATGAATATATAAACGAGCCTCTCCTCCACCCTCAAACATCTTTTCTCATCACTCACTCTCAACTCATTCACTCAACAACATCCTCAGCTCTATCTTTCAACACTCTCTTTTCGAGACAAACATCTTTCAACCTTCAAAATGAAGTTCTTCGCTGTCACCCTCCTTGCTCTCGCAACTGGCGCTCTTGCCATGCCCGGCGGCCACGACCGTCCCTCCAGGCCTGGCAAGCCTGCCAAGCCTGCCAAGCCCCCAACCAACCAGCAGCAGATCTCCTGCGGTAACGGCCAGTCTCTCTACTGCTGTACCAACGATGGCAACAGACAAAACGATGTTACTTGCGCTTCTTTCTCCAACGGTGGCCTTGGTGGTATCTGCAACGGTATCCAGGTTTGCTGCAACAACAACGTAAGTAATCCAAAGAATCAACACAGAGTCTTCTCTTTGCTAATTAAGGATATAGCAAGGAAGCCAGGGCTGCAACGTTGGAAATGGAGGTGGCACAATCACCTTCACTCAGGGCGGCAGCGGCGGCGGCAGCAGCCATGGACCCCGTCTCCTCTAAGCAGCTTGCAACAGGCTCAACAGTCGATCACATCAGCCTTTTGGGAAAGTCTTGGATTGACAATCACAAAACATTTACGGTCCTTACGACACTGCACGATCATTTTATGATATTTTACTAGGTAGTATTTATGCTTTCTATGAGGGATGAGAGAGCTACGGGCTTTGGAAGGAGATTCGCTTCTATCACGGTTTGGATTGGGAAATGGCTGTGGCCAGGCTACTTCTCGATGTCCAACTGCCACAGTTACCTACATGACAAGTTTGGATTCAGTCTCCTTGGTTGTTGGGTAGTATATAAGAGTCGAGAAAATATAACCGGTTATTCAAATGTTCTTCTCCATATATCATAAGTGACTCTGCTTTTTATTTATCTTTTGAGATGCTTCATCAACCTACGCGGTGTTGATCATGATGGATAGATATTGTAGTTGTGATGGCTTCCTATTGTGGCAGTGGTTTGAGAAGCGGAGACTCCGCAAACGCCAACTGCAAACGGGATGGGTCTTTGGCACTGTACCGAGATAGGCAGTGAAACCAATCAACCATTCCTCTTTGGAACAGTCCAGAATGGAATACGACATGCGTAGCACTGTGTGGGGTCGGTCGCCAGGTTCAACATTCCAATTAAGGCCTCATTGACCTCATTTCTCCACGCCTCCAAAAGAGTCCTGATTCTGCCTTGACCATTCTGTATTCTCTTTCTAATCTTCTTGTATTTCATATTCCAAGACCTTAATTCCCTACGGCCCTTGATACTGCCTCTCAATTCAATCATCATCTCATCAAGCAATCGCACACGTCTTCTTCGCCATGGCCAAGCAACAAAAAGACACCGAGATCATTGAGATCGCCAAAAACCTCAAGGGTACACCCTGGTGTGACGAGTACGAAAAGATGATCTCAGGAATGCTGTATGGAACTTTGATCGTAAATTAATATCATTATCTCTAATCGCGATATAGCTATAACCCTCTTCATCCCACCTTGTTGGAAGGCCGTCACAGAGCGCGTGGTCTGGTCTACAAGTTCAACAATCTTGACCCCAACACTGGATCCTACCTAGAGATGGAAAAGAAGAGGTCCGAGATGCTGTCCGACATTCTCGGAAAGGTTGGAAGTGGCACCTTTATTGAGCCGCCATTCGCGCCCGACTATGGAAGCAATATCTCTATTGGAGAAAACTGCTTTATGAACTTTGGGTATGTCATTTCACACCACTTTCATTAGGTTAACCAATTGCTAACTGCTCCATCAGCTTGACTATCTTGGATACAAGTCTTGTCATCATTGGCGACCGTGTGCAAATGGGCCCCAACGTAAACATCTATACAGCTGGCCACGAGACAAGTGTCCTCTCAAGAATCAAGTTTGTCGAGTTTGGACATCCCATTCGTATCGAAGATGACTGCTGGATTGGAGGAAACGTCGTCATCCTTCCTGGTGTGACTATCGGAAAGGGTTGTACCGTTGGTGCTGGTGCAGTGGTCACAAAGAGTCTGCCCCCTTACTCTGTCGCTCTGGGTGCTCCTGCAAAGGTTGTCAAGACGATACAGAGTGTAGAGGAGGAGTTGGCGGATCCTAACAATCCTTATCGAAACATGGTTGATCGACAGTAAGTGGAGTATCGCAAATACAAGATAGAACCAATCGCATGGGTCAATTGGCATCATTAATCATCTTCCCTTTACTCAATGTCTAAGCCACGAGGTCGGAAAAAATGTTTCTCGCGTGCCGACCATCTAGAAATCACGGAATTAATGAGAGTGCTATTGTCCGGCGCAAACGCGGAACTGATTTAAAACCGATGTCAATTTATAAGCAGTTGAAATGTGATTGGCTGCACAACCATGTCAGCACACCACGACGTGTATGCTTTCAAGCTAGGCCTCGGGCATCGGACTCTGTGATATTGTAAGCACTAGTATGCTCAGTAATAGGTACTCATCATCGATAACTTCCATGATATAAAATCTGTATAAATACTTTCGTTCGTCAGCTCTTGGCAGTTCATTACATCCATGCTCAACTCTGTGTTTCCAACACCCACTATCCACTCATCTCTGTCGAATTAACAACCTCCATATAAAACCATCATTCCTCAACGGGACCATCTCCAAGATCAAACAGCATCACCATGTCGCATCCAATCCTCTTCAACGGTGCCCTTGGTCTAGGCCTCTTCCTTTCCGGTCTTGGCCTCAACGCATCTTTCCGTCCTGATGCCCATCTAAAGTCCCTCGAATTCCCTATCCCCAAAGATCCAGAGGCCAGAAAATTCAGCCGCGCCCTCATGCGCATCTGGGGCATTCGAAATATCTCAGTCGGCCTTTTGATCGCACTTATATGGACTGCTGGCGATGAAAACCTCATGGCAAAAGCTTTATCCATCTCCATTGCCTTGCCAGTTACAGATGGGTTTGTGAGCAGGATCCTTATTGGGGGTGGCGAGACTCAACATTGGGTATTTCCGCCTTTGTTGGCTGTTTTTAGTGCTGGACTTTTTGGATGGTTTTGATCGGCTTGCAGGATGTATCTGCATGAGCAAACAAGGGACTCGGGACGTATGGGGACTATTGCGAGATGGAAGTATTATTAATTGCTTGTGGAGTGACTCTGTTGTCATATGCTCATGACTATGGTCAGTTGAGCTTTGTAGACCATGTTTCTGGATATAGATGTAATTCAAAAATTTCCAAGTTTTCTCCCAATCTAATTCAAAGCTATCAGTATGGCTCCGTCGTCATTTACTTCCCATCTAAATGCCCATATCGAAAGAGGTAATTCAAGGGTTTCAGAGGAGTTTGCGAGCATAGAAATGGGAGACTTGGGCTATAATTCCAGGGGTTTAGACACTACTTTTAATCCATGCAGCGTCGCCGACATCGGCTATCTATTGTTAATATCTTTCCATATCCTTGGTTGCAAATCAATGAGTCAAGTCAAGATGAAGGAAAATCCCGAATAAGGCCGCATTTAACCTTAAGTTAGCGCCGGCTCCCAAAGCACTCAAAGGGCAAAGGCTCGTGAGCTATTTACTGCATCACAATTTCTGTTACTATTTAACCTCTGAAACTGTTTCAATTCACTTCTCACTCTTATCCTAGTCCTCTACACCACAATCGCTGCTTGATATAAATATCTTCGTTGCAATGGCTACAAAGTTGGGGTTTGTACCCATCAGAACCACACTCACAAAGCTCCCATACCCACCATTAGAAGACCGCAAAGTCATACGAACAAAACGTTTGATCCTCAGACCGTTCTATGAAGATGCGGCAAGAGACCTTTTTCCTATGCGTGCACAGCAAGAGGTCATGATGTGGACGTCACAGGGCGCCCCCGACAAGGATGTTGATCAAACCAGAATTTGGACTTCACAAAAGCTACCACCACACCATGAAACGGACCTCAGTTATGTGGTCAGTGTTATCGAAACCGGTCAAGTTATCGGTTTCGGTGGTACTTATCGACGGGCATGTGAGCTTGGGTGGCCAGCCATCGGCTACGCGTTTCGAAAAGAAGCTTGGGGCAAGGGATATGCTACCGAGTTTCTGTCGGCGTTTATGGAGGTTTGGTGGGAGTTGCCGCGAATTGAGGCTTCAATCGAGGTAGATATTGCTACCCTCAGTGAGGAAGAGGTCAAGGCCAGTCCTGACAGTCTTATCATGGAACGATGTGCAGCAGAGACTATCAAAGAGAATATTGGCAGTAACTGTGTTTTAGCAAAGGCTGGTTTCAAGAAGGTCAATGAATGGAAGAATGAGGAGAGAAATTGGTCCATATATGGATGGACCATCACCGCTTCGAAATGAACTGATCATTACCTAGTCGATGCGCAGATTAAGCCTATGTTACAGTTCAATACAACCAGGGGAATATCATCAATGCATAATAGAAGCCCAGAAAGCTATAAGCAGCTTCAGTATTTACAGACAACATTTTTTGCTATTAACACGATATTTCAGAACGCGTTTTGAACACGCGTCAAAGCTTGTTGTCTTCGAGACCTAGGACCATCGCTAAGTTGAGTTGAAACAAGATGCTGAGCCTGGGATGCGGGTCTGGAACCGAAGGGGGAAAAAACTTGGGGTTACTTAAAATATTCTGATAGGAATAGGAAAGTTCATTTTATGGCATATAATCACGCATGAAATGTCATTTCTGATCATGCCAAACAGTGTTTTCAGGGACTATAGAGCCAACATGGTTTGTTGTGGTTTATTTTGATGAGATCCAGGGTAGCGATTCGTGAGACACCCCATTGCCATACCACATTGCGGCCATGGATTTGGTGTGGTATAGGACAACCGGAGAGGTGCCCCCTTAGCGTAGTGGTGAGGTGCCCCTGCAAGCGAGAGGAAAAGTGGATAATTCTGTGGCTTAGCTGTTATCTAGGTGGTCGCCTCTCGCTTGCAGGCCGGGGCACCTCACCACTACGCTAAAGGGGCACCTCTCCGGTTGTCACATCCCTCGTCTTGTCTTGATCTTCGCACAGGCTAGCAATCTGCTTCTCAATTATCAAGAAGCAAATATCATGACGAAACAACCAACCAAAGATACATAGATGAAGTATTGTACAAGTCAATCTCATCAGGCTAAAGCCCTTGTGGATGCCAAACTTGCAACCTTTTACATAATTCCATCGTAATGAGTTATGATGTCTCGCTTGTTAGGCACGGAAATTTCCGCAGTACGGATCCTTACCTTGTCTCGTCAACAAGCAAGTGCCACATCACGCTAGCGATTTTATCAATCAGTTAATCAATCATCTTATCAATCAGCTGGGTCGATCAGGAACCTTGTAGTTCCGTTAGATTCCCTTGATGGCATAGTCTGAGTAGTTTAGTTGCCGGATAGCCGTTACACTGCATCGAATGGCCATACACATGCGGGTCTGTTGTGTTCAAAAGGTAAGGTTAAAAGTTACAAAATATTTTGCACCGGGAAGAACTGGGGTCTTTCGGCACACGGAGATTCGAGAGGACGGTCTGGGCCAAGGAACAAGTGCCGATACTAACATAGATGTGGAGGCTACTGCTAAGACTGACAAATAATATGTGCAGAACATGAGTAGTTGTAAAATTGTCCCTCATCTAGATATGCAGAATAACATTAAGCCCTAAGACTTAGATCAGCACACGGACAATGGGAAGCCGGGGGGGGATTTGGTGGACTTCTGCTGCGTAAAACCTGTATGCAACAAGGTCATTGTATAAGCCACCTGCCTTTTGGAGAACCTTCTTCCTCTAGCAGATGAACTAACCTATCTCAAATCGAACCATTGAAGTTCGGAAGGGATGCAGTATTTTGCCGCGGCTTTATCAGATGTCCCAGACTAAGATTTCTCCTGGTATTTGTGTCAGGGAGAAAGGCATGTGTTTATCGGCAGACATCGATATAAAGCGATAGAACCCTTGCCCTCGACACATCTTATAGCTCGTTTGTGCTCTAGCCTGTATCCCTTGAGCCTCTTCTTTATACTCGCCCTTTTATTTTGTTTTCAGTAAACTTTCTATTGAGTTTACATTTTCCAGTCACCATGCGGCTCTTCACCAGTCTCTCTCTACCAGAGAACATTCTCTTAGCATTGTTGACGTTGCCTTTTAGTGTATCAGCCACTGATCTTCTACAAGGCTACGGTAGGAACGACTATGCACTCCCTTGTGCACAAGCCTGCACATGGGCCATGCCTACTACACTGAACTGTCCCGAATATGCTACTATGTCAGCAGAAGAGCGTGCGGCTGCTTATCCATCCGCAACGTGTATGGGTCATGACACTTGGTACTTGACATCAATTGCCTGGTGTATCTCTTCATACTGCCCGAAAGATACCAAGCCTTATGAGATAGAGATGTTTTGGGGGACCAAGATGATCTACCAAGTACAAAACATAAAGTTCTCATATGCTGAAGCCTTGGCTAAGGTAGACACCAAGACATCCCCGAAGCCCATGGATCCGAATGAAACAGTACTCAACCGAACTATCTCTATCGATGATGCAACGTACTAAAGCTATTTGAATTCTGTCAAGGGATATATAGATATTGGCCAAAATGAGTCCAAGTACTCGTAAGTTCACCACAAGTTGTTCAAAGCCAAATACTCAAGCGCTATCACACGCAGTCTCCTAGTATTCCTCTCTTGCGTCGCGATTCCCATCGGTTTCTCATTGCTCCGCTTCTTACCGATTCCGAAAAGCGTCAGAAGTAAATTCTACGCCTATATCATCGATCCTCCTGCTTGGGGTAAGCGACATAGTGTTCCGACCCTTGGACTTGCTATTGTTCCTACTCGTGGTCAGGCTCTTTTCATTCTCTACATCATCGCAATCAATGTGGTGGCAACATTCGACGGATACCCCCGCTATACTCCTAATGCCTATTTCTCAGTACGACGAGACGAGTTGATGCGTCACATTGGCAATCGAGCTGGTATTATCGCCTTCGCCAATATTCCCATAATCATACTCTATGCTGGTCGCAATAGTTTGCTACTTCGCTTAACGAACTGGTCTTACTCCACATTCATCCTTCTACATAGATGGGTCGCGATGGTCTGTGTTGTTCAAGTTATTCTTCACTCTCTCATGTGGCTCCGGATAATGATTGAGGCTCATTCGCATGCCGAGGTCGTTACATATCCTTATTGGCAATGGGGCATTGTTGGAACGGTCGCCTTCTCGTTATTGCTACCTTTCTCAATCCTGCCTTTCCGCCGCGCTCTCTACGAAGTTTTCCTCATTGTGCACATCTGTCTAGCTGTTGTCATTTTGGTCGGATCTTGGTACCATATCTGGTATCTTTTCGAGGATACGAGTGGATTTGAGATTTGGCTCATCATAGCAATAGCTGTGTGGGGATACGAAAGATTATTGCGCATACTTCGCATGTCAAGACATGGTATCAAAAGGGCCTATATCACGAGACTTGATGAGAAGTACTTACAGATTGACATTCCCGACATGAATGCACATGGGCATTGCTTTGTTTATTTCCCCACTCTCTCGTGGCGTCCATGGGAGAATCATCCCTTCTCGATTGTCAATTGCAGTAGGGGGCAATTGGAAAGCGATGTTTCACACTCGAGTTCAAGCTCACAGGCTGAGGGTACGACTATGTCACCTACGGACGCTTCGCTGTTCAAAGAGGTTGGTATGGTTGCAGTCAAGGCTCCAAGCTGCGTAACTGCCAAAAGCACCGTGAAACCAGGCGTCACCTTGTTTGTTTCTCCTGAGCATGGTTTAACCTCTAGACTACCAAAGAAAGCCGACACGGGAATTTATATCCCAATCCTTGTCGAATGTTCTTATGGCCATGAGGACCCGACACGGTTTGTGCCTACTACGGACTACCCCAACACACTTGCCATCGCTGGTGGAGTAGGTATCACTGCTGTATTACCCGCACTCCAAAGTTCTTTATCTATGTATGCACGATCACTCGGGACAAGCAAGTTGTACTGGGGGACCAAGAACCGGGGCCTAGTTGATGCAGTCAAGAGAATGATTGTCGCGGGAGACAGTTACCAAGATGAAGAAGGGGACGGCAGCGCTTCTGACTGGGGTCACTTTCGAGCACATGTTACTATTGGCTCTCGAATGGACATAAAGCAGGTTTTGACATCGGAGTTGAGGAGTGCTGCGGGAGGCACAACAGTCATTATTTGTGGTCCACAAGATATGTGTGACGATGCTCGGAATGTGTGTGCAGGGCTTGCACGGCACGGGTCGATAGTTCGATATGTGGAGGAATCATTTTCCTGGTAGAAAGACGTATGTCATCTGAGACCAATGAGTTCATAACTCCGAGAACAAAAGAGGCAAATCTTGCGATCATCATAGAATTCAACTATAATCTCACCAACATGTCTCGCCATTGCTCCACATATGCAAGAAGATACAGTGTAGCTCGTCCAGCTCGGGCTCGTAACTCGTTCAGATAATGCACCTCGTAAGCAGTAAGACGGGAGGACAGAGCTAAAATATGCCGCGTCAGGTGGAGGGTAGTACCAAGGCTTTAGTGAGGCGCAGTGCCACAAGATATTGCGTGTAGATACTTGCGAGTTTGACCGCCAAGACGGCCATGTACAACTAAATATAGCGTAACTCCACTATCAATTTTTCGTATCAAAGCAGTTCCGATGGCTGCATTGGGAGGCTGCGTGCCAAGCTGCAATTCAATACCCAGTTTGGTTCATTGAAGCTGTGTCTATGACGGTGAAAAAGTCTTAGAGTAGTTATATGCTGCGCCGGCAGTCAATCTCACATAAGAACACAAAGGTATATCTGACCACCTCCTCGGGAAGTCGATCAAAGGATTCTTGCCAAGTGTCGCTTATAGTCTCATCATACAGAATTACTAAGTCGCGATAACTAAACAATCATGATCAACGACACTGGCACAGAGGTGATCAATCAAAATGGCTATGCTTCAACAAATGGGGTGGAAACCAATGGCGGCCATTCTTTTGAGACTACAGGCGACGTGGCAGTCAACGAAAACTCTCCCAGTACACTTCCTGCTGAACCCATTGCGATTTGTGGAATGTCAGTTCGTCTCCCAGGCGGAATACACTCACCACAGGATCTCTGGGAATTTTTGGTGTCCAAAAGTGATGCTCGCGGCCCAGTGCCCGAGTCTAGGTACAATGTATCCTCCCATTGGTCTGAAACCATGAAACCTGGCACAATCAAAACGCAATATGGCTACTTCCTTGACGAGAGCATCGATATCGCCAGTGTTGACACATCGTTCTTCACAATGCGCAAAGCTGAAGTTGAACGTGCCGATCCGCAGCAGCGTCAGATGCTAGAAGTTGCACGAGAGTGCCTCGAGGATGCGGGTGAGTTCGACTGGAAAGGTAGACCCATCGGCTGCTTTATGGGTAGTTTTGGTGAGGATTGGGTTGAAATGTTTGCCAAGGAGGCACAACAGCATGGCCATTACCGAGTTATGGGCTACGGTGACTTCATGCTGTCGAACCGTGTCTCCTACGAGCTAGATCTGATGGGCCCAAGGTAAGCAATATCCTTTCCACTCGTGGATTCCTCAATAAATAACAGTTTTCAGTCAGGTGGTCCGTACTGGATGCTCAGCATCTCTCGTCGCTCTTCATGAAGCATGCCTTGCACTGTCTCGTGGTGACTGCGAAGGGGCTATCGTCGGTGGTGCTAATCTGATCATGGCACCTGGAATGACGGCGGCGATGACCGAGCAGGGCGTTCTTTCGCCTGACGGCTCATGCAAAACCTTTTCAGCCGACGCTAATGGTTATGCTCGGGGAGAGGCGATCTCTGCAATCTTTGTCAAGACTTTGCGTGATGCTGTCCGCGATGGCAATCCCATCAGAGCAGTCATTCGTTCTACAGCCTCGAACAGTGATGGAAGAGGTAGAGCTGGAGGGATCCAAGTACCCAATGACATTGCCCAGGAAACCTTGATCAGAAGAACATACAAGATGGCAGGCATCGATGACTACTCTCAAACAGCCTTTGTCGAGTGTCACGGCACTGGAACAGCTATCGGAGACCCGATCGAAACTAAAGCTGTTGGGAGAGTATTTGGTCCCTCTGGAGGCGTCTTCATTGGCTCTGTAAAGCCAAATCTCGGTCATTCTGAAGGTGCTTCGGGCCTCACATCATTGATCAAAGCCGTCCTGGCTTTGGAGAACCGAACAATCCCACCCAACATCAAACTCAACCAACCGAATTCAGATATTCCCTGGACTTCATGCGGGTTATCTGTTCCAACAGAACCTACACCATGGCCTTCTGCAAAGCATGAGCGTATTAGTGTCAACTCGTTTGGTATTGGTGGTACGAATGCTCATGTCATTCTTGATTCTGCGCGGAGCTTTAACGTCGCTCCCCATGTGAAGCATCCTACGACATCACTCCAATTACTAGTCTTCTCCGCAAACGGGGCGGATTCGCTTCGACAGATGATCACTAACTACGAAATGTTTTTCGAGAAGAACCCAGAGAAGGTGGATGACCTTGCATTTACACTCGCCCACAAGCGCGAATACTTGCCGCACAGAGCATTCGCTGTTGCTAGTCCGCTGAGCCCTCTGGCAGTCTCCCCCCTCTCCAAAGCAGGAAACAAGCCCAACATCGTTATGGTCTTCACCGGTCAAGGTGCCCAGTGGCCACAGATGGGAAAAGATTTGATGCACAGCTCTCAATTTCCCCTATTCAGACAGACCATCGCTGCTTTGGATATCCATCTCCAATCTTTACCAGATGCACCAGATTGGAATATCCAGGAGGAGCTTGAGAAGCCTCCCAAAACGAGTAGACTCAGCTCAGCGGAGCTGTCCCAACCACTTTGCACGGCGATGCAAATTGCCTTGGTCGAAACTCTAGCCTCTATCGGTGTCCGGCCGGAAGCAGTGATTGGTCACTCCAGTGGTGAAATTGCTGGTGCATATACAGCTGGCGCCATCACAGCCACGGAAGCCATTACAATCGCCTTCTACCGCGGCCTTGTTACCAAGCGCCAGACCAAGCCTGGATCTATGGCTGCTATCGGAATGGGTGCCGATAGTGTAGGACCATATCTCCAGTCGGGAGTCGTCATTGCCTGCGAAAATTCTCCAAGCAGCGTCACTATCGCTGGCGATACTGAAGCAGTAGAGTCAACAATTGGGGTGATCCGAGATGCGAAGCCTGATGTGATGGCAAGGCTACTTCAAGTTGACATGGCATATCATTCCCACCATATGAAGGAGATAGGAGAAGATTACTCTGCACTCATGCAAGGGAGAATCTCACCCAAGAAGCCTACGAAGCTATTCTACAGTAGCGTCACAGGCACCGTCCTCAAAGATAGTCACCAATTTGGCCCACGCTACTGGCAAGCCAACATGGAGTCTAGAGTCCGGTTCAGTTCTGCTGTTTCAGAAATCATTGATCAGGAAACCATCAAGAATGCACTCTTCTTGGAGGTTGGCCCTCATTCGGCACTAGCCGGCCCGTTGCGACAGATTCAGAAACAGCGCTCGAATTCATTCCCCTATGTCTCAGTTCTCACTCGTCATAAGAACGATCTTGAATGCTTTCTTTCATGTGCAGGCAGCCTCTTTAATCTCAACGCTCGTGTTGATTTGACCAAAGTCATCGCCAAGGGCAGAGTGTTGCCAGATCTACCAAGATATCCATGGAATCACTCTGAGAGACACTGGTACGAGTCAAGGCTGACGAAGGAGTGGAGACATCGCGAGCACAAGTACCATGATTTACTAGGTATTCGTGTCCCAGAGAGTACTGACTCGAGTATCCTTTTCCGAAACCTGTTCCATCTCGACAACGCGCCTTGGATCCGTGACCATATGGTTGGGGATGATATTATTTTCCCATTCGCTGGTTACGCAGGTATGATAGGGGAAGCTATCAGACAAGTGACCCACGTCAACGAAGGCTTCAGATTACGAGCTGTCAGGGTCAGTACAGCTTTGGTCTTGAACGAGAGCAAACCTGTCGAAATAACGTCTACACTTCGACGCAAGCGCTTGACCGACTCTCTTGACAGTGAATGGTGGGAATTCACCATCGCGTCATACAATGGCACTTCATGGACAAAGCATTGCACCGGAGAAGCTACATCCTATCAAGAGAAGATCGAGAGACAAAGAAGCGAGGGTCCTTTCTTACGCAAAGTAGACGTCGGTCGCTGCTACGAATCTCTGGCTAGGTCTGGCTTGAACTATGGGCCAGAGTTCCAGCGTCTTGACGAAATCCGTGCTGATACTCTGAACCAAAGAGCCCAATCGAAATGCTTAGCCAAGTCAGGGGAAATGAACAATTATCACCTCCATCCCACAGCCATTGACGCGTTACTCCAACTCTTCAGTGTTGCTGTTTCTAAAGGCTTTGTAGACCGATTTGACAATACAATGGTACCAACACATATAGATCAGGTGTGTATCTATCGGCCAACATCCATCAACTGTTTCAACATCAACGTACATGCATCATATACCTCTACAGGCTCTGTCACGGGTGGTGGACAAATTGTTGATTCTGAAGGCCAACTGGTTCTCTCAAGCTCTGGCATGAAGCTCACCACAGTTGGAGGCCAGAATGGAGGCAAACCCATCGAACCAACCGCTCGATCAGAATGGGCTCCCCATATTGACTTTTCAGATCCAAAGTCTCTTATCAAGCGTTCGATTGATCGTAGCGATCATACGCCTGACCTCACAAGGCTATCTCACTTGTGTATGATTCACACAAAGCACACCCTTGCAGGACTGGAGACCGCATTTGAGCACATGCACAAATACAGAGCGTGGATTGATCGCCAGATCAAGATTGACAACGTCGGAAGTCTTGAGTCTTTGAGCAATGATGAACTTGAATCACAAATCCACGAACTGATGGTGAAATTGAATCAAACTTACGTAAAGGACGCTGCAATTGCTGTTGAGAAGGTATTTGCCAACGCTGCGAGTATCTTCACTGGCAACAAGGAGCCTCTTGATATACTCTTATCCGACGGCACGTTGAACAACCTCTACACGCTTATGGATAGTTGTGACGAGTCGGAACTGTTCACACAGCTAGCTCATAGCAAGCCAAATTTGCGTGTTCTCGAGATTGGTGCTGGAACTGGTGGGTCAACCTTACAAGTCTTGAAGTACTTAGCTCCAGTTGGCAAAGTACTATTTTCCAACTACACCTATACCGATATATCGTCTGGCTTCTTCGACAATGCTAAGAAGCGCTTCAAAGACTTTCCAAACTTTGAGTTTGCGACACTGGATATCAGTCGGGATCCTTGGGAGCAAGGTTTCAATGGTCGCGAATACGATCTAATCTTAGCTACCAACGTGATTCACGCTACCAAGTCACTCAACGAAAGCTTGACCAACGTCCGGAAGCTTTTGAGTCGCGATGGGAGGTTTTTGCTGCACGAGCTTACCCCAAGCTCGAAATGGATCAACTACATCTTCGGAACCTTGCCAGGATGGTGGTACGGTGAGGCTGACGGTCGACCTTATGAGCCATACATCACTATCGATCGCTGGGGAGCGGAGTTACAAGCTGCTGGCTTTGAAGCACCCGATGCCGCAGTTCTTGATACAGCGGAGCCCAATCATTTGAACGCCATGATCCTCTCTAGACCAGCCATCAAACGGGACGTCGACAAGCACGTGGAGCTTTTGACTATGTCAGATCTTGAGACCAAGGGGGAAGCGATACTCCGTCAAAGTCTGGAGAAACGAGGTTATTCGGTCCATCGAAGGGCGATATTCGATCAGAGTACTCCTACTGGATATAGCATAATTGCACTTCTGGACGAGGAGAAACCGTTCTTCGACGATGTCAGCAACGACAACTTCGATGCTTTTAAACACTTGACAGGAAGTCTGAAAGATACCAGGCTCCTTTGGATCACTCATCTTTCGCAAATGGAGTGCTCGGACCCTCGCTTTGGTCAGATTCTGGGTATTTCTAGAGCCCTTCGCTCTGAAATGCTGTTGGACTTCGGTACCTGCGAAGTCGACAACGTGGCAGTATCCTCAGAAAGGATCGTTGATGTGTTCGAGAAGTTTCAGACACAAGAGGACGAGATTCTCAAGCCCGATTATGAATACGCGATTTTGAATAATACCGTGCATGTTGGCAGGATCTACCCATTCTCAGCACAGGATAATCTGTTGATTTCCAGTCAAGATGATCCAGTGGCGCTTCGAACCAGTAAGCCGGGCAGGCTTGACGCCTTACACTGGGCCAGCTATCAGTCGCCTACACTAACCAACAACGATGTTGAAGTTAAAGTACAAGCTTCTGGACTAAACTTCAAAGTAAGTTCTTTCGTCTATTTCCAAAAATAACCTATTGATCTGTGTTCCAGGATGTGTTGTGTGCGATGGGCATTGTCGACGGCAAAGATGGATTCGGCGTTGAAGGCGCTGGTGTTGTCGACCGCATCGGGCCAAATGTCAATGGCCTAAAAGTTGGGGATCGTGTTCTCTTCATAGCTCATGATTCATTCGCTACTCATGCTGTCATGTCCGAGAACCTTTGCGAGAGAATCCCTGATGATCTGAGTTTCGAAGACGCAGCAACAATGCCCTGTGTATTTGCAACATCGTATCACTCGATCTTCAACATGGGCAATCTCAAGAAAGGACAGGTACGTGGTTCCTCAGTCTTACGAGTATGCAACTAATCCTTCCAGTCGATACTGATTCACAGCGCTTGTGGTGGTGTTGGTATTGCTACTATCCAATTGGCTCAGATGGTTGGCGCAAAGATCTACGCCACGGTAAGCAGTGAAGAAAAGATTAAATATCTTCAGGACAATTTCGGACTCGAGCGTTCGTGCATCTTCAACTCTCGCGATGACTCATTCGTCCAGCAACTTATGCGCGAGACTGGCGGCAAGGGTGTCGACTTAGCGCTCAACTCCTTGTCTGGAGAGCTTTTGCATGCTACGTGGAAGTGCATAGCAACGTTCGGTAGAATGATTGAGATTGGGAAGCGAGACTTGATCGGGTGTGGCAAACTCGACATGACCCCTTTCCTGGAAAATCGCACCTACTCTTGTGTCGACCTTGATCAGCTTTGTTTCAAGAGGGAGACCATTGCAAAAGAGTAAGTGAAGACAACCGTATCTGTTTATTCATAGCTGATTTGATTCGCAGACTTCTTCAACATGTTATCAGTCTGTATAAGAATGGGTATATCCGTCCTATACGTCCCATTAAAGTCTATCGCCCTCAGAATATTCTTGAAAGCTTCAGATACATGCAGCAGGGTATCCATCTTGGCAAGATCGTCGTCTCCATGGGCACAACATCTGGGTCCAGCTTGGAGGGGGAGCCTCGAAAACAAATACTCGCTTTGGATGCATCAGCTTCATATCTACTTGTGGGAGGACTCGGAGGCTTAGGCCGATCTATCTCAAGATGGCTGATTCAACGCGGAGCTCGGCACCTCATTTATCTCTCCCGTACTGCGGGAACGAATGATAAGCATCTAGATTTACAGCAAGAACTGGAAAGTCTGGGATGCAAGGTCGACTTCGTTCAAGGAAACATCAACAACGTTGACGACGTCACTGCTGCGGTTGCACGAGCTGAGGGTCGCCTCAAGGGAGTCTTACAAATGTCTATGGTTCTCGCGGATCAAAGCTTCTCTAGGATGACTAGGGATGAGTGGAACACTGCTGTTAGCCCTAAGGTCCAAGGCACTTGGAACTTGCATAACGCGACCATGTCTGTCAATGCAGACCTTGAATTCTTTGTCCTGTTCAGTTCGTTATCTGGTGTTGTTGGGCAGCCTGGACAGGTGAACTACGCTGGTGCAAACACGTTCCTCGACGCCTTTTCCAATTACAGAAAGACCTTGGGTTTACCAGCATGTTCGATCGATATCGGAGCTGTGGAAGAAGTTGGATACTTGGCCGAAAACCAGTCCATCATGCAGAAGCTGAAAGTAACTGGTTTCACCAACACTATATCTGAGCACGAATTTCTCGATGCACTAGGCGCTGCAATGACAAAGACGTCCAGCAATTTCTGTCTCGGATTCCGGCCTGACATTTCCCTCAGCGATCCTTCAAATCGTTCGCTTTGGAAGAAGGATATCCGGATGGCTGCTTTCCATAACAACGGAGGTGTTGCAGAGGCCTCTACGGGTGCAACAAATGATGATCTCAAGTCCTTCATCGCGAAGGCTAAGGAAGACCCTTCAATCCTGAAGCAGGAGGAGTCATCTCGATTACTCGCCCGAGAAATTGGTAAGAAGGTGTATGGACTTTTGCTCAAACCTGTGGAAGACTTGCAAACGGCATCTTCCCTCACGGAGTTGGGGATGGATTCGCTGGTGGCGATCGAAGTACGACAATGGTGGAAGACTGTGTTCCAATTTGACATTAGCGTCCTTGAGATGATGGCGATGGGTAGTCTTGACATGCTTGGAGCACATGCTGCCAAGGGTTTGCAGCACGTATTAGGCAGCACATAGTGTACTCTGACACAGAACTGGCAGGCAAATATATTACGATTCACATAAGTGACAGTAGTCGAAGTTGCGGGAATGTTCGTGAGCGTCTTCCCATCACCACTTTAGCATTAGATTCAAAACGACGGCCTTAGACCACAAAGTCACGCAACTAATTATGTGGTTCGCATTTGTCAAGTAAATAGCACAGCAGTCTTGCTGTGTATTCAACGGTCCGTAAATCGGATCGTCTACAACTACCGGAGGCATGTACGTATGCCCCAAACTTCAGTTCCACCGGCCATCCCCCGCGGAATCTATCCACGGGCTAAAAGCGCATAGAATCAAGAACGCTTTTACACATAACCATGCAAGGATTTGCCTAATACCGATCGTAAACCAGGCTAAATCATTTAGACAAAGGTACCATGCAGTGGTGATCTCGTGCCCTCGATCCTGCTTGTTGGTCAGGTAATGCGGGGGGATGTCGTCTCTACCGCCTGTTAGTATGTGGTAATGTTTAGTTATACGAAGTTGAGGATTGTAATTGCCGATTCAACGAATCTGGTAATTGAAATGCAGATCACTCTGTTTCTCGAAGAGACGAGGAAGAAAGGACAAGTATAAATATCAGTCTGTACAGTGACATGTTGTAGCACACAGACCTCATTCACCACACCAAAACTTAGCTCTCTACCATGGCTACCAAAACTTTAGCTACTTGGGCTCTAGCCCTCCAGTTTGGCAACCTCACCGAGCCCGTTGTCGACATGGCTGTGAAGAGTGTTTACAACTGGGCAGGTTGCGCTATTGGAGGCTATGCTCTGCCTCCCGCTGGTATAGCGCTTCAAGCTATGTCGCCTTTCACTGGATCAGATGGCAATTCAACCATCTTTGGTATCGGTCAGCATGTCGACATCAGGACTGCTGCTCTGATCAACGGAATTGCCTCTCATGCCGACGACTATGATGATACTCATGTCGACACTCCAGTACATCCATCAGGTCCCGTGGCCTCGGCCTTATTCGCCCTGGCGGAATGGATGGGCGGCGTCACTGGCGAAGAGTTCCTAGCAGCATTTGTTGCAGGTATTGAGACCGAGTGCAAGCTAGGTGTCGCTGTCTTCCCTGAACACTACAATGTTGGGTGGCGTGAGTAGCCTCAAACATACTATTAACCTTGACTAAATAAAGAATAGACATCACCAGTACTACTGGATCGGTCGGTGCCGCTGTGGCAGTTGGAAAGCTTCTTCGTCTCGACACCAAGCAGATGCAGAGAGCTATTAGCATCGCATCAGTCCAGGTCATTGGAATGCACGAGTCCTTCGGCACAGATACGAAACCTTTCCACGTCGGAGCCGCCGCACAGGCTGGTCTCACATCAGCATTGCTCGCAAAAAACGGATTCGGTGGATCCCTCGAAGGCCTTGAGGCTAAGCGAGGCTGGTCTCACGTCGTGAGCACTCGCGAGAACTTGACCGAGGAATTCTCCACCTTTGGAGAGGTCTGGGAGACAACCAAAAACACCTTCAAACCCTTCCCTTGTGATCGTATCATTCATGCTGCTATAGATGGCTGGATACAGATACATGAGGAGGCCAAGGAGAAGGGTCTCGATGTCACCAAAATTGTTAATGTCACTGCCAGGACCCATCCCCGTGTCTTGTTTTTGACTGACGATCCTAAACCTGAGACTGGTCTTGCTGGAAAGTTCAGCGTTTACCACGCGGCTGCTGTGGCTCTTCTATACGGTGAAGCCACTCCCAGCCAGTTTACCGACGAAGCAGTACGGAATAAGACTGTGGTTGCCCTGCGCGAGAAGGTCCACGTTACTAGCGACGACAAGGTCAGCGAGCACGAGGCTTTTGTTGCTGTCGAGTTTGATGATGGGAAAAAACTGGAGGTGCATGTCGAGCATTGTATCGGAAGCTACGAAAACCCTCTTGATGCTGAGTACCTTCAAAGGAAATTTATGGATCATGTCAGCACTCAGATAGGTGAAAAGAGGGCAAAGAAGGCTTTGAAGGCTTTCGTGGGTATCGCCAACTCGACTGATGTTGGGCGCATTGCTCGGGCCTTTGAGGAGTAGAAAACGCCGAGGTCTATATAGTGATTCAGAATGTAAGACAGTTCCTAGTGCTTCATTATTAGTACAAGTAGAAATGCTTAATTCGGAACGTTTTAGAGAATTAGACGACTTTAAATGATTCAACAGTGATTACTGATTGACGTATCGACTGGGGACAGCCAGCTATAGCTTTGTGGATATGAAATACCTACTATGGAGAGAGCTGCGAACCCCATTGTACGAAGTCTCGGCTCCCACACTCGATCGATCTGCTCACGATGCTATTCAATGGGAAGTCTACAGACTGGCACGGATGGTTGTTAGTCACCAGGTGCATCGTTTCGAAAATTTGTAAAGTTCAAGATAAGTCCTACAGCGCGATTGATTCCTAAGCACATTCCGCCCGACGTGATAGTCTGCTTATGAAAAGAGTACGAAACGGGTTGCTATAAATGTTGGGAGCCCAACTACAATTAAATATATGGATCCACAGCGACAGTGTCTGCCTATCTACCGATTGTTCTTGAATTTCCAAGTCCTACTTATGGTCTAAAGCACGTATCGGAAGTCTTTGTTCTCAAATTCGGTCTGATCTCTCATTCCTGCTTCATTGCTTCGCTCCTTGTTGGGGGTCCCGTAAACCTTATTACGGTGACGGTTGACGAGAAACATGTAGACTGTAAATATGAGTTAACGCGATAAGTAATACATTATTTCGTGGAGTCACATACCGAGAAGGCCGAAATGGCAGCATAGCTTAATAGCGTATCCAACAAGAAGACCAATGGTGGCACCAGTGAAGTGAGGAGCCTCGGACTTCTTGACAACGAAAGGTCCAGCGAAGTTACCCCAGCAGTAAGCAGTGCTGAGATGATTGATGTTAGCCTAGTCAAAAAGGTGGACATGCGCGTTACTAACAAGACCATGGCGCTAGCCAAGGAACGATGAGTGTATCCAGCCATGTTGGACGAGATGGTGGTTAAGGAGACAGTGAAGCCAACGGACTGCGCGTTCACGAGCCAGAAACACACAAGTCTGCCCCACGTGTTCTCTCGAGGAAGATATGCCATGCATGCAGCCGCAACGGTGCAGATCAAGTTGGCAACGGTAGCCGTGAGTAATCGAGAATTGGGAACATTGAGAATGATGCTTCCGCCGATGAGAAGGCCGATAATCTGAACAGCATCACCAACAGATTTGAGCTGAGTGGTCCGAGTAGTGCTGAAACCCATATCACGGATGATAATGGTAGAGAAGGAGTTGACGACACCATTGGGAATGGCAGCAGCAAACACTGAGGTAAAGAGAAGAATGGTCTTGGGGTCCATGAACCCGAGCTTGACTTGGCTTTTGTCGAACGACTTGTTCTTGATACCGGTCTCGTTGGAGGCGACACGCTTGACAGCAATTAGACGCTCACGGTGGTTGAGGAATTTGGCGTTGGAAGGCGAGTCAGGGAGAAGGAACCAGATCACAAACGCCCAGAGGCAAGTGGCACCACCGAGAATGAAAAAGATGAGCTCCCATCGCTCGGGCTTGAGATCAACAGGTAGTTTGGAAACACCCATGGAAATGTATGAGCCAATAATACCACCCCAGCCGAGGGATGAGTACCAGATACACTGGCGGAGAGGAATCTCGCGCCTTGTGTACCAGAAGCCGGTCATCAGGGTCAAACCAGGAGTTACAGCTGCCTCAAACACGCCCATGATGAATCGGACCGCCAATGCGCTGGAGTAGTCTCTGCTCTGAGTCATGATGATAACCATCAGACCCCAGAAGAAAATACTGATAGCCATGACCTTTTGCGCGGGAAATCGCCCGATGAGCCAACCACACGGGTATTGTCCGAAAAAGTAACCTGCATATACCACTATCATAGTTTTGTCAGTAAGTGGAACTATATCGCGAATACAGCAAATTGTTGAGCTTACTTGCAGAGAGGTAGTTGAACTGGTTGCCCTTAAGACCCAGAGCTTCTTGGTAACCGAACAAGTTCGCGTAGTTCAGAGATGTTTTATCCATAAATTGCAAGGCTTGGGTGACCAGAAACATGGGGAGAATCACAAGATCCAGCTTCCAGCGAAGCCTTTTCGCCTGAAACTGTGTTAGCCTGTCAATTGGAGTGCTGGGGGATAACAAAGCGTACTTCAGTGTCAGAGAACTCAATGTCGCGAGCCTCAAGATACTGACTGTAACCGACCGCATTATCTTGCTGGTTCTGGCTCATGTCGATATTCTTGCCCTTCAACTCGGAGTCTTCAACGGCCTCAACGCTAGGAGGAGCCTCGGGGGCTGGCTTGGGCATGTCGGTCATGTTTTCGATCTGGCCTCTTGTGCGTTGGGATTCTAGTATGATGTCGGACTTGTGAGTTGTGAATCTGGGAACACAAGATCGACAAAGGGAGAAATGGGGGTTGTATATAACAGTTGAAGGTTTCCTAAGGAATACTTTTCGGGAAGTGGCCAAGTCTGGGGTAACGCCTGGTTACCCCACGGGGCTGGAGATTCTCCTCATGAAGCTAGACTAGATTGATCCACCTGTAGCTGGATTATTCCCACGGTCATTTTCCGCGGCTCTCAACCGACGAATTCTATTGCCACAATTGACATACCAGCTCTAGTGCATCAACTATTCTTTAAAGACTAGACGACTCTTATGTTTGCTAGACGACTCTTATGTTTGCAAGATCAAACTCCATGCCAAGCATTCCCAGCACGAATCTGAACGAGTATCACAGAACACGATGGGACAACTTTTTGCGACACCAGCCAAGCCTAAGAGCGAGAAGTACTTGGCTAAGCCCAGCGGTGCTTGCTGTCTCAAAGGCACAATTCATGCCGGTGAATCCAGAGGTACCTGGAAGACAATTGCAGATGTCGAAACTTACATAACGAAACCCCCAGAAGGAAAAGCAAATGGAAATATCCTTCTCTACTTTCCAGACGTATGGGGCATGTTCCCGAATGGCCTATTGGTCATGGACGCCTTTGCTGATGCGGGCTATCTCGTCTTAGGCCTGGACTACTTTCGTGGGGTTAGCGCTTTCCTTCCACCTATGCGAATCAATAACTAATAAAATCATAAAGGACCCGGTCTGGAAGCATCGCAAGGACCGCCATGACAACAGGAATCCAGATTTTGACTACGAGGCTTGGAAGCGGAAGCATATAGCGTTTGCTGACGAGGCGGTACCTAAATGGATCAGCGCCGTCAAGAAGACATATGGAACAAGTACATCCAAGTTTGCTTGCGTTGGGTACTGCTTCGGCGCCCCCTATGTCTGCAATGAACTTAAGGGTGATACCGTGACGGTCGGTGCTTTTGCCCATCCAGCGTTTCTCAAAGAACATCATTTTGAAGATTTAAAGAGTGAGTTCTTGTAATGTATTTGTGATGACGCTCTAAGTTGACCGGACATGACAGAACCTCTATTTCTCTCGTGTTCCGAGATTGACCACACGTTTGATGTCCCATCTAGACGTCGGGCACTGGATATCTTGCAATCCAAGAAAAAGGTTTTTCATTACCAAGTGTTCTCTGGTGTCGAACATGGATTCGCTCTGAGGGGCGATCAGAACGATCCTTATCAACGTAAGTTACCCCCCAAGTTAAGGTGTGTATTACTGACACGTGCCAGGATGGGTCAAGGAGCAAAGTCTCGCGGGTATAGTGTCATGGTTTGATTATTGGCTATCACAATGAAAGACATTATTAGATAACATATTCTTGATCTTCTCAATTAGCCTTCAATCGTCTCAATACTATCTATAAATTAAGTCACGTATAGTTTTTACGTTTCCTAAAGGAGCATTTCAGACAAAGGGAAGAAGAAGAACTTCAAAACAAATAATCACAACCATAATAAAACCCTAATAGTACAAAAGTTATACCTAACTTTCACAACTATTGCCAGCGTGGTTAACAGCAGTGGTCGAGACTGGATCAAGACGGCGGCGTCTCGCCCATTTGGCAGGGTTTAGTCTAGGCACTAGAGACCACTAAACCCCGGAATCTCAGCGATCAAAGTGGATGACACCCACTGAATCTCCGTTGTTGGGGGCCTATGTCGAATGAGTTCCACGGGCATTGTCCGCGGCACATCACCGAACCCTACGAAGACAATAATGAGACTCAAGATGAAGTGTTTGCCTGACGACTATGAAATTATAACCTGCTGCTCATCTCTCACCTTGTCATTATCACTTCGTTTTATCACGAAACGCTATTATTCAAATCACACACTACACTCGCCTCAGTCCAAAAACTAGATTTCTTATTAAACCTCCATAATGGCTCCTCCACGAGCATTAGACTTCACTGGGGATGTGGCGATTGTCACTGGCGCTGGCTCCCGAATGCATGGTAAGTTTTATCCAACATTTGATTAGTCTGTGGGTAGTATGTAGTCTAACTCTGCGAAAAAGGCGAAATTGGCAATGGACGAGCTGCTGCTATTCTTCTCGCACGCCACGGTGCCAAGGTCGCCCTTGTTGATTTCAACGTGGACTGGGCAGAGGAGACTAAGCGCATGATTGATGAGGAAGGCGGTATCTCTGAAGTCATCCAGGCCGATGTAACGCAAGAAGAGTCATGTAAGAATGCCGTTGACAAGACGGTGGAACTATGGGGAGCTCTTCACATCCTCGTTAACATTGGTAAGTTATCCGAGAGCAATAGTGCCAGATGAGACTGATGGGTTGTGCAGTTGGTGTTGGCGGTGCAATTGGTGATGCCACAAACATTAACCTAGATGCTTGGGAACGAGATTTCCGTATCAATGTTACAAGCATGGTCATGATGAGCCGACACGCTATTCCCGAAATGAGAAAGCAAGGTCGTGGTTCTATCATCAACATGTCCTCTGTAAGCGGATGTGAGTAACTCATGTTCGATATCAACATGCGGTAAAGCTAACGAAACCAGTACTTGGTGGAAACCCCAGCTTATTGTACCCTACAACCAAGGGAGCAATCATCCAAATGACCCGTGCCATGGCTGCTCACCACGGCCAAGAAAACATCCGCGTCAACTGTGTTGCCCCTGGCATGGTTTACACTCCCATGACAAGGGGACGAGGCATGACAGATGAGATGCGACAAGCGAGAATTAACCAGAACCTGATGAAGAAGGAGGGTACTGGTTGGGATGTCGGATACGGTAAGTCCTCCTGTTATTCTAGTAGAGACAAGATCTAAAAGAGTGTAGCTATTCTCTTCCTAGCCAGCAAGGAAGCAGGCTGGATCACTGGCCTAATAATGCCAGTTGACGGAGGAACCACCGCAGGCAAGGCCGATAGACCTGCACTGAAGGCTGACAATTTGGCAGCAGAGAATACCGGTATTAAGAATTAAAATGATTCAGCCCTTTACATGAGGAGATATATATTAGGAATGGAAAAATTATGCAAGCATCAATCACTCTGAATTACCATGTTTAAAAACGATAATACTGCTGAACGTGAGCTCTTTTATCTAGCGTCTTGTGCAATATTGTTTCAGAGACATATATAATTCAACGTGCTGCAAATACAACTCGGAGCTTTGTTTTCTTTCTTTTTTCTGTCGTCTTCGTAAGATTTAACGCCCTGAATTCCACTTTGTCGATCTTGACATATCGACTGAGCGGCATTGTTGCGTCCTGGGCAGCCCATATAACAAATGCGTACACTGCTACATCACACCCGGATGCTTAGCTCACATGGCGACTCGAGATTACACAAACATGAATAATGACCCTTGAATCGAGTTGCCACTAGTTTGAGGGAAATCAGGGTGGTGCATGTCTCATCATCTCGTCCAGATCAATTTGTAATTCGGGGTAACAATCCAAGGACGCCATTGTGTCCATATTCACCATGTTGTGAAGATATGCATCCATATCAAAGTCGTTAGGACTTACAGGATTCAAATACGGGAACGCTGGGATGTAACTGTTGACAACAGCACCGGTGGCGGTACTTTCAGACAGACAATTCTCATCTGGGGCTCGATAGACTGGCGATCGTTTCAGGCCTTTGATGATGATGTGCAAACTTCTCTCCAACAATGGACATCTGGCCATGCCACCATTCAGGGCCCTGAGGAAAGTCTGCATAGTGGGGTGGGACGCTCCGCTGTTGTTTTTGGCATCTTCGAGGACTGCTGATGCGCCAGTGTAGATGCAGTATCCCATCAGATACGTAATGTTTTCAAAGCCAAAGGTTGATTCTAGAAGTAGAAGAAGTTTCTCCATACTTAGGGCTGCACTTATGCACACCTGATAGTAGGCGGGGGCTGACCAAAAGGGACGATGAGCCAAGATGACTGTGGTGAAATAGAGTAAACTATGTATGACGGTATCAGTATGGATCAAATATAAAATCAATATTGCTTAATGACTGACTTTTGTGATATGATATGTGGAGGTGGACACGTTGTAGGTAAATGCTCCGGATCATAGCGTAGATGCGTTGGAGATTCATTTCGCCAGTGTTCCAGTCGATCCTTGATGTCGTTCAAGGATGTCTCGGTCATTTCTCGACTCCTCTTGGCGTATAGCTGTACAATTATATCGTTGATGATGACTGATAGTCGACATGAATTCGCGAAGCAAGAGACTGCATGGCTCTGCATAGCGGGATATTGATTGGGCGCAAGTCGGGTGAGGGGGGAAGTATCCTCGTGGTAGGGCGACCAGGTATCAGATTCTGCCGAATCGTCCACTAGAACTTGTCAGGCAACGGATTTTATAACTAGTAGTCAATCATAAACAACATACTAAAGTCGATTGGACTTTGCGGCAGCTCTGTAACCGCCGGTAGTCTCCCGGTATAAAGGCTGATGGCTCTGTGAGATCTGTTTAGCAATCATTATTATTTCACTGCTCTAGACAAACCCACTTGTCCCAGAAATAACAGCTCCAAAATAACCTCTTTCGGATTTCTAGATCTACAGGGTCTAGTCCTTTGAGATCAGCAATATCCGGGCCGTTGTGCTGTAAGCCAAGATCAGCAGACATGCGAAACGCCATGCCACTATACAGCCACGCTTGAGATATAGCTCCTTGTGCGAGCTCTCGAGCACTCAGTTGAAGAAGGGCTTGTATAGTTGGGATCGAGCTCGGCTTCTGGATTTCTTCGCCGAGAAGTAGTCGAACACGGCTGAAAAGGAGTTGGGCATGGCTGCTGTCGTAGTATTTGGAGGCGTGGGCGCACAGCACGAGGAGGAGAAGCTCAGAATAGTAGCGCCCACCGGTAGTCATGTCGCCTGATATACTAATTTTTAGTAAGGCTTGAAATGGGATATGATGGATGCTAAGATATAAGATGGCAGGTCTGGAAACGTACGCATAAATGCTGGCCTGTAAACCCACATGAACATTGGGGCAACCCAAGTCCAATGCAGATGAAGTAGCTTTGCTATAACTTGACGAGGAAGGCCTAATTGAATTGCAGCATTCCCCAGTGCAAAGTCTTCCCAGATGGTAGATTCTCTAGCTCGTGATACTAGATAAGCTCGCAGGTTGCCTCTTCTGGAACTCTCATCGCGACCCAAGGAATTGGTGGATGGGGATGCTAGACCTAATGGTTCATGTACAGCAGATGTTGGGCCGTAGTAGCATATCTTTCCGTGTTCGTCGACACTTATATCTCTAGCTAACGCTTCCTGGGGCGTGCCGGTGATTGGGGGTGCTGAACTAGCAGAGTTTTCGATATCTTGCTGGTTTTGGCGACTGTTATATGGCTCCAACGGAACCTCAATTGGAGGTGGTCTCGTTTGATGCTCCGATACTAATGGCACGGTTGTAGGTAAAACATTGGTCGCGAATTGAGTTGTGTGCGGTACTGCATTGTCAACGTCACGTGGCCTCATCTCTGGACGTGCAGTAACTGATTCGGTCCCTTGAAGTCGCTCAATTGTCTCTTCTGCCTGTTGTAGCTTCTTGGCCATGGCGACAATTTGGGAAAGTGGTGGTGGTTTGTCGTAATGGCATTCGACGTGATAGATCTCGCATGTCTTGCACGTAGGCTGACCACCCTCGCAGCGGACCTAACATGATTGTTCGTCAGTCGATGAAAGGGCAACTCGACCCTGTGGTTGATCATTGTTACCTTTTTGATGCGACAATTGGCACATGTCAGTCCACGATACTTGCGTGAGAGGCGCTGCTTCTTGGCGCGATTGGTCGAGCTGGATCCCTCTCCGTCGAACCCATGCTCTTGATCTGGCTCCATTATTATCAGATAAGGGACAGGAACATCAGCTGATGATGGAGAGATGCGCAAGAGATCCAGTCTTTAGGTTTTCGAGTACTGAAAAACTCACAGACAATGGTTGTCATCGAGCCAGTCCTGGTAGGTAGACAGGTTTGATCTGAAGAGGGCAAGCCTAATGGACATTGAGTCTTGTGATTGGATCGGTCAATCTCCGCGGCGCTTTGCCGCGGAGTATGCGGGGAAATGTGCGGCAAGATCAATCGATATGATGCTAATGAACATTAAGTAGATAAACTGTCTTTAATAATGAGACAATTGGTTCTGAGAGCCAGATTCTTGAACCAAACTAGCACTCTCTTCAAGGATCACGTCTAACTCACTGCATATTAACAACCACCATGAGAGTCCCTTACGTATCGAACCCTCCTCCAACTAATTCGCCAGAAGAGGAGTCTATTGTCGCTGCAATTGAAGCACGACGTCACCCCCGTCCCCTCCAACCCCTTGACTTGGCACTTCTCCATTCCCCTCCAGTTGCTTTGGGTTGGAACACTTTTGTGGGGGCAGTTCGAACAAAAGCCTCTCTCGCTAGTGATTTGCGAGAGCTCGCCATCTGTCGGATAGCCGCTGCCAATAAAGCTTGGTACGAATGGATGCATCATGCACCTCTAGCAGTCGAAGAAGGGCTATCTTGGGATGCGATGAAAGAGCTCACTACAGAAGAGAGACTCGTTCTCAGCGGTATCCCAGCAGGCTTTACAGAGAAGCAATGGGCTGTTTGTGTTGTAGCTGATGAAATGACAAAGAATGTTCAAGTTGCAGATGAAACATTTCATCAGCTCAAGTCTTTCTTTAACAGTCAGGAAGTGGTTGAAATCGTTGCAACGGTATGTCAGATTGGGAATTATGGTTCCCTCAAGATTCTAATATTACTGCAGGTCGCATGTTACAATTGTGTGAGTCGCTTTCTTGTGGCATTGGATGGTATGTCTCCCCCTCACCAGGATGACTTATGCTGGTCTTTTGGAGTCATTTCTGATGACATCATATCACAGTTGGAGAAAGAAACGGGACTGTTCCTGAGCAACCCTGGACCTCATAAAAAGAAGAGAAGATTACTTATTGTCGTGGAAATAAAATCCGTTCGATCCAATTGAAAACTCTTGCATAAGAACACGATGATCAACTGCGAGCTTATCACATATGGCTAAATAGTTTATTACGCTACAAAATTGGGTGTACCTTCCGCTCTCAAAACGTTGAATGAAGATTTATATGTCAACAGGCAAAGTAATGACAATGTGACTCACGAATCAAGTTTAGGCTGAATTTGTTCACCAATAGCCAAACACCAGATAATTGAGAAACATGGATGAAACTTTTATACGATAAGTACTTGCAGGCTTGTATTAATGCAACGCTTCTCCCGATCAATTTGCTAGAAGGATGCGCGAGTCCGCTGACAAGAAAAGAAGTCATTTCGACACCACAGAATTTGCCATTGGAAACTTTCCCGATACAATAAGATTCCGATAGAATGCTATACAATATATATGGCAATTGTTTTCAGGTTGGAACTATCCATCTATGATTCTCAGAAGAAGTTCTCGGAATCCATGTATCTGCCCAAGTGCTTCAGTCTAACCAAGTAGCTTCGTAAGGAGTTTGGTTATCCGGGTAGTGAAGAGATGCTACAACGTCCAGGGTGTGATTCGCAGGAGTCCATCCCAATATGAACATCCAACCTTCAGAAGTATCGCTGAGATACATGTAGTCGCTAATTCCTTTGGGGTCTTGAGTGGTCTCGTCGCCCCATGGAAGAACTCGCAGGCCGCCTGCAGAGCCCAGAGTCACAGGAGCCTCGTAGAAAGCTACGGCCTTCTCTTTCTTAAGCTTGCCATGCTTATCCAGGGCAAAAGCGGCGACATATCCGTTAGCTTCGGTATTATTCCAGCTCCGAGTGCTAGTGAACAAATATTTTCCATCCCGGGACATTTGGACAGTATTGCTGCGGAATGTATAGGTACCTCGTACGTCTAACAATTACTTGTTATCGTTGTCTTGACTCAATATCTGGAGTTTCTCTTACCATCGGGAATCGCACTGCCTCGCTGGATATGCTCAAGTTGTGTGTCATGGACCTTGTAAACGTCAAGCCATTGGTCTGGAATGTTAGTATAAGCACGAACAGGACTTCCGGCTCGGTCACTCACTATGCTCAGTCATCTACCTTTTTATTAGCGATCTTGAAATAAGTGAGGTTTGATGTGATCGACACTTACCACGTATAGCAGCTTTCCATCTTTGCTTGACAGGGAGTTACGAGGACCATCACCTTCAGAAGGGCTGAGGTTGATAGATAAAGGAGTTGCAGTACCATTTTCAGCAATGTCGTACATAAATATTGAGTTCATGCCACTGTAGAATCTATTAGATGGCAAACATGCTACATAAAGGCCAACACTTACAGATGAGGAACAAAT
Organism: Fusarium palustre; assembly: GCA_014899045.1. Taxonomy (NCBI): domain Eukaryota; kingdom Fungi; phylum Ascomycota; class Sordariomycetes; order Hypocreales; family Nectriaceae; genus Fusarium; species Fusarium palustre. The sequence goes on along the minus strand of JAAVUH010000127.1, from coordinate 116,211 downwards.
CCCTTGCGGTTGACGTTGACATCGAAAGCATGAGCACCGTAAAGCTTTTTGTGTTAATCAGCGCTAGCCAGGAGTGATAGTAGCATGGGAATAGTTTACCACAGCCGCACGAGTCTTGTTGACGTTTTTGATCTCCTCTTCAGGCACCATGTAGAGCTCATCAACCATTTCACCGATCCCTCCATTCTCAGTGAGGGCATGAATATGGGCAGTTGAGCCACCAGAAGAAAACGCCAAGTTACCGTCGTCAGACACATAGCAAGATGAAGAGGCTAGTCTGCGTTAGGAGCTTCTTTGTTTTCCTCAAGCGTAACTTACTGATATTGACAGTGTCAAGATGAGTGAACTTGTAGTTCTCATCAACGGACCAAGAAAAGAGTTGAGGGGGCTCGCTCATAGCAGTGGCATAGACCCTGTCCTTGGCAGCATTGCTGGTAACGAACTGATGGAGACCGAATCCCGGGACCGTGGAGTTCAATGTCAAAGTCCGAGCAACAGTGTCGAAAGCAAGAAGAAAGAGTGTGGTGTTGGTATAAGACCCAGTCACCAGGTGGTGAAGGGTGTTTCCCACAGAGCTGGCAAACTCAAGAGCTGGCATAATGAATTGTTTTTGTTGGTTGTTTTATGGATGCTAATGATGTTGTTACCTTGCCTTTTCAACTTTGCAACAGAGCCGAGCTGCCACGTTATATACGCTTTCTGCTACGAACTACCCCGGGTTTTCTTCTTTACACTGATTTAGCTATCCCCACAACTAACAGTTGACTCCAGACCTTCCCCGCGTTTGTTGCTACTGTAACACCCAATATCTGAGTTGTTTCCTGGACTTTAGCCGATCTAGGCAGGGGTTAAACAACCGTCGATATTAGTTGTCAATTGCATTGGCTAGCGTCGGGCTTTCAGCGCGGGAAATGGCCGTGGAGTTCAACGTTCCCCAGAATTCTAACAACGCTAGCTTCCAAATCAGATTGAATTGCTGTATGAAATAAAATTTTAGTCAATTTGTTTGGTAAAATCTCTCCATATGCATCAAGACTGTCCCGATGAGAATCTAAAAACCAACTGTCCAGTATGTATACAGTCCGGCCATGCTTCCCGTCCTCGTATTCATAATGGCTGCTTTAAGAAGCTCCCACAGTTGCTTTGATGAAAGATTGGAACTCATCCATATTTCGAGTCTGTACATAGACCGAACCAGGACCGGTAAAGCGGCAAACCAGACCCTCTCCTGTCTTGAGACCAGTCATGGCTCCCCCACCAGCCTTTTCGATTGAATAGTTGCAGCTCCATGCTACGAGATGGCCGTTATCTACAATATGCTGCTCGCCCGGTTTTAACTGCCGTAAGGTTAGTACTTTGAATGGGAGAAGTGTCACGGCAACTTACATCGAGTCGGTCGACAGCTCCAAAGCTCGTGAGCCACATGATACCTTGCCCCTCAATACGAAAGACAAAAAGGTCCTCGCCCGAGAACAAAGCTTTACCCAGTCCTTGAGTCTCTCTTTTCTTGGACACTTCGGAAGTGCTGGCAAGGAAAGCGTCTTTCCCAATTGTCCAAGACTGGCTACCATCAACGTATAGAGAGATGATGTCCCCAAAGAGTGTTGGACCAAGTGCGACACGACCTGGTCCAGCATACAAAGACTCGTACATATTACCTCCCGTAAAGAGTTTCCCGAAAGAGAATTTGGATTTACCCGATAATTCCACAGTGCCCGACATATGAATCATCGCTCCAGATTTGGAACGCACAGCGGTGCCTTGTTCAAGATCGATGTTGAGTATGGCGTTGGTGTCACGATGAGCGATGCTGAAGCGACCGCCTGGGAAAGCTCCCGAGTCATTTTGAAGAGCCATCCCTTGCTGAGGTTGTCCATATGCTGGTTGGTGTGACATTGTTGCTGTCTGGACTTGTATGAAACAAATAACTGTTGATTCTGGTTGATAGTCGTAGGCGATGGCACCCCATAAGCGTCACGGTCGCTATATGAATAACAAAGAGACAGATTTGCAACGGAGCAGGACATTCATAGCTTTATATCCCAACTTCAGTAAGCATTCCTAAGTCCTAATCTCAAGAAGTATGCCTTGTCTGACATCTGAAAGGCACTTCGGTAATCCCACTTACACAGACGATCACTGACAGCGCTAATCCATATCAGGTCATATAATTAGCTAAAAATCTCGTGTTAAAGCTAAATCTGCCTCAGTCTATCCCTGTTGAGGTATGGTATCAAATTTCAGCTCGGGCAATTGACTAATTGTCAGCCTTAAAGTAAGGCACGCTTTTGCCTACTTACATGTGACAGGCTTTAAAACAAGTATAAGCTGTTACATTGTGAGATCGTTGTATTAATGACTGGAAATAGTATTGTCATTGGATCGTAATGCTGGTCGGTAACGGTTCGACAAAGTTTCCAGCCCATGGATGGAAGCAAGGGTCCGTCCGTCACACGAAATTGTTAAAAGCAAGGAAATGCCACCACTAGCTAAGATTGAAGAAATCTTTTTCAGCCAACAGGCAATATTGCCCCATATTGCTGCAGTCACAACCTGGGTACACTCGCGCTTGAGCTTTGAGATGTCAGATTTTGATCGATTGGAAACAAACTGACAGCCTGATTGCCAAGAGCCCGAGTCGGTGATTCGTGGCGATCGCTGACTCCCGCGGTCATTTTCTTGTCTGTGCGCAGATATTCTCACTCAAGCCGGTCATCAGCACTAATTACTCGTCAGTTCTCCCTGCACTTTATTTTGCGACTTATCCGATTGGGAGTGATGAGTGATAATCCGACATCAATTCTGTGTGTACATTTGGCAGACCCGACTGATCGATTCCAGTCTGCTATTGTGCATGTCTTGTGTTACGCTTATGGTGATCCGCGGTCAGATGATATGAGCCACCAAATATGACAAGATGCTCGGTGAAAACAATTCCGAGGAACTATAAGTAATAGAGGCGCCGATCTAATGGCTGACTGATTGAATGATTGGACGAGAAAGTCCATTGATTGACCGTCTCGTACTGAAGCAGCTGAAAACTGCGGAGCCTGCTCTTAAGCCGCTGCAAGTTATCACAATATTGATTGCTTTTTATGAACCAACTGCATAAGAGCTCAGGGTCAAGATCTGTTGTTATCTCGTATTCTATCAGCTCTAGTCCGACGCAGCCTGATTTGACTTGTTATATTCACGACGTCGTCACTCGTTTGTTTAATTGTCCTTCCTAGTGACTTCAAAATATTTATCAAAGTGACCTTATTTCATAACACTATCCCAAGTAAAAGCTATTTATCAAGTGAAAGAACTCAGGTCAAAGTCAATGATACTCTAACCCCAGTTACAATGTCCACTGCACCGTCTCCACTCCTCTCAGTGGCATTAATGCTTCTATCAGCCACGACTGTATTAGCTGCTGATGATGAAAAAGACAACACTGACTTTTTGTTGAATGTGTTCTCTGATATCGGACCGTATGTTTCTCGCCCACGTTGTCACTACTCTTGATTAGACATATCGTTTGTCTTTAGGATCCTTGCACTCTTCGGGGAACAATTCGCTCGCCAGTTCCTCAGTGAAACCTTCACTTGGGAAGATCATATTATTTTCGCTTGTGTCCCATTGGGCATCATGACGGCTATCTCAGGTGCTATACGTGTTCAAGGTCACAACTTTTTCAAGGCAGTGATCGGGCGTGCACGCGAGAACCATGCAGCTGCGGAGATTGAGTATATGTCTTCAACTTCTACTGAAGTTTGCGAACTGTACAATGGAGAGGGTATTGTTCGAACAATGGGAAAGCCATATATTGATCAAATCATTGTCTGTCCTCGAAGCCCTCCGAACGGAGACCAGCAGGATCACGCAGGGGACCCCTTCAGTATTCATACGCTTGAAACCGCCAAAAAGCAGGGTATCATGAATTATCAAGGTGATACACATAGAGGCTTGACTTCCCGTAGTTTGGCTGACAATCTTGTAACAGACTATCGGGTAGAGAGTCGGCCACGTTTCTTTAAATGGTTCGAACCATTGCCAAAGCCAGTAGTGGACAATCCAAACTCCACAAGACCAGGAACGAGGGGACCTGAAGATGTCGAATCTGGTGGGGAGGGGAATTTGAACACTCAGAATCCTGTCCAACAGACCTCAGGTGATTCTAGGACAGCTAAAGGAGAATTCTCGAGAAGTTCTAGCACACAAGAACAGCGCCAGGGAACCTCGAAAAATGGCCATAACCCCCCCAGAAGACAGCAGTCCAGTCGAAGTCCCACGCAAGACGGTCAAAATCCCGAAAAGAAGAATCCATGGCTTACTTTGAGAAGCCCCAATCTTCAGCTGAACATCCCCTGCAAGGATATTTCTGAGAAAAATCATCGCAGTCACCTTGTCCTAGCTGCCTTGGTAGCCGTAATATTGCAAGCTTCGCTGCTTGTCATTGCTGCGTCGACAGTCTACTTCATCTCGGGATTCGAACCAGAACCCTGGGGGCTTCCTTGTTATCTTGGCGGTTCTCTCCTTCTTCTTCTAGGCATGTTGGCCTGCTCGGTGGCGATCGAGAAGCGAACCCGCGAACTCACATGGTATAGGCAAAAGGGAGCCACTGGCTCGGGACAGCAACGTGAGGATTTCCACCTTCTCTGGTTTCAGCGCAATCAGCGGGTGAGCGAGCAGGACTTTGGTTCTTACATCATTAATGGAGGAACCAGGCGTCAAATAATGACATCAAGTCGACATGAAGACCTTGAAGGTTTGGAGGAAATTGATCGGCCTGCACACGAATTTACAAATGAGCAGACAGCTATTGCCAATCCATCTTCCGGTCAACAGCAGAGTGTGGATGATGATCCAAAATTCTCATTCTTGCTGCTTTTGCCCTTGGTAGCAGTTTTATTCGGTGGGACTGGCTTTACCGTTCAATTTATCGGGCTAAGGGGCCTACCTTGGCCTTGCGCCGTCTCTCAGCTTGGTGCCATGATCATTATGGCGATCATAAGGGCCCTCATCCGTCTCCGTCTTACAAAGAATCTAAAGCATCATTATGTGCTCGAAAAGCACGAGCTCGACTACCTGGCCATCAAACTAGTTGAAACGAATGGCGTGGTATTTGACCATGAACCTAAGAAGAAACATGCCGCACGACAATGGGATATTTACAACAAAGTCCGATCTTTTCTGAGTAAGATGGCTAGGAAAAGGCGCTGCCAGAAACAGAAACCATGGACAGAGGTATTGGCTTGGAAGGTTGACACAGCCTCTGACTTGACATTCGAACCTGATGAAGCATCGAGCGCTCCACTCGCAGATAGAGATGTTGAGCTTGTCTTCAAGCCGCATCAAAACATGGCTCGCGCAGGATCCAACACTGGCTCCACTACCAATCATAGCTTTGAAGCCGCCCACACTGATGAGGGCCAACGGGTAATCCGCGTTCGACAACGCCTGGGTGACCTATGCAAGTGGCCCAACAGTACATCCAAGTCGGCACTGGCATTGACTCTATCTATCGAGAGGTTTATGAAAGAGTTCTTCCCACAAGGCTTGCCTACCAAAGACCCTAATACGCTTGCCAATACGCTTGCTTGGAAAATCCCTTTCAGTTATTCATCCGACACGAACGCACCTAACTGTAGCTCTAGTCAGACTTTCGTGAGTTGGATCAAGCTATGTATCACGAGAGATCCCGAAACCATGGCGTGGAACATCGATAATGGACAGGTTGAAGCAATTTTGTCCCTGTGGATGACCCATTGGACAGCTCGTCGGGCGTACCACCTTGCAACAGAGAGAAAGGAGGACGGGGGCAGAGGACAGAGTACGGACTGGCGGCGTGCTGGTGATGGATCCCATGTTGACTACTGCAGACGGATCGGTGAAGACCGCAACGGAGTGCTGAAACGCGACATATCTTGGTGGGTGAACAATGCAGTTGAAGGGCTACAGCCAGAGCACTCTGAAGGAAGAGAAGGATCACATGACGATAATAGCTCTGGATCAAAGGAAAGTCGATTCAGTTTTGGCTTCAATTGTGTCAAACGTGAGTGTCTTCGGTCTTATCGTTTCTTTTCGTTCGTTCTTGTTAACAACCAAAACTCAGTGTCTGTCAGAACCGAAACACCTCGCTGCTCAGCAATACCTATCAGCTCCAAAATACCTCACAATTCCGGAGTATCAAGCAACCATGAATCGCCTCCTGACCCCAAAATACCTGATGTCCCTGACACGTCCACATTCTTGGTGCAGCATTCCACTGCAGACCTGGTAACTGTCATGGCACAACATCTTTTCACTTCTTTTATATGGAACATCGGGAGCCTACTACCGAAGAACATTCTCAACCGCGCTGACATCAACATAAATGAGTTTGTCAAAGTGGAATCGTCTCGTTTGCTTGATCTACCTTCTTCTATCAGGACACAGTCCGGTCGACGACTGAGCCACAAGCAACTTACAAAATTTGTTAATTATGCTGAAAAGCAAGGTCTTGGCACTCCTGACGATATCCTCTTGTGTATCATTCCAACCTTCAGTGCTTTCGATTGCTTACCCAACAATATTGTACTCGCCTACGACCAGCTTCTCCCCAAACCATTAGGGAGCTTCGATCTGGAGGAGCAGAGAAAACAGTGTAGTCACCACCAAAGCATTCTTGATTGTATTTGGGATAAGAAAGGTATCGACCAGGATGAATATCTTTCTTTTGCTGCTTTGGTGAATGCATTAGAGTTTGTTTACCTTACGGCCCTTCACGTCGCAAGAGCTCAAGCCTGTGGGGCATCCAAAGAAACGAAAACACACCCCGAGGAATTCGTCGCACTTCTTAAAACGTTATGTGAGCGCTTCAGAAGGTTACTCCGGAAAATCTCCCCATTTTACGAATTGCAACGACGTCGAAAAACACTGAAGCGCCTTTTCAGCGCTCTCAAGATCGACAAAAAGATTGACGACGTTTGGCCGTCGGATTGGAACGAAGAGAGGGAAGATAAGGCTTTCATGCATAAGATCGGATTCACAGGTTTGCATCTCGAAGTGTTGAAAGTTGGACAAGATCACTGGTTGAACTTACCGGCCCTACTTATGCGTAGTACGTCAAAGTTTAGCTGTTTCATCGATATCAATCTACAATGACATATGCTGATAACTTCATAGTGAGAAAGGGCAACGAGCGAGATATTTTTGGTTGGACACCTCTGCATTATGCTGCCGCTCGTCCAGACCTGATATTGGAACCCACAGCAGGGGCCCCTCCGACTGAGCCTGAGGAGGACCGGTTCGAAACCATCTTGAACGAAAGCCTTCAGACAAATCGATGGGTCGACAAGTTTCGGCGAAATCCTATTCATATCGCAGCAGCTGCCGGAAACATCCGTCTCCTTGAAACCTTACTATCAGGCTTACATGATAAAACAAAGCCGGCCGTATTCAAGGGTGGTGTTGATGAAATGGACCCATTGCATCTTGCTGCGCAAGGAAACCACAAGAAATGCAAGCGTGTAATTGGAGGGAGTCAACGGCAAGATACTGCGCAAGACAGTCGCCACGAGTACAACCGTGATACAGAGATGGAAAACCGTCACGGAGATCCTACTGAAGACAATTTCAATAAGTGCATTACCACTCTCTTGGATCACAGGCCCAGATTTCGAAATGACACGGATGCATGGAAGCAGAGTCCGATCCAGGCGACGATTATCAAGCAATGCTCAGAGTGTGCCGTTAGTCTGCTGGAGAACAAAAACCTCACATTCAACCCCGAAACTCACGACGAATTCAAAAAACCATTGTTGACTTACCTCATCGAAGGGGGGAAACAGCACCGTCTCATTGGGAAAGAGCTTCTCTTGAGGCACTATGAGAAGTTTGAAATTCAGAAAAGCGGGAGTGATAATATTCTATATCATGCCATCAGGCTTCTGGAAGAAGATGACCTCCGTAGCTTACTGGAGACTATGAAGAATTCGATTCCACCTAACAAACCGCCTTTCAAAGTCGACTTAATAACCAATATACGTGGCCAAACCCCCTTACATTTGGCTGTATCGGCAGATAAGCCCAGTCTAGTCATGTGTCTTGTTAATGCTGGAGCCTCGCCTTCAGTCCTAGACAACGATCTTATCTCACCCATGATGCTTGCCTGTCAACTTGGTCATGCTGCCACTGCAAATTACTTATTGTCTGACCCTAATTATAACGGAAGCGAAAGTGATACCAAAGGCAAAACAGCGTTGCATCACGCGGTCTCATCCACACGTTGGTCTGACGACTGGTACCGTATCTTTATAATTGAGCGGCTCTCAGATGTCATGAAGTCAATCGACGTGCCTGATCAAAAAGGCATGACACCACTGGATTATGCTGTCAAGTTGAACAGGAAAAATGTTTGCTTGACTTTACTACGCAACAAGGCTGATATCAAGCTGGTGGATGTCAGCAGGTTGAGTGCTCTGAGCCAGATTGTTGAATCGAGTTCCGAATCGGAGATCTTCCAACATAAGTGGGGGAATCAGATTCAGGAGATAACAGAGACGTACTCCACTAAACAAGACAAGAATGGAGACACGGCTTTACATAAAGCGGTCTGCAGGGGAGATTACAAGACAGTAGATTGGCTTATGCAACACGCTGTTGATCTGAACGTTAAAAACAATTCGGGGAGAACAGCGTTCATCGAAGCGTGCCGCCAAGGCAAGTGTCTCAGATTCATTCAACATATTGCACTCGCCGTTAATTCTGAACGGGCTGAGTCGACAGGCAATCAAACACTTCGACAAAAGGTTGACACGGACATTCAGCGACTAAATTTGAGCAAAGAAAGCATGTGGTCCATTAGCAGCAAGGAGTTCAACATCAATGACGGTGACACCTTCTACGGCCAGTCTGCCTTGGCTTGGGCTTGTGAGAATGGGCACGAAGTAGTCGTCGAGACCTTACTCACGGTAGACACAATTGACCTCAAGCCAAAGGCAACTAAATACTACCAGCACACACCTCTGCATTTCGCCTTGGCTGCCAAGAACGCTGCTATCGTCCAGCTCTTACTAGATCACCCTAACGGGAAGAGTACTCTGGAAGAGACAGACGGCCGTGGCCTTACACCTATACAATTTGCGATTAACAACCCAGATGCAGATTGTTTCTATCGGTTGGTAATGCATCCAAAGGTTGGGCCCCGGGAGCTTTCTGATAACGATCTTGGAACGGTCTTGAAGTTCTGCTCCGGTTGTAACATCCAGACAAGTGACTGGAACTGGATCGTGAGTCAACTTAAATTGCCCGAGAATGCGGTCGAAGATTATCTGGATGCGGACAAGTGGACACTTACCGACATTGCTGGGAAATATGGCCATCCGGACCTTGCATGGCATCTGCGACATTCCATTTCTAGCAGCAAAAGTTTTCCATCTCCTCTTCGACCTTCAGTCTTTTTCAGTAATTATCCCGGTCTGTCTTTCACGGATGGTTCAATCTATGGTCAAGGCCGAACAATCCATATGGGTGAGCGACTTCCTAATATGACAAGGACTTTCTAACACAATCTCAGATGTAATATTTTCGGGAAATTTCGAGGAGAATTTTTATTTCCGGACAAGAGAGTGTATTCCTCCAAAAGATCCTATCTTCTACTTCGAGGTCAAGATTCTTCATCTACCCAAGAACAAGTGAGTAATATGGAAATTACCTAATGGCTCCTACTAGACCACACCCCAAACCTTTGTCCACTTCTCCCTTTCTTCCTTTCTTTAGCTTTTATTTCCTTCCTTTGTTTTGGCTGATACCGCTTACTCATAATGGTAACTAGGATCTTCATGATGGGATTCTGTGGAGAAGAAATTCCAAAAGATCGGTCACCAGGCTGGGATCCAGGATCCTGGGCCTACCACACAGACGATGGAGGTTTGTATGAGGGTCGGAGCTGGCCTGTTCTCAAGGACTCTAAGCACATCTGTAAGGACGGTGACGTTATGGGTTGCGGTGTAGACTTCAACACAGGCAAAGGCTTTCGAACGCTGAACGGGCAACGGCTCGACTCAGGTAAATTTGATCACCGTTCTGACATATTTGTCTGTTCTAATTTAGGAATAGGGAATGCTTTCGCTGATCCCTGGTTAAAGACAGGAAAGCTGTATCCTTGTGTGGGTTTCCGCGATGACGGCGACAAGGATACACTTCAAGTTGAAATTCGCTTGCCACGTACCTTGGGGAGTCACCTGCTCTAGGGCAGTTGAGCTCGGATTCTTCAAGTATTAGAACAGGCGATAGATAACTAGGCTATCGTGGTGGTAAAATACTCAATCTTGAGATGCACTGTTTCAAACCGCAAGGCATGAGCCAAACATGGCATAATTCCAATTTGACTCTCAACAAGTTAATTTACTGGATTTTATCTTTCCACTTTCATTGAACCACCTTTGAGGTGAAAACGAACTACCATATAAATAATCGAAGCTTCATGAGTATCGTTATATTCATATCTAAACCTTGATAAACACCGAGCGCCCTAATTTTGTACCGTTCATCGTCACCAAATTTTATCTACAGCCGCGAGGAATATTACCAGGCATCCGTTTGCAGTTCTGTCAGGGTATGCGAGGAATATATCCCCTGCTGTCTGTGCCCGATAGCTGCAGAAATAACATCAAGTAAGCCATTTCCTTCAAAGAGCCTCCTCACCAGAGTCTTTGAGGAATACGCCCCTAGTCACCATTCATCGCTCTTAGAGACTGTATGGCATCCAATTCCTCCGATAAAGTCTCTTGCCTCGGTCTCTGTTTGGACGACCTTGAGCTTTTTGCCTGCGCGCGCTGTGTCGATAGTCAAGACACCAGCAGGGTCGATAACGACTATGGTTCTTCCGTCGAGTAGTAGACGGGTAATATCAGCCTGGATAATTCTTTGGGCGACAGCGTTGAAGGAAAAGACGTCGCGGAATGAAAAGACAATGGCGCATGCGTGACGGCTGCTTCCACAACCGGGATCGTCGGGGTTTGGTGCGCCGAGGACTCGCGTGATCTCACGAGTAAGGCGCTCTGATCCTGCGAAGCGGACAACACCGCGCAGGCTAAAAATAAGGATTTCTTTGTTGCAGTTGGAGTGGTGAGGTTCGTTGTCGCCTGCGACAATAGTAGCCACGGATGTGCGCACAGTCGCTTGGGCGATTTGGCTGACGTCCATCATGTGAAGACCCATATCGCTCGATAACTGCTCGCATATAGCTACACCTCGTACACTGTTTCCTCGGCTGTCAAGCTTGGGGGAGAAGACGGCGATACCCATTTGACCAGGCAAGGCGCCGATGATACCACCAGCCACACCGCTCTTGGCTGGAATGCCGATTCGTGAGAGCCAATCGCCGGCGGCGTCGTACATACCGCAGGTACTCATAACTGACAGAATCTGTCGGACACTGTTCTGGGGGATAATTCTGTCTCCAGATTTGGGATGGATTCCTGCGTTGCAGAGAGTCGCCGCCATGGTGGCCAAGTCGCGCACGTTGACATTGATGGCGCATTGGCGAATGTATCCTTTAACAATTTCCTGCGCGTCGCCAGTGATAATACCGGCTGCCTTGAGCATATATCCGATTCCCATGTTGCGGTCGGCACCTCGCAGCTCAGCCTCGTAAACCTCTTCGCAGACGTGCAATTGTCGGCCAGCCAAGAGTGAAAGCGCGTTCAGAATACGCTCGGTCCTTTGCTCCATGGTCCAGTCTGGTTTTCCGATGAGAGAATGGGCTGTCATGGCTCCAGCATTGATCATGGGGTTCATGGGTCTGTTGCTGCCGCGTTCCAAGGATAGACTGTTGAAGGCGTCGCCGGAAGGCTCTACACCAATTTTCTCGAGGACCTTGTCAAGACCAGCATCTTCAATTGCGAGGGCATAGACAAAGGCTTTGGAGATGGATTGAATGGAAAACTCAACGTCGTCGTCGCCGGCTGAGTATACCTCGCCGTCTACCATGGCCAATGCCACCGCTACTTTGGAAGTGTCGGCTTTGGCCAGGGTTTCAATGTAGCTGGCAGGCTTGCCACCCTCAATAGGGCGGGCATTCTCCAGCACTTGGTTCAGGTAGTCAGGGATGGGAGATTTCATATCGGGTTCTTTCTTTTTGTTTCAGATGTATTCGTGCTTGTCTTTTTGTTTTCTTCTACTTATTTTGGAAAAACAAGAAATCAAAAATGGAGATGGCGTTTCTTATGAGAAGAGAATATTTTTCGAGGGCACGCACAGAGCAGAGCAAGAATGGCGTCAGCCAAGGTAATACTAATTTTTACATAATAATTTGGCCAATGGTGGTAGTGGAATCCTCTTGCCAGAGACTAAGGGCGATCCACCAACAACTTCTCCCAGCTTCGTGTGAGACAATAGGGTAGATGGATATTATCATTTGTCATATAAACACTGTCCATGCTCACATGGCCAACAAAAGGCTTAGGGCTTGTATAGAGTAGTATCCTCTTTGCTAATATTTATAATTGGATTTAAATGAAGGATGGACTAGAGAGTCTCGAACACCGATTGTCGTTCGAGTTGAACACCTACGGAGAATGACACTTCAAGCTCAACAATTTCCCGACTCAACAAGGTGGTTTACGACGTAAGCGAGGGAGGGGGATTCGTATTGCTACAAGATCTACATATAGTAGTAATAAATCCAAGACTAATAAAAAATCCAAACCAAGTCTTTTCTCTTTATGTAAATAGAGAGCTGGTACTATCAAATCTGTTGAACAAGACCATCCATGCATTGTCTATCTCTGGTACAGTAGCATTTCCAGATGTGAAACTACCATGAAACTCTTATCGATAAGATATACAGACTCAATGATTGGTCAATCGCGGTGCCAGCCTACGCGTTCTGACCGACGTGTTCTAGAGACCAGGGACCCATCCTTCACTAAGAAAAGACAAAAACGTAGAGGCACATCGCCTCGCTTGGAATGCTTTTTACGTGAGGGGTTGGTGAAATATTTCTGTCATGCAATATCCATCCTTCGCGCTAGTGAAATTCCACTACGATCTGGGAAAAAACGACTTGACCATATCGGTAGCCTTGAACCTCCGTGGCTCCGTGCTTTCCGTGCTTTGATCACCCGCATCTTCCAGAGAAGACTCCACGATATTAGTATCGACTCTTAAAGTGGAGAAGTCTCGATCAACTGTATAGTGTCAGTTTTCCTTTTCTCGTTGTTCAATTGTACTCGGTAAAGTCCACAGAAGTCATCTTTCACTTTTGTTGTGTCTGTCCATCTGTATATGACCCCTGCTGGATACGTAGCGACGCGCGCAAAAACAAGCTTTATTTCAGCTCTCGACCCTTGCTGACCTCCCTGTCAAGTGTCTCACTGGCGCGACATCATTGGTTGGTCTGCGCCACCACCACCGCAAGCATGGTAACAGGTTTATGACGATTCCAACCTCCTGGGGACTTCTTTGAACTCTTTTTAACCTTATTTAATCCTCCCTCTTCTGCCCAAGGTGTAGTTACCCTTACAATTGTCGTTCCCGCCGTCCTCCCTCGCCGGCATCAACCACAATGGCGAGCAACATCCTCCCAGGAAATGGGCATGGGCATGGGCATGGACACAACAGCTCTAGCCATAGAGACGAATCAACCCCGCTTCTGCCACAAGTCTCTGGTCACATTTCACATGAAGGCGAAAGTGGCAGAAGCGGCTTCCACCCGCGTCATTTCCTCGCCGTGCTCTGGCGGAGCTCATGCACCGCCTCCATGTGGGTGAACGTCTTGTGGCCTATTGTCCCTGTTGCCATCATTCTCCAATTCTTCCCTGGCTTGAATCTATGGAAGTTCGCTACTGCCTACATCGCTGTCATCCCGACGGCCAACCTTCTGGGTTTCGCTGGACAGGAATTTGCCCGAAAGATGCCCAAGGTAGCCGGTATTCTCATCGAGACAACATTTGGATCCATCATCGAGATCATCCTCTTCGTTGTTCTTCTAGCCAAGCATGAGAACCAGGCATCTGAAGACAACGGAGACGAAGGAAACCTCATTCCCATCATTCAAGCCGCTATTCTTGGAAGTATCTTGACCAACCTCCTCCTCTGCCTCGGCCTCTGTTTCTTCGTCGGAGGTCTCAAGCATGCCAGCCAGAAATTCCACGCCATTGTCTCAGAGGTCGGCACAAGTCTCTTGCTTGTGGCTGCCTTTGGTCTCCTGATTCCAAGCGCATTCTACTCCGCCCTCAAATCCGAGGTCGTATCTGACTTGCCAGGTTTCAGAGTGCTGCACGAAAAGTTCACGGAGGACAAGCTGCAAGAAGATGTTCTGCGTATCAGCCAATCGACCTCGGTTGCACTGATTGTGGCATTTTTCATGTATATCTGGTATCAGGCCAGTAGCCGACACAGCATTTTTGATGAGGTCATTGAGATGGATGAGCATCAAGATGCTGACCGTGAAGAGGACATGGTCAAACCAAAGTTTACCATGACCGAGACCATCATCGCTCTTCTTATTGCTCTGGTGTTTGTAACCGCCCTTCTAGACTTTCTCGTTGAAGAGATTGAGCATGTTGTTAAAAGTGGTGTGCCTGATCAGTTCTTGGGTCTTATTCTCTTGCCCTTTGTGGAAAAGGCGGCTGAGCATTTGACTGCTATCGATGAAGCCTATGGTAAGCCCACCCTCCTTAGCCGATATATTGACGTTGCTAATGAATCACAGACGGAGTCATCAATGTTGCTCTGTATCACTGCCTCGGGCCATCTATCCAGACTGCTCTATTCAATGCCCCGCTTGTTGTCCTTGTTGGCTGGTTCATTGGAAAGCCAATGGATCTCAACTTTGAGATTTTCATGATTGTCCTTCTTGTTTTGTCTATTCTGGTGGTGGGCAACTTTCTTCGGGATGGCGAATCCAACTGGCTCGAAGGAGCTCTCCTCGTGGTATGTAGGACCCCGTCTCTCAGATGCCAGCCAAGGCTAACAAGTGCAGATTATCTACGCAATTATTGCTATCGCATGCTGGTACTATCCTAACCCAGATGTGGCGACTTCCAATGGACTCGAAGGCTCGGAGATGGTCAACATAACGATGAGTGTCGACACACTTCGCCAGCTACAGCAGCTTCTCAACGCACATCTACCACTGTAGGTAACTATGTAATGTCATCATTTCAAGTGTATGGCAAGGGAGACTTTGCAACACTTGAGACATTAAAAGACCGTTTGGCTATTAGCTACTTGAGTAGCAGGAACACCGTCTGTATTTATGCATACTAGTAGCTATTGGGGATCAAGAGATTTAGAGCGGATAGTTTCAAATGTCAAATTGATTTTACTGTATACGCAATGATTAGCACTACGAATACGAAATTATAGTTCATTAATGCCGTTAGTAAATTCATTCCTATAGTGAAACAGTAAATCACTGCTTCTCAAATATCAAAACCTGGCTATCAAAATCCCCCTCAAATCGCAACTGGATACCAAGGTTCATCAGCGTCGAGCCAGAAACAGTCTGGTTGCCGTCCAACACATATTTGGCATCCGCATCCAAGCCCTGGAGACGGAACCAAGGCCACGAAAAATTGATAGTAGCCCGAGTCTGGAAGGCGAACAAAACGACCTTGTTGCCGTCCTCGGAGATGAACTGTCCTGCCGGGTACTTGGTGTCTTCAGGGAGAGCTAGTCGGTAGAAATCACCTGTGATGACGATTGGGTTGATCTTTTCTGATAGCTGGATAAGACCCGGAATTTGATCCCTCTCTTCAGCTTCCAGATCGCTGGGATCGAGTTCGACTCCGAAAGAACCACCCATCATGGCAACATGAGCTCTGAACTTGACAGAAGTTGTACGCCCAGTGACCTGGTTAGGCACATGAGAGAGATGGGCTCCCATTGCAGAAGGAGGATAAGCGAGAGAAGTACCAAATTGGATCGCGATACGCTCGACTGCATCGGTATCATCAGATGTCCAGATTTGAGGAAACCACTGAAGAACGCCAGGGTCGAACCGACCGCCTCCTGACGCACAACCTTCCCAAAGAACATCAGGGAAACGCGTGGTGAGAACTTCAAAAACGTGATACAAGCCCAACATGTATTTATAGTTGAGAGTCTGATCAGGAGTCTCGTGAATGCCACGGTTGTTATCCCATTTGACATACGAGATTGGCGACTCGCTAAGAATTTTGGAAACTGAGTCGATAACAAACTCTTGGACCTCTGGCAAAGCAAGGTTGAGAACGAGTTGCCAACGAGTTTCGGTTCGGGGATAAGATCCCGAGTGGATAGCCCAGTCAGGATGTTCGTTGTACAGGTCTGACTTGGGATTAACCATTTCTGGCTCAAACCAGATACCAAACTTGAGTGTTTCGGACGAGTTCGCTACTTTAAGCTGGGTAACATCTTCAACAAGCGGAGTGAGACCTTCCGGGAAGCGAGACTTGTCAGGCTGCCAATCACCAAGACCGAGCCTGTCAATCGTTCGGGCATACTTGTTGCCAAACCACCCATCATCCATCACAAAAAGCTTGATACCAAGATCTGCAGATTGCTTCGCGATCTTGTAGATAGCTGTCTCGTTGATGTCAAATGCTAAACCCTCCCAGCTGTTAAGCAGGGCGGGTCTGGTCTCTTCTGCGTACTTGCTCTTCATCAAGTGCTTTCTGTAAAGGCGATGGAACTGTCTCGACATGCCACCAACACCCTTGCTCGAGAAGACGGACACCACTTCGGGTGTGGTAAAGGTTTGACCAGGCTTGAGAGGCCATGAGAAATCGATAGGATTGATTCCGAGAAGAGCACGAGTAAGACCTTGCGAGCTCTTTTCAACATCGACTGCGAATGAGCCGGTGTAGACTAGGGAGAAACCCCAAGCTTCGCCTTGCGATTCAGTGGTGTCAGGTGAAACGAGCGCGAGAAATGGGTTGTGAAGATGAGAAGAGTAACCAGTTGAACTTTGGAAACTATAGTCTCTGTTAGTAGAGTAGGTAGACCATCAATCTAGAAACCCGGCTTACCCTTGTGTTCCATAATCGACCTTGCGACGCACTCGCATACCCTCTCGGGACCAGTCGCCTCTAATCTCAATAAGATCTAGCTCCTCTTGCCGAAAGTCAACACTCCAACTGGCAACCTTTTTGAGGTTAATAGTTGTGTTTCCCTTGTTGGTAATGTTCACGCTTCGAACGATAGCGTCGTATTTTGGGAAGATGGAATATGTCAAGTCCACAGCGATGGAGCTGTAGTTGTCGTACAGATGCACGACGAGACTTGAGACATCCCCAGAATCACCAAATGTGGCTGGAAGACCGGGTAATCCAGGCTTTCCTTGCACGAGATCGTGTGACTTGTAACGAAAATCCGTGACTGTAGTGCCACTCGTCTGTTGGATTTGAAAGGCTGGTATTCGGAAGTCTCCTCTTCCATGGTCTGGAAATTCTCTTTTGACTCGACCGATGAGATTAACCCAGCCTTGGACAGGACCGACTTCAGCTGTGATGGCGTCCCCTGCGACGGGGCCGCCATAGTGGTCGTTGATCAGATCACCTGTAGTGTTATCCACATGGAAGCGATATGAGACATTATCTCCGTTGAGAGCGAAGGACGTTCCATCAACACTGATTGCTACGATTGTCAACTTTAGGCATTCGTGAGGTTAAGAAACTTACGACTTGAACTTTGAGCCAAAGCGGAAAGGGATTGGCTCAAGACAATCGCAGCCGTCGATATACGCTTGAACGTGAGCAAGACCATCTTGTCTGTGAACAATTTGCACAGCGACGAAACAAAGTAAAGAAGCGAATGGACGACATAAATGGCTTTTAAGTTACTTCCCTCACGACGCAAAGTTAGATCAGCAAGATTAATTCAAGGTTAAATTCACCCATGAAGTAACATCATGTGGTGGTCCCGCATCTCAACGGCGTATGGGACCGATCATAATTTGGAGAAAACTGGGCATTTTGGAGGAGACGGTCAACTTGATTCCCGAGCAATGCTCCTTCGAGAAACGATCGACGGTTTTCGTGCGGAGGATCGGCCACCGCTATGCATATTCGGGAGTTTAGCCAGTGGTTACTATGACGTAGTCCTCAGGCGCGCGAATAAGAGTGATGAATTGGAGAGGGGAAGTATAACCGTTGCATAACAGAATTGACGGAGCGGATGGTATGGGAATGATTGCAGGCAATAACGTAAAGAGGACATGCTTATAGCCGGCTAAAACAGATTGGAAGTATGTGCTTGCGCGGATAAACCTTGTTCCCTGAATAAAGCCCCTCATCAGGAGACATGATTGGCTGATGTCTTGATCAGTGAAAGTCAATGACAGCTTGTAATGGACTGAGTGCTTTATCACCTCCCAAATCTCACGATCTTGATAATTATTGAAGTTTTGACCAAAATGAGTGTGAAAAATGTCATCCTACCGCTACAAGACCCGTCACAACAATGGGATATACAAATAGAAGCCGGCGTCGTATCGTCCATGAAACAATCCAACAACCCTTCCCGAAACCCGAGTATCTTACTCCCCTCCCTTTGTCATCCGCACATCCATCTCGACAAGCCATACCTTCTAACCTGTAACAACTCCCCTTCAAACAATCACCCGGAATATTCGGACCTTGTTCCAAAGTCAGGAAGCTTTGGCGAAGCCTTGTCCAACACGTCCGAAGCAAAGAAACGTTACACTCCAGACGACTTGTACCTGCGAGGATCCCAACTCCTTGCCACGAGCTACGCACAAGGTGTCACATGCGTCAGAGGCTTTGTTGAACTTGACCATGTCACACAATTAGAACCTCTGAAGACAGGACTTCTACTGAAGAAAGAGTTTGAAGGATTTCTTGATCTGCAGATTTGTGCTTTTGCTCAAGACCCGATCTTTTCTACTGAACATGGAGATGAGAACCGGAATATTGTCACAAAAGCGCTGGAAGAATTTGGATCGTCTATTGATGTTCTAGGAACGACACCGTACGTGGAAGAGGGTGACCATATGCCGAAAAAGAACATACAATGGGCGATTCAGACCGCACTCAAGTACAAACTGAACCTCGATTTCCATACAGAATTCAACCTGAAGGGGGGTGATGTTATGGAATTGTTCAACTATACTGTTGATCAACTCGTTGCCAACAACTGGCCCACGTATTCTGGCGCCCCGACTGTTGTTCTCGGACATGCCACAAGACTAACACTGGCGTCGCACAAAGAGCTCCGTCAGTTTTCTGCCAGACTTGAAGATACAAGACTGCCAGTTCACTTTGTCGGATTGCCTACCAGTGACGTCTTCATGATGGGCCGTCCAGCCTCTGACGATGTATCGAAGCAAGACACACCACTCAGTCGCCAATGCGGCACTCTACATGTACCGAAGATGGTCCAGGAGTATGGTCTTCACGCTTGTTTATCTGTAAACAACGTTGGTAATGCATTCACACCATATGGTACTGGAGACCCTCTTGGGGTAGCGAGTTGGGGCGTTGGACTCTTTCACGTGGGTAAGACCGACGATGCGAGGCTTCTTTATGAAGCTGTTAGTACTCGTGCAATGGATGCGATTAAACCTTCGAAGGTCAGTCATGAGACAAAAGGTCGCGTTGAAGAAAAGAAAAACGTCATGCCAATGGTTTTGTTCCAAAACGAAGGGACCATGGAGATTCAATCACCACACGGGAGGACGATACAGGTACCTGCTCGGCAAAGACTCTCTGTCAAAGATATTGTTTGGGATCCACCAGAGACGAGACTTAGAAGCATAATTATATAGTGTTCTTATCAATTGTCTTGTGTATTTTTTAAAATTATGTACTGTGAAAATTAAAATAATAGTTGCTTAAACCTTTAGGCTTTACACAAAGCTCCATCTGAGGTCTCAATCCAATAGTCTGACCCAACACACGTTGGGCAGTAAAACAAATGCGTAGGATCCCACTTGTTCTTAGTGTCGAGATGTGTCTGATACAAGCTGCCGTAGAAAGAATGTCGGTAGTCAGGATCATTTCGATCACCCTCGTTCATGTAAGCTCCAGTCTTGGGAGCAAGCTTCTTGGCTGCTACACCCTTTACAAAGGTCACTTCGTCATTTGCAGCCTTACGTTCGGCAGGAGTGGCTGTTTTGGAAATACCCTGACTTGAAACGATGGCGTAGTATGACTTTCTCCAGGCTGGGTTAAGACCACTGTACTCGTCTGCGGCATCCTTGAAGACCTGACCTCCAGAAACGAAGAGGATGACATTAGTGCCGAATTCATCAGGCTTGCCGCTAATGACTTCAACGGCGTCTCGGACATTGTCGAAGCTCTCGACACTCTCACGGTCAATCAGTCTTGATGTGAGGACTGACGTATCACCAGTAGGGTCATACAACCCCGACTCAGCGTCGTAAAAGGACCAGTAGTCTGAGTATGTCGCCCAGCTCTCATTCATGTACAGTTGGTCCTTGAACTTACTCAAAGCCTTGCGTACTGGAGCCCAACCAGCTTCAGCTTCTTCGCGGGTTTTTCCGATAGTCCAAAAGCCATGAGAGTAACCAGATGTGGCGTTACCAACAAAGACGGTAGGAAAGTTACGGAACCAGTATCCATAACCCGAAAAGCCAGCGTCATTGAGATCAGGGAGTTTCTGCAACAGAATAGAGACAGCGTCGAGAAGATCTTTGTTCTTCTCACTCTTCTTTAGTGGTGCAACTTCAAAGTGATGAGCAGTGACGGTGTCGACGTTGGGGTGGGCTTTGATGGTGCTGCTTAGAGTGATGGCGTAGCCTGGTCCGCCACCACGCATGGCACGGAAGAGGTCTGAGTTGCGGCAGTGGTTGACGGTCAGGACTTTGCCGTTAGCCAGCATCACTTCTGCCTCAAGGATCTGATCAGCGCCGAGACCGTAGTTTCTCGAAGCTGGACCATGGCCACCTCCCGATGCCCAGCCCCCGATTGCACCGGGAGTGATAGAGCCACCACCGACAACAATAACGTTGTTTGCCTTGGCTACCTTGTAGACATCGCGCCACTGGTAGTTGCCATCGATCTTGATAGTACTTCCCGTCCAGCCTGACTTATCGCAACTGCTCTTGGGCTTAAATGTCTTTCGAAAGTCGATCTTGTTCTTGTACTGATGTAACCACAGTTCAAGCCCACCGTAACCGTCAGAGCGGCCAAGCAGGTCGTGGCCAGTACCAGTAACGACCAGCCTCAAGTTGCGTTCTTCAGCATAGGCCAGGGTATTTCTGATTTGTGACCGTGTAGTAGCATTTACGGCGTAAACGGGCGACGATCCCAGACTGCAGGTTGTTGGCTCTTGGCCTGCGCTGTAGTCCACTGGAGCACATGTGATGTTCTGGGGATAAGGTCTTCCAATTGGGTCTGATGACTGGAAGTCTTGATCAGACCACATTTTGTTTACATAGGCACATTGCTTCAGGTCCTCAGCCGGACCAGGGTAGCAAGACTGTGCGATAGGCTGCGTCTTGATGAGGCCACCGTCGACTTTTTCATCGAAAGCTCGCCAATCGGAAGGTGAAGGCCAGCAGCTTTGACCTGGGATCTTTGCAGCATATCAATAAAAAGAGCACATAAATACGACACTTTATTTAAAATTTTCTCAAAACTTACACACTTGCACTGCGAGTCGCGCTTGGACGAATCAATTGTGTCCTTGGCCCAAGATTCGGCAGGAAAAAGGGCGAGGAAGGGGAGAAGCACGCTGATTTGCATATTGGACGACAAATCAGGTTGTCTACCTGCTCTGAGCGTCAGGAAAAAGAAAATAAACGAGGTGTTTTGAGTACAGAGGGATGCAGCTAAGTGGGTGGCCTCTTGATAAGTTTTAATCTATCCAGAGCAGGAGCAAGAGTATTCCTTTTTGTATGGGTTACACTGTCAAGGTGATTGTGGGGGCAGCTATGTACAACCCTGTTTGCCTGACGGAAGCCGATATGCGAATCGTGGCAATACTATACTTAGCTATAGTAAGACCCGGATATCGCTTGGTTATGGCATTCATCTCGCAGTAGCTAGAGGCATTGGGGCAGGTCATCAATGCGATCTAGATCAAGAATTGCTGTTGGTGGGAGGAAGCGAGACAGTTGAGTTGAGTTGGCTGCAAGACATGGGAGTCCCCTGTACATTAGCCCCTGCGTCAACGGTCAGCCACTCCATATCTGATGCGACCTCGTTTTTCATCTGGGTATCTGAGCAAATGAAAAACGGCGCCAGTTCGTTAGAAAAGTGAGATGTCATATAAGAAGCCACCAGCGGCGAGTGTGCGTATCGTTTGCTTCATAATCAGGCCATTAGTCTCGCTGTCTCGGAAGCAATCGAGGCAGCGAGACACTCAAGTGTGTAATCTTTGCGTTGCAAGATCAAGCCTGATCGAGTTGGTGGCTTTCATCGGAAAGTAATGCCAAGAGTCCTATAAACTTCTTTTGGGTGCAAAGGTGGCCAATGCTGAGAGATGTATCACTTTTCATGATTTGCTGGCTGACTATAGTTGCGTCTCAAGACTCTTGACTGAATTTCTGGTCAAACTTGCTTGCTTAACCCTAGTAGTGCTTACTTCAACCCTCAGAGTGATGGCTTGGACATTCGAGCTGTCAAAAAGATATGATTTAAATCTCGTCCTGTCAATTTAACGTGAAACATGGCGTCGTCCGGTTATCGACGCCAAGAACTATCCCAACGGGAGGAACGGGACGGCAGCACGCACCGGGCAGGCAACTTTCCATAATAATGGACAAAGTAGAACTAGATAAATGCTTATTAGATAGTTCAGCCGTGGAGAAGGGGTCCGAATCCCCACAGTCTTCCAGGCTCGGAGATAGGCTTCCTGAGAGGGTTAGTTGTCCGCCGGGGAACGAATTAGCTCTTACTGAGACCAAGAGGCGAAATCCATTAAATCTTTTCAAGAATTAAATATGAGCAGTAAAATAAAAATGCTGCTCGCCATGTTTGTACCAATAGAGCCGAAACCGACAAGATCTGCATAATGCGAATGAGCAAACCATGGGCTGTGGGATGCTGTGATTCGTTCCAGACCTTGATTAAAATACGGAAAAAGCAAAAAGAAACACGATGTAACAGCAACTTGTCTCTTCTCTCACTTGTCGCTTCTGTGTGAGAGTTTGCCTCATTAACCCACTGTCTCCATGTTTGCGTAGTGCTATTGGACTTTGCCTCTTATATGCAGTTAGCAAACCACAATCTGAAGCTGAGAATTGACGGGACATTGCTTCGCCTAGACGGACGGGCCCTGAAGACATTATCCACAGGGCCAATGAGCCATCACATACTTCTGGCCTGGTTCGATAACAAACTCTTATTGCAGATCTGGTTGTTTTGAGGCCATTCGTATATGTCAGTGGGATTGCATCGATAAAGATCTTAGCCACTGAGGTAACTCTTTCTTGATGCAGGAGCCCATTCGTTGCCGCTCATGCACATAATTAATTTTTTCTTTGTTCGTTCCTGTAATATACCCCTGATGCGATTGGTGCTGTACGTGATACCTGCCACTGAGAATATTGCTTTTCGCTGTGGGTTCCTGCTTGGTGCAGACTTCAGCCGAGGACCCAACAGGATTTCCATCGTTATTATGTATCATAATGCCTCCTGATCACTCTGCTATATGAAGGGTTCAATAGTACTCCCAGCGCCGCCAGGCTGGAAGCCACAATCTGCACGCTCACCGTCAATATGTCTGCACCGCAACCAGTCCCCGACGCTCCGCTCTTCGGGGCAGCACGTACCGTTGACCGCCACGGACTCGTTACCATTATATGGGTATGCTTTACTATTGCTACTCTCTTTGTTTCACTGCGACTCTTCGTCAGATGGCAACAGAACAGGAGGTTCTTGGCAGATGATTGCTGGATCTTCTTCGCATGGTTGTGTACATTGACCATGGCCATCTTGCAGACTGAGCAGATGGAGGCTCTGTGGTACATGACGCATCTCCAAGCCGGACGTATCGCATACGAACCTGAGGTAATGCTATCACAACGACACCAGTTGTCAAAATGGCAATTCCCCATCATAAAGTTGTTTTGGATCACTCTTTGGTCCGTTAAAGCAAGTTTCTTGGCCATTTTCTGGCGACTCGTGCAGCCTCTGGTCGTCATTCGACGCTCGTGGTACTTTGTCTGCTTCTTTACCGCCTCGGCACTTGTCGTTTGTGTCTTCTGTAGTGTGTTTACATGCAATACCCCATCTGATTATTTCTACGGTGAGTACATTTGTCTTCCCAAGTAACGGAACCCGTATAGTTGAATGTAACTGACATTGTTTAGGAGCCTGCGATTCACCGAAAGAACAGTGGCGACAAAACTTCAATGTTATCTTCTCCACCACGGTCGATGTTACCTCGGACCTCATGATCATGGCCCTTCCGATCGCTGTACTCCCATCCCTACAACTCGACAGAAAGAAGAAGATAGGACTTGGAATCGTGTTTTCTCTGGGTGTTATCATTATCACTGTCGCCATTGTCCGCATGTCGCAAGTCATTGTAAAACGACAAGTCGATCTCGTCGGGTTGGCTATCTGGGGTGCAGTCGAAACAGCCACGGCTCTTGTCGTGGGCTCACTTCCGGCCCTCAAGGGACTTCTTAGTCGAAGCATCAAGAAGTACACTACTTCGAGAAGTGGTCGATCGGATCCTACCGACTATGGCAGTCAGCCATCCCACGTCCGACGAGGAGTTGGCTCTTCAATGGCACCTCGAGACATTACAGGCTCAGATTGCATCCGATTGGACGATGTTCACAGGAGCGAGCATTATGATGGAGGAATCTGTGTGCACAAAACCTTTGACCTCGCTACGGAAGTGGACGACAACTCTTCGCGAGGCGAAGACGAGGAATTGGCTATTATTAGGGGACCTGCGAAACATCAATGAAGCAGCTTCGTACAATAGACATAATACACTTTCATATTTCACTTCAAGATGCTTGCTAGCCAATTCATTCACCAGCACTATTCTGTCTAGACATACTGAACTATTCAAACTCTCTCCACTGTCTAACAACCTCGTACAGACTATCATTATGTCCAACATTTCCAGGAAACACAACATAGTTCAACCCTGGCCACTTAGACTCTGGTTCATCACATCGCCATATCGGCACTCCAGGTGCTGCTTGGCCGACAATGAGAGCCCGCTTCATCCTCAGTCCCTTAGTTGCCATATCCGACGATGTAATACCTCCCTTGGCAATGATATATCGTGGCTTCTGCTCCAAATTCTGGAGAAACGAGACCAACGCCTTGGCTATTGTGGAGCCAATATCTAAGCTCTCCACTTCATCCTTTCCAACGATTAGTTCTCTGCTCGTCATGATGAGCACATCTTGACCGTTTTTGATCTTCTGTGTAGCGAGTTCGATAGCATCTGATACATCTTGCTTGGCTGACTCATCCGACTTGAGTAACGCCTTGACATTCAGAGTGATAGTTACAAGGTTATCGCCTGACTTGGTGACCAGAGAATCTAGTTGTGCGGTCGTCTTGGGAACATATGAGCCTGCGATAATCAAGCCACCAACTTCTTTCGACAGACCAAGTTGAGAGGCTGAGAGAGGCGATATGGAAGAAATCCCCAAACGTGATGAGACAAAAGCAGCACCCGTTCGGTACAGGAATTTCTTTCCTTGCTGTGAAGCCCGCAGAAGCGCTGTGATGACCACATCCATATCTTCGTCAGCAGCAGCATTGATAGCCAGCACAATGGGAGTGTTTTCCCTCTTTGAAAGCCCCATTATCTTTTGTAAAACAGCATCCGGTCCTCCTACTCGAATGGTCTCCAAATCGATAGAGTCAATGTGGCTCTGTGGAATCTGTCCCTTGGACTTTTCCACAACATAATCCCGCAGATTGGAGCTCTTGTAACCGAACGTAGCATCTTTGGCAAACGGTGTGTCTGCAGCTGGAATGAGATTGTCACCCTCATGGACGTAGTGTATATCGTTGATAGTGTATCGTCCACCCTGAAGAAAGAAAGGGCACAAGATCCAAGCATCAAACGCGCCATTGACGTGTTCCACAGCCTCGGGCTCAAGGGGGAAGTGTCCGCGGAGGATGGAGTCACCACGTAGGACAATCTCATACGGTAGACCGACTTCCTGCGAAGCAGCCTTGAGGTTCGTACATATCTCGACCATGAGATCTTTGGCTTGAGGGGGATGAAGGGCGCGTGAATTTGTCAAGATGAAGAAACCATTGCCTGTTCCAACTTGTTTAAAGGTTGAAATAATAGTTGGTACATCCCAAACTGTGAGAATAATAACATCATGACAGGTTTGAGTTCCCGTTGGGTCATCATCAAGGATCACCAACACAGGAGCTGGTGATGTTTTGGATTGGATGGTCGACCTAGTTTGAGTGCGGAGTTGTTTGTGTGAGGCGGGGACAGGGGGCAGGACAGACAGAGTCTCAGCCAGGTTGATGACGCCGTATTGTGCCATGATTCGTTAAAAGAATTGACGCTATTTGATATGCGATTCTATAAAGAAAGTTGAACAGCACAGCTAGTTGGTGTTTATAGTGAGAGACAACTATTGTCTTCCGAATCAGTTTAGGGTAACCGCTTCTGCCCGGGTTCTTAGCCGACACCCGTTAGCCGCCGCCCCGAGTTCATCGGTCTTTGTTCCTATTGGTCAAACAGCATGATGACTTTCCGGTCATTACAGTCTTTCTTGCTGTTGATATGTGATTAATATTGAGAAATGAGGCCATCGCCAGACTCGAATTGTACTAAAGGTCTGCCTTTGAGCAGGAAAAGACATCTCGACTCTTTTTACAAGTCTTGACTGCTGGTTTGGCGTCGTAGAGTACGGTGGAGGCACGGCCAGGACCTTAGATGGCCCATTATTTTTGCTGACGCGCCCTAGCAAAGTTATTTCAGAAGATTGAGTTAGACAAGGCCTATGATATGTACATTGTAACTGATAGTTATTGCACTTTCCACAGACTGTAAAGCCTTAAGTAGCTATTCAACAGTCTCTTCTTCACATGTGATAACCGTTGGCTAAAACCCCACAGCCAAGGACCGTAGAATGATCGTCTTCACAACAGAGTTGACATGACTCGCAGTGAGGAGAGCTCGGACTAACGTCGTCTCCGCCACCTCCGCATTTCCCCAGCCTTTGAACCTTTCTGTATTCAAACTAGTCTGAAGACCGAATGCGCGCGGACTAAATTCCCCGCGTTGTTGGTTTGCGCATCTTGATTATGTTCTTTTGCGAATCACACAGTGGAACTAGAAAACAGAATATCATCATGTCGAAGCGAAACGGAAGCATAGGTATCCAAGACTTGGACAGGAATGAGGTAAGTGCACTTGAAGCCTTTGCGCGGTCAACGGAATTAACAGGTGATAGCATCCTAAACGGGTCGCGATAGCTTCAAATGCTGATCAACCTGTTGCTCATATCTCAAGACATATCAGAGCATGCACAACCTGTCGCAAACACAAAGTAGTACTCCTGAATGAAGAATGAGTCTGGCTGTTTTTAACACTGTTCAGATTAAATGTTACATGGACGATGCTGGTCCTCCATGTCGAAGATGTCGTGAAAAGAAGCTTAGCAACTGCGCCGTCAGTAAGAATCTGCAGACCATCATTGATGAGAAGACAGAGTGAGCACGCTGTTACCTGCCCCTAGTATGAACACACACTCACAAGATCTAGACTCTCAGAAGCTATGCTTTCCGATCTCGATCAGATGTACTCAGCAGTCAAGGAGATGCGAAATCTTATGGGTCTACCTGAACTTCCACCTTTGCAAGTAGCGCCGTTAATAAAACGAAAGGAAGGCTCGGGGACACAAGTTTCCACCAATAACACACCGCAGCTCGAGGATAACTACGGCCCTTCGTGCGACAACTCACCCAAGCTTACACCAGAGGACGACAGATTGCCACATGCGCCCATTCACTCTCTTTATACTCTTACGCGGATGCGCGCCCTACGGTCGCCTGGAAGCGGCAACGATAGTTCAGGTCAAGTCATCAATGACTTTATATCCCAAGGATTAGTCACTTTACCCGATGCTGAGAGATTGTTTAGTATCTACAAAGACCGACTAGACGGATTTATTTATTCTATTGGATGTCCCTATAAAACCCTTGATCAGCTTCGTCGCAAATCTACCATTCTATGCGCCGCAACTCTTACCATTGCAGCTCTACACGATCCAGCAGCCGACAAGGTCTACGGTGTGTGTAATTCCGAACTCCGTCGATTGACTGAAAAGTCAATGCTCCAACGACAAGGCGACAGAGACTACTTCCGAGCTTTGGCCATAGCATCGTATTGGCTCAGCGATCTATCCTGGACCCTATCAGGTCATGCGATCCGTCGCGCCGCAGAGTGCAACATTCATAACAGCTACAGCCTTGCAATCAAAGATCAATTCGAGGAAGCAATGGATTCTGCGCGTATTTGGTCGATTCTTTATATCTGTGATCAGCATCTTGCGATCCTTTATGACAGACCAGCGATCATACAGGACGACTGGCTCACGCAGGATTGGGAAGGCATATTAAATTGCCCTTTGGCTACGGATCAAGACGAGAGACTTATGAGTCAAGTTGAACTCATGGGTATCCTGCGAAACATTCGACGCCTGTTCGGTCCCGACAAAGGAGAAGAAGTACCGAGGCTATATCTTAGTCAAATAGGACACTATCATCGACAGCTAGATCAGTGGATCGCTAAGTGGACTGCTAGACTACCAGGTACAAGACCCCCAAATTCGTCTTGACTTGAGCTAACAGTCAGTAGAGGGACATCCCACAATAGGAGGTTTCCCCCGGAAGGGGGCTCTATTCCACTTCCATCTCGCACAGCTCTACCTCTACTCGCACGTCTTTCGCGGACAATCTAACACAATACCCGCACACTTCCTCGACACAGCCTCAATGGCAGTTACTTCAGCGTCGGCGATCATTGACATTTTACTCACCGACCCTGACCTCTCAACAAGCATAGTTGGAATCCCATCATATCTTTTGTCCATGACGGCATTCGCAGCCATGTTCTTAGCCAAGGTATCTCATAAATATGGTCATGATCTGTATAGACGTGAGCAAGCTCTTGAACAGATTACACGCTTGATCCGCCATTTCCGTTCCTTGTCAATGGGAAAGTGGCATTTGGCTAATCTTATGATCCGTGGACTTGAGACCGTGACGAGTTTACTTACTCCATCAGGCGTTGAAAAGACTCAGGTTCAGAATCCAATCCATTCGATGCCGGCAGGGACTGAAAATGGAAATGGCCTGGGAGATATGTATGCCAACGGAAACGACCTCTTCTCGGGTATCGACAGCAGTACGATACCGACTTGGGACACTCACTTTGGCTTATCGCCGATATTTGGTTTCGATCCGTCTCTACTTGATGTCGATGGGTATATGCAGTCAATGGCGATATTTCCGAACGCGGAATAAGAGAAGGAATTCTGATTCACAGTATTATCCACATCTATGTGTTTAACCGTTTCTAATGCTATTACCCTTTGCTTTGCCGTGACCATTTTACACACCACCTTGGATGCCCCGCGGTCGGTATGCACTTTCAAGATACTCCAGCTCCTCAGCAGTAAACCTGACCTTCAAAGCATCAACTGCCTCAATAACTCTTTTCTCAGAGTTCAAACCCAGGATGGGCCAGCATCCCTTCTGTAACACCCAAGCTGTAGAAACAAGGGCCATGCTGATCCCCTTGTCCGCCGCCACCTTTTCAACACGATTCACAATGTCGAGATTAGCATCCGCGAACCACCTATCGGTCTTCTTATCGTTCTGACTGCGTATTGACTGGTTGTCGTCCTTGCTTGAAAGAGGCTTGGCGAGAAGACCACGAGCGATGGGACTCCAAGGGATGACGCCGACACCAGTGGCTTCGCAGAAGGGAAGCATCTCGCGCTCTTCCTCGCGATAAAGGAGATTGTAGAATGGCTGCATTGAAATGAATTTCGTCCAGCCCTTGGACTCGGCAATATATTGCATTCGAGCAAACTCCCAGGTATACATGGAAGAGGCACCGATATAGCGCACCTTGCCTGACTGAACGACTTCGTGAAGAGCGCGCATAATCTCTTCTGGCGGTGTTTCACGATCCAGGCGGTGAATTTGAAGGACATCTGTCGTAGTCAGCGAAGGTTTAAGAAATAGAGGGTAAGTTCTTTACCAATATAGTCAGTTCCAAGTCTCTCCAGGCATTTGTCGACAGCATGGAAAACATGCTTCCTGCTCAAGCCCATCTGGTTGACGAGTGGCCCATCATTGACACTAGGAGGCCTTGTACCATCATCCATAACAGGGTTATAGATCTTGGACAGGATGACGACCTTTTGCCGAGGAATGTTGAACTTCTTGAGGGCTTTCCCGATGATGGCTTCTGATTCGCCATTCGAGTATGTGTCGGCGGTATCCCAAGTGTTGATTCCATTATCATAGGCAGCCTTGAGAAGCTTCAGACCGTCCTCTTCATCGAGAACCCAGGGTGATCCTTCCCATTTACTTGAACCGAAAGACATACAACCAAGGATGACCTTTGAGATTTTGAGGCCCGTGTTGCCAAGTCTGAGGATGTCAGTGGGGAGTGAGATCGTATGTGGGTGGTGGATAGCTTACTTGACATATTCCATCTTGTCCATTTTGATAAATTCTTATTGCAAGGTATTGTGTTTGCAAGTTTGACTCTGAGATATGGCTATGAAACGATTACTTTTGATATTAAATACCGTTCATCTCTTATTGCCTTGTAGTTGACTCCGCTCTCCGCTGATATCACCGAGCATCTCCTCTTCCCCGCATCGTGTAACAAGGTGTTCGCCGTGTCGCCATTCGATCGGCCATCGCTCCAATTGGTCAATCGCAATCACAAAGTGGATTTATGTTCGGGACTAAATCCGCCGAGATCGTGGGGAAATAGAAGGCGATCGTTTGGAGTTGTTGTTTTAAACACTGACGACCAAGATTGCAATCTACTACACAAGCAGCAACTTACACCTAATTCTAACTAAAGTCACCATGGCACCCAATCTTCAAACACTTTCCGTTCCTTCGGCCACGGTGCAATCTCACGCCTCAAACCTTTTGCAACTTCCAGACAAGTCAGTACTATGTACATGGTTTGGCGGCTCCCAAGAGGGTCTTCCAGATATTTGCATATGGCTATCTAGACTCGAGCCAGGATCGTCTTCTTGGAGCAAACCACAGAAGGTGTCTTCAGATGAGAACAGGAGTTGTCAAAACCCTGTCTTGTTCAGAGCACCACACAACGGAGGACTATGGTTGCTACACACTTCTCAAGATGCTGGCAACCAAGACGGGGCTTATATACTCAAGCGAACATCGTCAGACGACGGCAAAACCTGGTCCGAGACCACTCGTTTACTTAAAGATGTGACGGGCATCTTTATTAGACAACCCATTGTTATCAACAACGAAGGTGTTTGGATTCTGCCAGTCTTTTATTGTCGTACAGAACCTGGCCACAGATGGATCGGAAGCGACGATATTTCTGGAGTTCTCTTTTCTGAGGATAATGGCGCTACTTGGAAAGAGAAGCAAGCACCTGACAGTGTGGGTGCTGTTCATATGAACATCATCCCTCCAGCCCCTCGTCAGTCAACATGGGTCGCTTTCTACCGTAGCCGCTGGGCAGACAACGTTTACCGCTCAACATCTAGTAACGGAATAGACTGGGAGGAGCCAAAACCTACATCTCTTCCTAATCCCAACAGTGGTATCTGCGCCGCACGTCTGTCTTCAGGCCACATTGCGCTTGTATTCAACAGATCTAGCGCATCAGCAGATACGCTCAAGCGTAAGGGCCTCTACGACGATATAACCCCTGAAGATGACAGGCGACCGAATCAGGTCACCAAGTCTGGGAAAGATGCGATTTGGGGAACTCCCAGAAAGACGTTGACGCTTGGGGTTTCGCAAGATGAGGGGTTGACTTGGAACGAGCGCGTGCTCGAGGATGGTGATGGGTTCTGTGGAACTAATAGTTCTTCGGGTCAAGAGAATAGGGAGTTGAGTTATCCTAGTATCTACATTGAGAAAAATGGCGAGTTGGATGTAGCTCATGTGGCGTATACGTGGCATCGCCAGCATATCAAATATGTTAAGATAGAGGACGTGGAAGCGTGGGTTCAATGCAAGTAAGACTTCTAGTCGCGTACAGTAAATAAAGTCAAAATAAAAATGAGATCCAAACATCTTTGAATAGATTGGAGATACTTGAAGAATTATTGCAAAGCAAAAAGTACTGTGTAATATTTCTGTTTACTCTGCCAAATGTAAACATATCTTTACACTTATACGAGACTGCTAACTCTTAGATATTATTACTTTCTATCTATTTTGTTTTTGAAGATTGGTGAAGAAACCTGAAGAGCACGAATCTTGGAAAGCACCTATCCTGGCCTCATAAGTTTTACTTTGTTCTGCAAAACTATTTCGTAGTCGGTTGTGGTTATTTTTCTGACGCCTGTGTTCGGGTTGTTGACCGGCTTGAATCCACTCCGCATTGAGCCAATTGGATTTCTCACCGAGTGACCAAAACTGTCCCTTGCCACCTTGGAAGAACCGGAATGATACAGGCCAATAGTGCGTGAACAGCGGCAAACCACCTCCGCTGTAAATCCAGCATTGGAAGACAGTGCCTGGAACAAAGCCACTATATATCAACTGTTGTTTTGACTGAGCCATGAAAACCAATGCACAACAACATCAGCAGCATCAACAAAAGTTCATGAACAAGATCTAACATTCCGATCAACTCTATGATGACACAAACAAAAAACAATATCCTCATCACTGGAGGTGGAGGTTTCATCGGCCAAGAGCTGATTGCCTCCCTCCTAAGAGAGATGCCTACAGCCAGTTTCACTCTAACTGATATCATCACCCCATCCATTCCGAAAGGCGCAGAATCACAGGTGACTTCCCTCAAAGCGGATTTGACCGACCCTTCATCCGTCAAATCGTTACTATCCAATCGTTTCAGTCACATCTATATCCTTCATGGCCTGATGTCAGGTGGCGCAGAAGCAAATCTAGATTTGGGTCTCAAGATTAATGTGGATTCTGTTCGGACCATTCTCGATGTGTTGAGGACCGAGCATCCTCGCACAAAGGTCATATTCGCTAGTTCTTGCGCCATCTATGGCAAGACAGACCTTGTGACAGAGTTTGGGACTCTTCCTCAGCCTAAGAGCTCATATGGCACTCAGAAGCTAATGGTTGAGCTTTTGATCAACGACTATTCTCGCCGTGGGCACCTCGATGGTCGTATCGTCAGGTTACCTACCGTTATTGTCCGTCCAGGTGCACCTTCAGCCGCTGCATCAAGCTTTGCGTCGGGCATTGTACGGGAATCACTGCAAGGTGTGAAGAACATTCTCCCTGTCAGCCGTGATCTAGAACTCTGGGTCTGTAGCCCAGCAACAGTGATCAAAAACCTGATCAAGGTCAAAGATGTTCCTGCGGAGCAATTTGGATCATCAAGAATTGTCAATTTCCCGGGCATCACTGTCACAGTGCAGGAGATTCTCGACGCGTTGAGAGAAGTCGGCGGTGAGAAGGCAGTAGCTCGGATCGAGGAAAAGAATGATCCTGCCATTGAGGCTATCGTGGCCAGTTGGCCTGCAAGATTTGATGTTTCCAGAGCATATGGACTTGGACTGCATGCCGACGGGACTGTTCTAGATGCTGTCAAGGCGTTTGAGGCAAAGATTGCTACAATATAGTCAGTTGAATGTGTTACGACTTTATTGAATAAATCATTTCTACATCACATTCAGTGACCAGTTGTTGTGCTGTGGATGCCTCGATTGTTGCCTCTAGCTATAAGAGAAGTGAAAACCTTGTCTGATAAGAATTTCATCACCGTAATGGATCATTGATTTCGCAATCAGTCCTTGAATCCGTCAATAGTATGTATCTGAGATGCCTCTAGATTTTATGTTAGGTAGTACTAGGATAGATAAAAGCCTAGACTTTGATGTTGCCAGTCTGCTGTTGACTACTGCTGGATATATCTTAGAATACCGTACGCTAGGAGAGGTTTGTCTATCGATAGTGTAACTGCCTCCACCATATGCTTATCAAAGTTTCGACAGTAACCGTCCGCTCGTATCAATCGACACATTACCGAGAACTAAATGATCAACATCCAGTGAATTTATCAAACTAGGGTCGGCCTGACTGAGAGACGTAATGCCGCATAGACGCATCGAAGTCTCGAGTTCGTCTTTGAGAACTAGTAATGGTCAGCAGGTAGCTTTGATATAGTGAAAGGATACATACTATGGCAGAGATGTTCAGCGCCATCTTGGCCGTGAATAAGAGAGTATAAAAACGGACGTCCAATTCCGACAGCTGTAGCTCCAAGGCAAATGGCCTTCAGAATATCGGAGCCCCGCTCGAAACCCCCATCTATGTAGATCTCGAGCTTGCTGAAGACCTCCGGACAATTCTTTCTTAGCTCTAGTAAGACCAGAATACTCGCTTGGGCGCTAGATAAAAGTTAGTTTTGTCTCGACAAGGACAAGGAGTTGCTTACCCATCAAGTGATCTTCCACCGTGGTTGCTAAGAAGGACGCCTTCTACTCCATACTCAGTGGCCAAAATAACATCTTCTGCCGTTTGGACACCCTTTAGAACAATTGGCAAACCGCCGCTTGCTTCACGAATCCATCCCAAATCATCCCATGAAAGCGACTTATCAATATACTGTGCCATTAGACGACCAAATCCGCTTCCCTTCTTGTCCTTACTGCTTTTACCGCCGCTAATGGCTGACTTGACAGTTTGCTCCTGTGCAGCTCTCTCGTCGGCTTCTCGTTTGCCAGGCACAGGCGCGTCAACTGTGACAAAGATTGCCTTAACGCCAAGGTCACTGACAGTTCTTAACAACTCGACTGTCTTTGAATGATCCGAGTTGACATAAAGCTGAAAGAAAAATGGCTGCGAGGGTGGAGCTGCTTTGACGATAGATCTTAACGAGAAGGAGGCATTACTCGATATGCATTGGATGATACCCTCGTTGGCAGCAGCACGGCTGAGTGCCAACTCTCCGTCGGGATGTGCGAGTCGAGCCATAGCAGCAGGGGAGATGAAGAACGGTGCTTTACTATCGAAACCAAGAATATTGGTCTTCAGGTCTACGCTTGAAACGTTTCTCAAGATTCGCGGCCTAATCATGAGTCTCCGGACCAATTCCTTGTTCTTGCCATGTGTTATGAGATCTGTGGCGGCGGAGGAGTAGAAAGCCCATGTTTTAGCAGACAGGCTGTCTCTCGCTGCCTCTTCAAAGTCTCTGGCGCTGAGAATTGCGTCTAGAGGAGGGATTGTTTTGGTTCTTTGCGTCGGGGGGGATTCGTTGGACTGCACTGTTGTTGTTGGAGGTGGCACAGGATCGGCCTCGACTATCTTGGATTCTGTTGGGAGGTTTGAGGCGGAGGATTCGAGAAATCCGATTAATTTGTCGTTGGGCAGATCTTCGATAATTTCAGGCGCATGAACGTCGTTGTAGATATCCGTGGCATCGGAGCCAGCAGAGTTTAATAAGACTGTCCAACATGATTAGTATACAGATTTACGGATGCCTCCCTCGTGAACCTACCATCTGGGCCGCCTGGATGCTGGCTAATGAAATGTGTAATATCCCAAACTTTGGAGTGTACAGCAATCCAACAATCGTCAGCAGTATTGTGCTGCCTGATCTCTGCCAAGGATACAATTCTTGTCTCCATTGAAGTCTCCATGGTGGTCAAGTCGATTATGTTTGCTTGTTCGATAACACAATGATCAAACTTGGAGAAAACAAACACACAAATTCTTGTCTGAAGCTAAGCTGAGGTCCAAAATAAGCTAATCACGGAAGCTGAATTAGACCCCATATTCCCAATGTCGTTCGCCTGTTTTGCCCCCAAATGCAGATGGACCGAGTCTCGGTCTGGAGTCACGGAGAGCTCTCCTATTGGTCAATTTGTGTCTCTCGGCTTTGACCCCGGGTTTCCCGTCGCCTCCGCTCAAAACCTAACAACTTTGGAGATAGGGCGGGGAGTTACTACGTTCTTTACAATCACGGTTAAAAGCAGCATCTTGATCTAACATCTAGCTAAGAAAATCACCAAAACTCAAATCACAAAATCATCGAAATGGAACGCAGCACAATTCAAGCCAAGTCAAAGCCTCTTCCTCCAGGAGTCTATACCCCGGTCGTCACCCTCTACAAGGCAGATGACCCCAGTCAACAGGTAGACCATAAAGCTATGCACACACAGTGCCAGGCCCTGATCAAGGCTGGCATGCATGGTCTCGTTTACCTGGGAACCAATGGTGAACTAGTTCTCCTCTCTCGAGAAGAGCGAAAAGCCATCATCAAGACCGCTGCTCAAGCTGCAGCTGCAGTCAGTGGACCGGATTACCCAATCGTGGCTGGCATCTCAGCACAGTCCACTCAAGAGTCGATCCAGAACGCCAAAGATGCAGCTGAAGCTGGTGCTAACTTTGGTCTGCTTCTTCCTCCAAGTTACTGGGCCAAGGCACTGCCCAGTCCTGCCATCGTCGCCTACTTCAAGGAGGTGGCGGCTGCTTCGCCGATCCCTATTGTTATCTATAACTTTCCTGCCGTTACATCAGGGATTGATCTCGACACTGATCAACTAGCTATGTTAGCTGCCGAGCCAAATATTGTAGCGGTCAAGCTTACTTGTGGAAACGTCGGCAAAGTTACTAGATTAACAGCTCTCTTTGCCCACGAACAATTCGGTGTGTACGGTGGAAGCAGCGACTACCTCGTGCCCACCCTTTACGGTGGCGGGAGTGGTTGCGTGACAGGCATGGGCAACATATTCCCCGCCAGTACAGCAGGAGTGTATGACCTGTGGAAGGCCGGAAAGAATGACGAGGCGAACAGGCTTCAGGGTCTTGTCGCTCATGCTGAGTGGGCCTGTAAGAAGGGGATTGCCAATACGAAATATGGAGCATGGTACTTCTTTGGTCGGGATATTGGTATTGATAACGAGACATCATGGCATATGAGGAGGCCATATCAGCCTTTGGAGGACAAGGCGAAGGAGTGGACTGTTAAAACACTTAGTATACTTGCTGATACCGAGCAGCAGAGGAGAAAATGAGTAGACAATAGTAATTGAACATAGAACTATCACGCCTTGTTTACATGCTAGTTTACTGTGCGGACAAGCATTACAGAGATACCTATCGCAATAGCTTCTGTGGAATTGATTGAGTTTCGTATTTGTGGTGTTGCTGTCGGGCCTTTGGAGAGGCTCGCCACAATGATGAGTCCCAAAGCTCGCGATTTGGGACACTTGGCTATCTTACCGTAACTATGCTAAGACAAATGCATTGCATACATCGGACCATCTCAATTTCAAGCATGTCATCATGAAGACCGGCCATATGTCCGTTCATGATACCATGATACACACCAATATTCGCCGTGCACTATCAACTGCAGTACAATGACTGACGTTGTATGGATCGGTCATCGATCCTACTGGTCGGTTCTCTCATGGAAGCACCATGACTCAAGCCTGAAGCATATTCCCCTAGTGCAGAACAAGCTTCCCCAGACTCATTACCCCATACCCCGCATCAACCAAGCGGTTCTTGACCAGCCTTTCGATCCCATAAATTAACATCTTGATACCCCAGACTTTCGGATTCATCCACTTCAAGGATTCAGTTTCTATCAACTTTCAACACAGAGTCCACTTGAATCCGCACAAATGGCCCCACGCAGTAATTCGCTATCTGATCAGAAAGATATCGAGGCCGTCCACCTCGACAATGTCAACACAGCCAACACCAACAATGGCCTTTCAGCTGAGGACTTGGAGTTTGTTGCCAATTTCCCCGAAGACAAAAAGAAGAAGGTCTTGGCAAAGATTGATGTACGTTCTGCAGCTTGTTTCGTCTTTTTTCGTCGATGAGTAAATGCTGGTACTGACAATTGCAGTGGCGACTTATGCCTATGCTGGCTATTTTATACCTGGTCACGTATATTGACAAGGCCAATATCGGAAACGCCAAGATCGAGGGAATGTTGCCGGATCTCAAGATGACAGGCGAGCAATACAACATTGCTTTGTCCATCTACTTCATCCCTTGTACGTCAACCTCTGACTATACTCATGTTTAGACACGGCTAACACAATTAGACATCTTGGCAGAAGTTCCTAGCAACATGATCCTCAATAAGTTCGCCAAACCTTCTCAGTATATGGCTACCATCATGTTCATATGGGGCATTGTTGTGGTATGCACGGGTTTGATTCACAACTTTGGTCAACTTTGTGCTATTCGGATCCTTCTTGGTCTCTTCGAGTAAGTACTCCAATTTTCAGAGGTAATCATAAGCTAATAAATTAGGGCCGGCTTCTTCCCTGGCGCTATCCTTATCATTTCGAAATGGTACCTCCCAAACGAGACGCAAACACGAGTCGCCCTCCTATATACTTCGGCAGCTACTGGTGGCGCTTTCTCGGGACTTTTCGCGTACGCGATTGCCAAGATGGACGGCGTAGGAGGTCAGAACGGCTGGCGATGGATCTTCTTCATTGAGGGTATCTTCACAGTTGTCATGTCCTTTGTCACATACTTCTTCCTCATCGACTCGCCCTCACTCTCATACTGGCTCACCGACGAAGAGAAACGATACCTCATCCTTCGCCAAGCT
Organism: Fusarium palustre; assembly: GCA_014899045.1. Classification (NCBI taxonomy): domain Eukaryota; kingdom Fungi; phylum Ascomycota; class Sordariomycetes; order Hypocreales; family Nectriaceae; genus Fusarium; species Fusarium palustre. The sequence goes on along the minus strand of JAAVUH010000127.1, from coordinate 77,523 downwards.
TCGAGGAGAGTCACAAACTCTCGAGAATACCGAGAAAAGACGTTTGATAAGGGCGCTTTGTTCTCCGTACTCAAGGATTGGAAGGTTTACCTTCTCACAATTATGTCTTGGTCCAACGCTGCACCCAACTATGGCCTCAAATTTTCCATGCCTTCTATCACCAAGGGCATGGGTTACTCGTCCAGTAATGCTCAGCTCATGACTATTCCTCCCTACATGTGTGGAGCCATCTCTTCGTATCTCATTGCAAGAACTGCCGATCGCTGCAAATGGAGAATGCCCTTTATCCTGGGACCCCAATTGTGCATCATCATCGCTTTCTCAATCTTGATGACCAAGGCGGAGTTCATCACAGAGAATCTTGGAGTTTGTTACTTTGCAGTTTGTCTTGCCTGCTCAGGCATGTATCCAATTCTTCCCGGTGTCAGCGCCTGGAACATCGACAATACCCTTAACCCGACGAAGCGAGCTATCAGCATTGCGTACCTGGCTTGTGCAGGCACTATTGGTGGGATTTATGGAAGCTACATCTACATCGATAGCGAGAAGCCAAAGTACACCACCGGATACGGAGCCTCTTTGGGATTTGCCGTCGCTGGTATTCTGGCAGCGGTGTCTCTCGAATCGGCCTTGGTCTTCATTAATAAGAAGAGAGCCAAGATGAGTGAGACTGAGATCCGAAGCAAGTATACGGACGAAGAGCTTGAGGATATGAGTGAACACAGTCCCCTTTACCGATACAAGCTGTAGTGGAAGGTTATTATACAAAATAGTTTCGAGGGGACAGCGATTAATAATTTGTATGTTTTTATTGATTCTAATGATAAAGGGAAATAGTATACATGTCCCCGTGCTTGAGTTCCATGTGGAGACATTTGTATCATTGGGTGATGGCATGATTCAGTCCCAAAAGAGATGTTGTGTACCTAAAGTAAAGCACTAAATACAGGAACGCTTAACTACAAGCCTCGTCGCAGAGCGTAATGAACCCCTGTAGCATGTCTGTTAGCACTGATTTTACCAATATGATGAGGGTTACTTACCAGGTCCTTTCCGGGATGATCCTTGCAGTCGCTGGAGAGAGGGAAATGTCGCTGGACAGACCACAGAAAGCTTAGAGGATTGTAGTTGAAGACGAACTTTGCATCGGGTGCTTCTTCGCGGTAGATGGCGAGATTCTCTGGAGAGTTGTTAGTCAGTCGACATAACTTGGTTCTAGTCGCGAAAATTTCGAATCACCTTCGAATAAGCCTGTGAGTTCAGAGATATTAGATCCGCGTATGCCGAATCCTACGCCAGCCGCATGCCATTCGAAACCAGCAACATGCTCGGCGAACTCAGATCCGTTAATCTCAGGGCCACGCCAAATTCCTTTAGAATCTGTCAGCAAATCCAACCACGAATTCCCGGGAGCTTTAAGTAAAGTCACACCTCGGACATTATACCCTGCCTCGCGCATCTCACGCATATGGTCCGTGATTCGTTTTTCCGTCAAAGCAGGATCAGCACCTTGCTCTTTCACATACTTGTGTCGACCAGGAAGTCCACTGGAATGTAGGGTTAGATTACGAATGGCATTCTCTCGTCGGTGATTGGGTAAACAGACGTGTAGACGACATTGACCTCACCACAGCCGTGTGCAGCAAAGACAACGCTGGAGGTGGCCGCCATGATGGAGAGAATCTTGAAACCGAGCATCTTGAAGTTGTCAGCGGATGTTGATGAGTGACTTTGACCGTAGCGGAAAGATTTCGAAAAGTATATATGTTGCATCTGGGTCTTACGGATGCTGTTCATGACAAGGCTCACGATTGATCAACGCTGAATCACAAGTTGTAGAAACGCATTTTGTGCATCACGGAGTCAGTTACAGTCACAGGAGCACTTAATCATGGTAGACTATAATGGAATTAGTGTCTTAGGTGGCTCCTCGCCAGCACATATTGTCAGAGTTGCAGAGAAATCATGACTCCTGAATTGCTTATGTGCTACAGTCTGGTTTTTGCCTTTACCCTAGACTCCCCAAAACACCAGTCCAAGCCGCATTTGATTGAACTTCACAATGACGAACGAGCCTTTCCTCATCGAGCTTCGTGTATCGGTAGTCGTAGCCTCCGACGCCGACGTCGGTGGCGCAAGATCGACGTCTGAGCGTTAGTTAGTCTAAGTTCAATTCAGGCCTGCTGTGATTGCTATTCTTATCGTGTGAGTGATTGGAAGATTTGCTTGGTAATCATTCAGACGCGGTTCCAAACTCTAATACGTGGTATAAGACCGCAGCCCGGGACTGGCATGCATGTGAATAAATCCGGCATTTCATCCTTCTAGAGTCACAGTGACAATGTCTACGCTCAAGCCCATCACCGTTTATGCTCACAGTAAGAAATCAACTTCGATTAATAACTACCAATAGTCCTAATTGACTGCCTAGGCGCTGGCCCCAATCCCTTCAAGGTGACTATCGTACTGGAAGAACTTGCTGTCCCATACACAAAGGTGCGCCGATTTTATTGTATTTTGGTCAAGTGGCTCACTCGTTACTAGATTATTGTCGATGACCCGAAAGCGGATTGGTTTGTTGCAATCAATCCTAATGGTAGAGTACCGGCTATCAAAGACCCAAATAGCGACATCGTTCTCTGGGAGTCGGGAGCCATCGTGGAGTATCTTGTTGAAACCTATGACAATGACGGAAAGTTACGCGGCATAAGCCCCTCCAGCAAATGGGAGATCAAGCAGTATTTGTATTTCCAAATGTCTGGCCAGGTGAATTATTCATCATAAAAGTTATGTGACGGTTGTTAACTCGTTTTATCCAAGGGTCCTTATTATGGTCAAGCCATGTGGTTTCACAAATGCCCTCAGGACATCCCCCTTGCAAAAGAACGTTATCTCGGCGAGATACTCCGAGTAATCGGTGTCCTTAATAACGTTCTGGAAGACAAGAAATATCTTGTTGATGGCAAACTGTGAGTCCTGTTGGTGGACAAATCTATCATGACGCTAATGGACGATGGATAGAACCTATGCCGATCTGGTATTTGTGCCATGGAACCGAGTCATTAGCCAGCATCCCGCCTTTGAAGCGTCTCTGTGGAAGGGACATGATATTGCTCACAAGTACCCGAATTTCTCAGCTTGGCACGAACGTCTCAACAATCTTCCATCGGTGCAGGCTGCCTATAAGTAATACATGGTGTTGAAGACACGTCACGGTTGAAGCTGTTCCAAGTTCCTGTGCTCGGGTATGAAGGAAATTCTTACATTAGGAACAGTTTTAACTTCGCCTCATTAAATTGTATGGTAGCTATTCACTGGGGACGCAGAGCCGTCCTTTCTGAATCACTCCACCGGCCGTGTATGTACTGTCGGACTGTCTTTCCCCAAAATGCAGCCGGTACAGCAAGGGTTCCAAAGACACCTATAAGCACAGAAATGAGAACAGTGGGCTCCACAATGTGGTTCCCCTGGACCCAAGGAGCTATACCAGTACCAATACCAAATCCAACCATATTGCTAGTGAACAGTTGCACAGCCAGAGCCGCGGCGGCCCACTTGGGAAAGGCCTCTGTGATCCATAAAGTGAAGGCAACGTTGCCAGTTAGATAGCTGATGATGCTTAGAGCAGATGTGATGTAGATCCATGTCGTAGACCAGCCTCGCATGATTGTCAGACCATTGATTAAGACACTGGCTAGTCCGGTCATGACGGGCACAGCGAATAGAGCTAGGTACACTTCGGCATGCCGAATGCCTCCTGTGCGGAAGCTGTGATAGCGAGTAAACCATGTTGCAAGGGGACCCATCGCTGGGAAAGCCAACAGAGAGCCAAGAATGCCCGCGGCAGAAAGAAGAGCATTGATTGTCTTTTCGTCCTTGACTCCACCTTCTGTCATGATAGCATTGAACTGAGTAAGATTTAGGAAGATCACACCGCTAAGGATTACCCCTGCGAGAAGTGAAACCCAAAAGGTGAGGGGGTTAAGGATGCACAAGAGCATCTGCCCGTACGTAGCCGCCGCAGACTCCCAGTTAGTCCGAGGCGCTCTTGCGACTTTCAAGTGAGACCAAAACGAGGAAGTGGAGGGTATATCGGGCAAAGGCTTCTCACTTCTCAAAGCCTCAACCTCGTCCCAACCTCCGTAGATTTCTACTTTTTCCGAGCCGCTCTGGACCAGGACCCTTCCATCGAGTGCGACAGGCGGTCGGAGAAAAAACGTCTCAGGAACAAAGATGAGAACCAGTATGAGAGCAAGTATGCATGGACCAAGCCACACTTGGTACACGCATCTCCATGTAGTGGTTAGGTCTGTGGTATACGGCAGCACCAAGACTGATAATCTGATGGAAGCCGACCCAAGACACCAGAAGAGAGATAGAGCAGTAGGTCGTTCGTGTATGAAAGTCGCATCGATAAGGATTAGAATTATCTATCTTAATTAGTATTGCACTTATTACAAAGTATCATTTCAGTACACACCATGCCAGTTGCTGATCCGGCAGCCAGTCCTTGCAGGCTAACACAAACAAGCAACTCCATGAAGTCTTCCACATGTCCAGCCCACAAGGTCGAAAGGACTGTGAGGACAGCAGCAGCAACTATAACTGGACGTCGACCAAGTGCCGTAGATAGCGGAATGCTAATGAGAAACCCAAGGCCTGTGAACAGTGTCAAGGCTGGGGATAGCGATTCTACACCGAACGGGGCAGTTTCCTGTAGGTATATTAGCGAGAAACTAAATAACCATCAATATTAGTACCTTATCCTTGAACTCATCTGTGATTGCTCGAATCAATAAACCGGGTAGGTTCAACGCAAAAGACGCAGCAATAGATAGGGTTTCTAAAGCGCAAAACCCTAAGAATCGCTTCGTCCATGACCAAGTGAGTGGATCACGATAGGATCTGCTTGGTATTGGTAGTCTTAGAACACGACCATTAGAGGAAACAAAGAAAACACTGCCTGCAGTGGGTAGAGATTCGCGTTTGGCGACAGTAGGGCTCGACGAAGAAGGCATTGCGGTCAAGGATATTGACATAGGAAATGATTGTTAGGGAATGGCATGTTTTTTCGCAAGAGATCTTGGGAAAACTGGAGATTTATTAATCTGGCACTCGTTAATCGAGTAGATAATATAGGAAGAGATGTCATAAAGATAAACAAAGTTTCGTTACATCAAACAGATGTTACTACTAACCTTAAAAAGGCTGCTACTTCCAAAGGGGAACCATGCAATTAATGTGCGGGCGTGTTTGAGATTCAAACCTTCTTATTGGTTGTGTTTGAGCTTCACGTCGCCTAGTCTGGTTTTCGCCATGCCGAAACGAGGGTTTGAAGATGATTGATTCATCTTACGAGACCAGGTTAAGGTTGTTCCAGCCCAACATCAGACAAGGGATGTATGATACTAGTAGACCCTAACGGCCTGTCAGTTATACAGTCGGATAAACTATTTCTCAAGAGTTAAGCTTCGCCATCCGCGGACGCTATAAGTGCGCGAAATCGTCATTCAGCGGGCTGAGCCTCAAGTGCCGACGAGGGACTTGTCCGGGGGATGCTGGTCAGTGCTCGGATGAAACCGAATGGGAACGAAGCGCTTAAGAGGAATATGAGCCTAGTCATGGGTATTTGATACCCATGACCGCCGATCTGAGGACGTTGATTACAAAGGCCGTCTCCGAAGTTACCGACAAGGGAAGAATTAGGACACGATCCTAGGCTTATGGAAACTTTGCCGGTGGCTGTGACATTCCGACACGCACTTAAAGGCTACCAAGTCAAGGGTAAGAGAGACACACGAGCCTGATTACACAGGATGACCATATGTGATGAAATAGACCGTCGCAGATGACACAGCCTCCAGCCCGTTGTTTGAAAGTACTCGATGTTTGAATCTTACAGTGGCAGAAACAACATGGCCACGACACTCGGTACCGCGAAATTGTTGAGATGCCGAGTGTGGCGCTGAATAATCTATGGTTGGTGTTAGTGCGAATACTACCCTGCACGCCGATCAGTGTTTGGTAAAACTCCTGTGCTAGGTTTTATCGGGCATGCATTCTCATATGCCGGCAAGATAAGAAGCAGTTGGTGAATACATATCATATAACGTAACATTCTGTCAAAATGGTCGAGGGAGTAGACCGACTAAGGGAAACCATCGGGTTCTAGCGTATCAGTCACTTCCCTTATCACTCAGACACAACGTCAAAGGTGAGACGAGCTATAATTGATTTGTCTAACTTTCTATCTGGACTATACAAGTTCCCTTATCCATACCTCGGTGTGGCTGCTTCAATCGGCTTAGTCCTCTCGACCAATCTACAGAATATGACGGTGCGCAAAGTGTCTTCAAAGATGTAAACGGAGATGAATTATAAGTATTAACGTCATCGAGCCGCAGCAATTGTCATTCTTTTCACTTTGTATGATTTTTAATGTCTCGGAGAACACACTGTACCACTGTTTCAATGTACGCACATGGATGAATTGGAATTCTACCTGTCAAACTAGAATTGGACTAATACTGCTCGCTAAATGGTGCCAACTCATCGGAAAGCAAGAACAAGTGGTCGTCAACGAGTTGACTACAGGTTTGTGGCAAATCCAAGCTCATAGGCAAATCCAGTGACAATCTTGGAAAACTCTAGCATGTGACTGAAGTTGACAGTGTCAATAGTGTCTCTGTCAGAGTGGATGTAGGGGCTGCTGTCCTCGAAAGTGGACTCAAATGCAAGAGCTGCAGGGTAGCCGGCTCTGGTGGCAGAAGCGTGGTCGGAGCAACCGTAGCCACACTTGGAGTCGACAGTGGGAAGAGAAGAGTACTGTCATCACATTAGTCCAAACTCATTCAGCCAATACAATTTACTTACAGCAGCGATGACCTTCTTGAGGAAGGCGCTCAGACCGGCGTCGACGTTGTCAGTGATGATACCGGCAACAGCCTTGGTGCCAGGCTTCACGTAACCAGTCATGTCCTGGTTGAGCATGGCCTTGACAATACGACCATCACGCTTGTACTGATTGAAGATGGCGCCACTGCCAAGAAGACCGGCCTCCTCACCTGCGTACCAGTGGAACTCGATGGTGTTGGGGGCTTGACCAGATGAAACACGGGAGTCGCTCAAGAGGACACGGAAGGCCTCGAGGATAGTAACAGTTCCAGATCCATCGTCATCTAGTCCAATTAGTGATTTTCATTTAAAGTATGAGGTATAGCTTACCAGCGCCAGGGGCACGACCAGCTGTAGGGTTTCGGCTGTTGACGGAGTCCTGGTGAGCACCAACAACAATGGTAGCCTCACTCTTCCCGGGGATAGTAGCAATGATACTGGGCTGGCGCCAAGTATGCTTGAACTTGGCAACCTTGACACCCTTAGCTCCACTGGCAGAGATGATAGACTCAACCTGCTGGAACAACCAATCGGCAGACTGTTCACCATAGGCAGATGTATAGTATCTGTTGTAAAAGTTGGAGAAGGTTGTCAACGTGGTACGTAGGTTAGCCTGGCTCAGCTTGGGCAACAAGGCCTTGACGGCAGATGACTGTGCGACGGCGCTAGGGAAGCTGGCGAGGAACTGGAGGCTGTAGCCAGGCTCATCGAGGTCAGTGACGTCGATAAAGTGCTTGTGTTCCTGTAAACGTTAGAGATGATGCTTAATATGAGGTAGAGTGTCACGAACAGCTCTCAACGCCCACTTCTCCTCTTCGGTGACGGTGCGGACGTCACCAGGTCCAAGCTCGATCTTGTAAAGCTTGGTCTCACGAGACTGACGAGGCTCAATGGCGGCAGCATTTGACAGCCCCAAAAGGGCAGTAAGAGCGAGGGTGGCACGCATGGTAGAGAGTGAAGGTGATGATCAAGATGAGTCGAAGTTGCTAGAGAAACTTGACTTGATAGACAGGAAATATTTCGTGATGAAGACGAAGTATATATAGAGAAACATGTTTGTTCTTCCGAATATCTATGTTAGGAAGGAGCACAAGCAAGAGACCAAGCGTCAAGACATGACCGATTCCATTCTGGCAGGAGGAACAATAGGCAACCAATTGAGACACTGACCTCATTTTGTGTTCCTAATGTGACCTGACAAGTTCCAGTTAGACGATCGACAAAGTAAGCATAACAATCCAGTGGACCTTCCTCTATTCTCCCTCAATGCCGTGCGATAGTGTCTCTGCTATATACAGTCATAGGTGGCATTTAGCATTAACGGTCCGCTTGTGCATCGGCATTGCTCATTGTGGCAGGTCCTTAATCATTTAGCGAGGTACTTTGTCAAAGCTTGGCATTCGGGCGGGGTTTGGAACATGGTTCTGGTAGCCATGTCTTTGACTGATGAGAGGGTATTCCTAGTCTGATTGGATAAAGAACTTTTGAGCGCGATTGCGTAGTTTAAGTGATGAATGAGGAAGCTCTGTTGATAGTTCTTATCTGCCTAGGTACCTATCAATGTATTCCTTCACCGATTAGTCAGTTTCTGTATGTCTAGCTCCGGATACAAAACTTGGGTTACTCCAAGCATAACCTCAACCTTCAACCCTCTTGTTGACTCGGTAAAACATCTCCTCTCTCCATCCAAGAAAGCTAATATGAGCGGCAGCTGGCCCAACAATCGGCTGCGCAAGCAGTACAGCCAGAGAAGCAGCCACAGTTTCCTTGTTCGTAATGTATCCTACGCGTCTGAGGTTCAATGTGCGATATAGACTATGTACGAGAACAGACAGGCCATTCAGGAACATGTCGCGCTGCAAAAACTCTGCAATTCTGATGTTTGGATCAGACGCGGTCTTCCCAGAGAATAAGTATCCAACAGTGCCAAACACACTTGAGATACTTAGATTCGGATCGGACCATATCTTATAGAGCGACCAGAAATGAACGGCTGTAGCAGTCGCCGCTCCGCCTGCATAGATATATCTCAATAACGAACGATTTGGGTCCTTTTTCTTCGTAACGTTCCCACCTGCCTTTGCTGTGTTTGAGTTGGAATGGGTAGCTGAGCTACCTTTGAACTTATGCAGAACAGCTGACACACCAGCAGTGATCAAACCAACGTAGACTGGGAACGGTTGCCAGAAGGCAATCAATTTTTGCCAAGTGGCCTTGTTCTTCCATGGCCATATCATGAGCGCAGTAGGGACGATGACCCCAAGTGCAAGGCCGGGGACAGACGCCTTAACGACTTCAACATCAATGGAGCGGCCAGTGATAGTAGAGATGCCGTCCATTATAACCTGCTCGCATACCGATATCAAGTGGTATAAAGGAGCAATTCGCCCAATACCCTTGAGCTGATAAATGGCGCCAAAGAGAGATGGCCTGTGTCGATCTGTCAGCAATGTATACAGATGATTGAACTTGTCAGTATGTGACTTACAAAGAGGTGGGAAGACCCTTTGATCCGGCTCGATAACTTTCAAGTGTCCAGTCAAGAGTGGTCGACACCAACAAAGGAGTAAAAGCGATCCACTGCAATCTTGCCGTCTTGTTTTCTGGTTGCAGAAGTACCCCAAATACAGCTCCCAGAGCTGCCAAAATTTTATCCACTTTTGATACTCCTGTATAATGAGTCACCACAGCCTCGCCAGCGAAGCTAGTTGGAATTTGCAGCGGAAGCAGCACTTGGTTGGCCAGTCGGAATAGTGCACCTTGACTCAAGATACCTAGACCTAAGAGAGCAGTCGAAGAAAAAGGCCTAGCAGGCAGCTGATCGGTGAAAGGTACCGAGTGTAATCTCTGCGGTATGGGAAGATTGTGTACGTGAGTGCCATCTACAAATTTACGGCCGCTAAGACGTAAAGCAGTGTCCGTGTTGATTAGACGTGCCAGTCTTGGTGCAATGAATGCCAGAAGAGGTGTCGCCAACGCATGCATTTGTTGATTCTTGTGAGCATCGTTAACAAGCCATTGCACTCTGTCGAAGCGTTCGTCCTGTACAGCGCTGAACGCAGATCTGATTTCGGAGTCGCTCCAATGCGGACATCCTGAAAGGTGGTTTAGTAGAGATGCGGCGGTCTCGATGGCACAGTTACCTCCATGACCAGTCAATGGCTCGAACTTAGATTCAGTCAGTATATGAATATACATAAAGGGCGCACAGACAATACCTTGTGAGCTGCATCACCAATGGTGATAATTCGATTGTAATGCCACTTTTGGAAAACCCATTCATGGAGCGGCGTCAGTGTTGAGTTGGTTCTGGCGACATATAGATCACCAAAGGTGATTTCGGGAGTGATTTGATCAGCTGCATGCTCTTGAGCGAGCTTCTCCTCGTCCTCCTTTGTGTACCTCGGAATATCACGGCCGTAGAGAGGAACAGGCAATTTGGCGAATAGAAACCAGTACCACTTTCCACCAGGTCCACTCATCACCAGATATGAAAAGTGGTCGTTGTAGACGTAGTGAGTTCCTTTTGTGAGTTCATCGATAGGATGAGAGATACCAAAGATGCACTTGTAATAGCACGGTACCTTTGACCATTCGTCGTCAGGAAAGTAACCAGGCGATGCCTCGTTGCCAATGCGCCACATTTCTTTTCGGACAGTACTGTAAATACCGTCCGCTCCGACAAGGATGTCACCTTTGAACACTTTGCCTTTGTCCGTTGTTACTTGGACACCATTATCCAACTCCAAGACAGACTTAACAGCTTGACCAGGGTGTATGGAGTCTTTTGACTCGAGCTTTTTGTACAACACCTCCAAGAGTGATTGCCTGTCGATGAAGACTGTTGGATAGCCATGCCTACTCTAAATTAGAAAGGTTCGCCTATCATTGATTCTCATCCGACGCACCTTTCTTCCAGCATTTCATGGACATTTTTATGATGTTTAATAATGGAGCCATCGGAGTTTCGTATGTAGGAATTGGTCAGTGGATGATCAACCAGTGACAAGAGTTCGTTCGCGCATCCTAGTTGATCAAGGATTCGAAGTCCGTTTGATTGAAGACCGATACTGGCGCCAACTTGCGGCGCTATTTTGTCGTATGATTCGAGTAAAATATAGTCTATGCCGGCCTTTTCTAGCATGTTGGCAAGAGAAAGGCCGGCCACGCCTCCTCCCGCAATTATCACTGTGGGTTTCGACTTGTCCATTGTGCTATAGATTCAGAATGGGTTAGTTGAACAGGGACAGAGTTAGGAACACGTTCGGTATATGTGAAGTTGAACAGATACATGAACAAATGGTCGCTCCCCTATTTATACACTATTAATCAATCGCTGGAACGGACATTACCGATGCCGATTATCGGATACTCGGGTTCCTAACTTTGACATGATTAATGGGTCTTGAACAGATGATCGTCGCTGATACGGCCGTCAAAACGCGGTGGTTGATCATTTTGCAGGGTATTCGTCATGAATTTCTATTCTGGCAATGAAAACTCCACAAACGAAAATTCGGCTTCACCAGAACACCACCATTAGAGTAGCATGTTTCCACATTTGCCGAGGCATCGAAGCGAGATTCACTGTCAAACAAGCATGGACCCTGGATACTTGCCTTGATACTGAATTTATCATTGGGTAGAGAAGCATCGTGGAACCGAAAATTAAACTCTATTTAGTCCGCGGACTTTCCGTAGACCCCGGGTCTAACCCAAACACTCTCAACGGGGCCTAACGTTTTCGCTCCTGTCTTAAAGTATCGGTAGGGTAGGCCTGAGATTATCAGATACTCGAAGCCTAAATCAACGTCTCATGATATGACATCGTCTCATAAGTGGGCGACATCTTTCTACTCCGACAGAAGACCCTACCTGACATCGCAACAGCTGTTTCATGAGACGTTATTTTCGGTTGCGAGATGCAAACTCTCAAAATCAAGTCAGACCTTCGCGTCTTTACAGTAGCCAAGACTCCGTGTGGGATTTTTATTTATACGAGTTAAGGCCTAACTGCATGTGACTATATCATTAACAAACCAGTATCCAACCCGGAATCCTTATCAACAGGCTGGCTCAGTCTGGTTAGAAGTCAACCGCCGTACTTTGAGTTTTGTGTAGAGAAATACATATCATACAGGGTCTCATGGGAATGATGATTGTGTGGGAGAAAATAGTTCTAATTTTTATTCTACCCCGTTAATGCCCCGCTGCTGTAGTCTGTAGCGTCAGGCTATATTATTTACATGATTCTCAGTTGGGAAAATAGTAGAATCTTCTGTATAGCCTGATGGAAATTATTTCCCTAACGATTTCCTGGGGATAGTACAGCGGTACGTGGGTTCTTGACAGATTGCTAGATTGTTCGCGGTTTGGTACTATTATTCATAAGATCTAGTGACGAAAGTCTTTGGTATAATTCAAATGAACATAGAATTCGAAAAAAGTCGACAGGGCCTTTACGATTTTGTGAATCGATGGAAGATTTGTCTGTGTTTAAGACGCGATCTGCGTGGCTGTTTGCTCTCGGATACTGTTCCAAATCTGAAATCCCTCTTCACAAAAGCTAAGATTGCTTGACAGACATATCGCGTAATGATACATTTAATCCCTCTACCGCAGCTATAAATCTATCTTCATACATGTCAAGAACCGGGATAAAGTGCTTTTTCTCTATCATACGTGGTCATCTCTCCTTATTCAACAATTTTAATCATCTTCTAAGCCCTTTACTGTTCTGTTGATAGATATCTTGGCGTTTCAATTTTTCTCAGCCTTAATCAAATTATCCTGGAAAACTGGGATAATGCAAATTAAGGGGTTGCAATCTACGCTTCAATTGGCTACTCAATACAACCCTCTGTTGGTTGTTATGTTGTTGGCATCCCCAGTCCCACTTCTATATGCAACGGGACAATAATGGAAGTTGGTCTGTAGATAAGGCTCGGTCTGGACGGTTGAATCTGTATGAGTTGTATTAAGATGGGAATATCAATGCTAATAAAATTAGAATGCGCAACTACCACAAAATGATACCTTGTTGTCGCGAAAGGGCAGAGAACTTTCGCTGCGAATGTGTGTTCAGTGCTTGGTCTCCAAGCTGGATCATCATTCAATCCCTGTACAATGGTCCCAGACATACTGCAACTATACTCCTTCTGGCTTGCAGCTGTGAGAGGATGGATTGGACTGCATCAAGGGAAGTCTGTTCATCGCCCCTGGTCAATGACCACCCCATATGTAACCCGCCCCCATGCTCATGCAAATAGCGAACTTCTTCTTCTTCTTCTGCCATCGCTCAGCGCAGCCTACTGAGCTCTTCGAATTTTGGTCGCTGTACACAATAGAGACTACGAAGTATCCGTTGTTGCCAGGCTCCTTTATCCCTCCAGGGTTGCTCCTTGATTATGTCACTCATTTTGGCGACTTTCTGTCTCGCGGTCACTCTTTTCCCCAACTCAGTATATTGTGATGCCGAGTTCATCCGTCCTCCGCAAATCGACTCGAATCGACAGCACGATTGGGATGCTGGGAACAACATACAATACGACGTTGGAAATGAAATCCAGATAAGCTGGAAATCTAGTGTCAAGGACACTGAACTCTATTTGGTGCAGCTGTACGATGGGGAGGAAGAATGGATGCTACTTGATGGTGGGAATCGCATCATCTCTATTTTTGTAATGAGGAAACTAACATGTATGTGCAGCCAGTCGTACAGAGTGGGAAGCTGAGTACGATGCCGGAGACTTGCTGAAGAATCAAGAGGACTCCGTCTACGCTTTTGCATTATGGGAGGACTCGGCCGGTGTTTTGGCTCAATCCCTGTTTTTTAATGTCAGCGCCCCAGAGCCCGAAACGACCGAGACAAGTACTTCCAGTCAAAGCACTACGACTGCGCCAAACGAGTTATCTACCACAGGCATCACAACAACAACATCTTCTATAGCAGAATCACTTACTCAAAGTGATCTTTCCAATTCAGCAACAACAACTACTACTACGAACGAAGATGATGATACAGCATCAGACTCTAAGCTGTCACAGGGCGAGACCGCAGGTGCAGCTGTTGGTGGAACAATTGGAGGTCTATTGATTTTTGGGTGTGTCGGATGGCTCCTATGGAAGCGACAATCAAAAGGGAAAGGCGACTCAAGCCTGTCTCAGGATCAGCAACAACAGACACAGGTCTCGGAACCCAAGGCTGAATTACCAGGTGACCATGGACAGTATGATTCTGGCTATGCGAGAAGTCCCCCGGGGGTTTACGAGGCACCTTGATCGGTCCTATGACATCCATGCTGATGCTTCAAATAATTCTAGGGCCGAAGCTCCATATCCTACCAATATACTCTTCCTAACAGGCTACACTCAGCTAGTAATTCTTTAGATTGAAAGTTCTAAGTGTCCTCTGTTGTCATCAGACTTACCTACTTCCACAGAAGCCCAAGCGCAACATGCAGTTGTCCACGCTCAGTGAATACATAGAGCAATATCTCTAGCTATGAAAGACCGTTTTCTAAATTTCTCTACAATCCTTCACCACTGAGACCATATGGATGGTAGAGGTGGTCATTCCTGTATTAAACCCGTTGAATTAGAAAGTATCCGCAGATACCGCCAACAATACACGGAGGGCTTGTGGTCTAACTACTTTGAATTAGCCAGGCACTTATTTATCATACCCGTAGGTCTGAGTTGATTTATCAAGGCCGACCCACTCTCCTCTGGAGAGTGGGTGAGATCACTTATAACTTGGTTTTAACCATAACCAATGTCAACCTATATGATTTATATAGGCTGATAAGATAATAGCTACACAGTATTACGGTGCGTAGAAAGGCATTTTTAACAGACCTAATATTTTTATTAACTCATACTAATTACTATAGGTTGACATTGGTTACGGTTAAAACCAAGTTACGAGTTATCTTACCCCCTCTCCAGAGGAGAGGGGGTCGTTACGTTTGTCCCGACTGGCAGGTAGTAAGCGCTTGAGTGGTTGCGCATTTCAGCTGATACGGAACTCCGACTCCGTAGGCCGAATTTCAAGCCGGAGCCGCGTCATCAAACCGGAGCGGCATTTTATATATCTTCCGATGCTCTCAACATCAACATATAAATGTTCACAGAGTTATGACATGGAAGTTTGAAAGAAGAAACAATTTAAACTGTTGGAAGTCTTACTCTTTCGCTCACAATGGCAACTACAGCATCACAGACAGAACCCGAACCTCGTGACACCATTTTTCGAAACTATTCGTCCCAACAAGCATCAAACTATGTCGAAGGGAGACTTGGATATTCAGAGGCTCTGATCGAATTTATTTTGAAGCAGCACAACTCAAGTGGTGGCCACAATGGGGTCGTGTTGGACGTTGGATGTGGTCCAGGTCTAGCGACGCGAATGCTGGCGCCGCACTTTGATATCGCTTATGGTGCTGATCCGGGGAGCAGTATGATCCAAAAGGCTCAAGAGATCGGAGGGACATCCAAAGCCGGTACTCCTATCGTGTACAAGCTGAGTAGTGCTGAAGATCTTGACAAAATTGATGGCCTTGATCATTCTTCAATTGATCTCATCACAACGGCTACTGCGGTATATACCTGTCCAGCTCTTGTTAAATCAATTATGCGTGACTAACACGCGAATAGGCCCACTGGTTTGAAATGCCAAAGTTCTGGAAAGCAGCTGCCAAGATACTGAAACCAGGTGGCACTGTTGCTATATGGACAGTTTTCAGGCAGCACGGTATGAACGGCAACTCACCCGTTAGCTCTCCTATTAACGTTAGCAGATAAATCCGGTAAGAACAAAATCGAAGCGCTCATTGAAGACTTAAGAGAAAATGTGCTTGAACCGTACAACTCAGCTGGCAGTCAGCTTACACATGATGGATATGCGAACCTCGTCATGCCTTGGGATGATCCAGCTACTGCTTCACTGTACGACCGCGAATCGTCTTCCCGCCACGAGCTCAGTTCCAAGGATGGGTATCTTGCCAAGACCTACATGATGGACACCAAACCTGGTGATGTCCCACTAGGTGAGACACTCGAGAAGTTCAGGAAACTGCTTAATAGTTTTGGGGCTGTCAATCGCTGGCAACAAGCCAATCCTGACCTGGTGGGAACGAAGGACGATATTGTCGAAACTTTCATACGTAAGTTGCGACAGATAGCCGAAGATGATGGGGGATCGCTGGATGTGTCAAGTCTGGCAGAAGTATTTGCCATCGCGGTTATCATTGTGAAAAGGGTATCAGCATTGATTCTCTGGGGTTCTGGGATCTAGAGAACCCTTGTTTTTCTGAATGGCAAGTGAAAAGGAATGTATAGCCAGACCTATGACATCGGATCAAGTCCAAAGATAAAGAAACGGTATTGTTTGGTTGTAACTCAAAACCAAACAATAGGTACTTGAAGCTTTTAAGATCCTCCTCGCATATCATTGCGGGTGAACTTGCATGCTTTGGTATTGCTAATGGCTTGTCTTGACAGATGACACCAAGATTCATTTCAAGTAAGGTCACCGAGGAGGATCCATTTTATTAACATGATCTGATTCTGAGTAATGTACGTTGTTGTTGGTTGTGAACATTGCAACCATGTTTACAAGTCCTTATTGGGTCGCTTCACGGTTTAGATGGAACACTACATTAACCCTTGGCCGTGTCCTCATTTCGCGATAACTGAGAAACAGCAGACAAATTTTCTTACCCATGTTCCATCAATGAGATATTTCTCTGCAGCACCGCGCCACCTACGCAATTTCAGATAATAGCTTAATATGATCTGTCTAACAAAATGATGCTGACTATTTCCTGTAGCGCCATCGGCACTGGAAGGGTTCAGTGCAAGGGGATTGAAGAGTGTCAGCTGATGAATAAGTTGATCGTATGGATGTACATAGTAGTGAAGCATGAACCCGTTTGTTTTACCAAACACAAACTCTATCCAAATAAAAATCTTACAAAAGTCGGTCGTGGAGAGATCAGTCGGTGATGGGCCCCTGTGAGGCACATGAAATGAATGGGACAACCGAAACGCGGATCGCTTAGCATATTACCCGGTACCACATCCAGTAAAGCCAAGATCTGCAAAACGGTCGGCAAAACTTCAGATGCCAGTGTTAATTCTTTCACCCGGATCGACGAAATAGGCCCGTCGGATGTTGATTCCGTCCCGTGTGAAGGATTTATCCATCTTGGCTCAGACATGGATGGTTCGACAACAGACAGTAAGATAAGAGGTTTAACAAGGATCTCATCAGCAGGTTATTATCTTGAACACATCTTCTGACTGTGCTTCCTTTATGCGAGGATTATGAAGGATGCCATCCTTCCCCATAACATCAGGAGCCACGCATTAATGTATTGATGATAGCTTACGTCGGTTACGACCTGGAACATGATTGTCAAACCAAACAGAGCAATCATGCTCCAAGATTACAGGCCTTGATCCTTCCCGTCCGCTGTGCAACCAACACCCATCTGCAGAAATTGCATGTCATACACCTGTAACCTTGACATAGATGCCTAACACAAAGTGATATCCTGCACTGTCATACATACCGGGTCTATGGTTCGACCATCACAGAGAAATCGTATCCGTACCTTGCAGTAGTAATAGAAGCCATATCAATGCAGACCTTCCCGTTCCGAGGCTTGGTCCGTGACGTCCTGTTTGTGATTCTTGTCTTGAGACTCACTTCACGTCGAGATGCTGTTCGCACGCGAGCATGAGACGCCTTTCAACAAATCTCCCGTTGTGCGGGCAGTGTCAATGATATTGATGGTAGTGACGATTTTCTCCGTCTTGATTCGCCTTCTTACTCGACTTGCTGCCATCAAAAGGTTAAAATTCTCGTTATTCTTTACATCTGATGAAATAATGATACTTATCTCAATGGTTAGTACTCGCATCAGGATTTCCAAGGCGTACTGACAGGTTTTAGATTTTTGCAATTGCTCAATCGACAATAGTCTATACACAGGGCTCGAATGGATTAGGCAAGCTTGATGTATCTTCATCGCAAGTGTATTCAATATTAAAGGTAAGATGCCCTTCCATAAATGCGAGCGTCTCTAATTCCCACAGAGCCAACTTGGGTCCGATGTGCTCTTCTTGATCGCTCTCGGGTTATCTAAGCTTTCCGCCATGACAACCATTTGGAACATGTCGCCTCTCTCACACAAAAAGATCTTATCAATTCAGATACTCATTGGAGGTTGGGCCATATCTGCGGTTTTGGTGAGAAGCTTTGCCTGCTCGTTATCAAATCCATGGGATTATCTCAATGGACGATGTATCAATATGGTATGTTTTCTCAAAGCTTCTTGAAACACTTCTAATGCTGTGCAGGTAGCTTTTTGGATTTACGTCGATGCGGTCAATATCGCCACCGATCTTCTTATTACTGCACTCACTCTTGGGATACTGGTCCACTTGCAAATGCCCATGGGAACCAAAGCCATGATTGTGGGCGTATTTGGATCTCGCATTCTGTAAGCAACCTTACGCTAATTGATGCCATTCACTGACAAAATAGAACAATTCCCCCAGCAATATCTCACTTAGTATACTACAACCGTGCGTTGAACTCATCAACTCCGATATTCGACATGTGGATGCCAACAATCATCAACCAAGTAATCCAGTGTCTCGGTATCATGACAACCTGTATCCCTTTCTGGTGGCGATTTCTCAAGAGTCTAGAGTCTGGGCAGATGGGAGCAGGAGGCATTTTCGGCGCAATGAGCAGAAGCAACAATACCAAGAGTGGGGGAACTTCATCTCGGGGGCAGGCCTTCGAGTTGACAGGTAGACCGGGCACGTCAAAGTTTGGTAGGACGTGGGACATGGATGTGGCACGACAGAATAGCCAGGAGGCCCTTGTCGATCCTTCTGTTGGTACGGGGAATTAGAGTCGTCTGTATGTAAAGTAACGATTACAGTAATAGTGTCCGCAACGGCCCGTTTGGAATGCTTCGATGCTAGCTCAAGTGGGATTTAAACGAAGACTTGGCCTGCGTTTGAACAAGGATATGATCAGCAAGACAAGTTTCAGTGTGTGCAAGTATTTTTATGCATGTATTCTATTTTTCCAGCGACTGTTGGTTGATGTCTTAATACCATGTAAGAATGATATGCGTGCAACACAGTATATTCCAGGGTTATACAGGGATACATTGCTACTGTTCACAAGATCTTAGGTCAGACCTAACCAACTGCATGTGAAGGCTTGGATTTTTGTTTGTCTTAAACTTTCGTACTTCACTCATTCGACTTTCTTTTCTTGCCTCCTCATCTTCACCGTCTTCGCTCCCGAGGTGTCCTTTTCTCTTCTTTTCGTCTTTTGTGACTTCTATTCACCATCCCGACACCTTCAAAATGGCGAATCGATACGAACTCGACGGAATGGCTTCTGGAAAACATGCTCGACCAACAGTCGAAGATGTTTCACAAATGAGTGACCAGGACCACATGGACAGCGCGCAACTGAATATGTTGGGCAAGAAGTCTGTACTCAAGGTGAACATCATTCCTCCCCACCAGTTATACCACTAACAATTAGTAGAGAAACTTTGGTGGATGGACAATCCTAGGTTTCAGCTGTGCTGTCCTCGTAACTTGGGAGGGAACCCTCATGAACTTTGCGCCCGGCCTCACGAACGGTGGTAGCGCTGGTATAATCTACGGCTTCATCTTTGTCTGGATCGGCGTCCTCAGCTCCTTCGCAACCCTTTGCGAACTCGTTTCTATCGCCCCCATGGCAGCTGGCCAGTACCACTGGGTGGCCATGCTTGCCCCTCCTCGATACTCGAAATATCTTAGCTACATCACAGGATGGATGAACTTTGCTGGCTGGCAGGGAACCTCTGCAGCAGCTGGATTTCTCACGGCGACAATGATACAGGGTCTTGTTATCTTTACGCGCCCTGATTACGATGCGCAGACATGGCATGGCACACTCTTGATTTGGGCGTGCATCCTGGTTGCCATCATCATCAATACTGTTGTTAGTGCTCTGCTCCCTATCCTCGAGGGCATGATTTTGATATTGCATCTCATTGGGTTCTTTGCCATTCTCATCACTCTTCTTGTTTTCCGAGAGAATGACAACGGCACGGAAGTCTTCACAGAGTGGAGGAACGGTGGCGAGTGGCCCACGCAAGGTCTCTCTTGGTTTGTGGGATTGTTAGGTTGCGTCTTTTCGTTTACAGGTGTTGACTGTTCTTTCCACGTAAGTCCTATCTTCCGTTTTACAAACATGGCTAACAATCCTAGATGTGCGAAGAAGTCAGAAACCCTTCGCTAGTGGTTCCTCGATCAATCATGGGTAGTATTACCATCAATGGCCTCTTAGGCTTCGGAATGATCATTGCGATGCTCTACAGCGCTACAGATATTGACGCAGCTGTTGAATCGCCCACTGGCTACCCTTTTATGGAGATCTTCTATCAAGCTACAGGGTCCATCAGCGGAACAGCTGGAATGGCATCACTAATTGTTCTCATGACATTGTCAGCTACTGTTGGTGTCATCGCCTCAACATCACGTATGTTATGGGCGTTTTCTCGTGACAACGCCATGCCATTCTCAGGCACTCTTTCAAAGGTACTTTCTCCCTCGCTAGTGAAGCTTCTTGACTAACATGTTAGGTGGAACCTCGAACCAATATGCCCGTCTGGTCTATCTCCATCACATGTCTTATCTCTTGTCTCATCGGTCTGATCAACCTCGGCTCAGAAGTCGTTTACAATGCCATCATCTCTGTCGCTATTTCTGGTCTCTACGCATCCTACTTCATGCCCGCCATACTGCTTCTCTATCGACGCTGCGACAAGGACTATAAAATCAGAAACATCGCCGGCGATGGGCAAGTTCTCGAGTGGGGACCTTGGCATCTCAAGGGCATGCTCGGTATCGCCAACAACATCTTTGCATGCATTTTTATTTTTATTGTCTGGTTTTTCAGTTTGTGGCCGCCTCAAACTCCTGTTGATGCTGCCACCATGAATTATGCTCCTTTGATGACTGGTGGAGTTGCTATTCTTGCTACTATTTACTACTTTTTGTTTGCCAACAAGGTGTATGTTGGGCCCAAGGTGGAAATTTAGATGAGCTCGAATCCAATGCTTGTGGGCTAGACGGAAATAGATGTCTAGAACTGTTATTCTATAGTCCTTTTCGTGCCATCGTTGAGATCAGCACATTCTAATATGTTAAACTCTAGAGATACATGGCTATTTCCATGGCATGATTGTGATTTCAGGCCAAACTTTCACCCATCGTTCCGTTTTCTTTGTGTATGTCTCCTCAGACATGATCTGCTGATTTGGGCGCACAATGAGTCTAAACATATCCGAGAGACCCCAAGGAGCAAAAATATCCCATTCTCCGTCGTCCCTCAACCTCACGCCGATCAATGCTGTGTTTGTCCCCCACGTAGTCATGGACGATTCTGTAGAGTGATGTTGAGGGCAAGGCCGTCCAAATTTCTTCTCGTACCAAAGATGCACGCGCGCTTGGTTGCGAATCTCAACTTCAACAGGGATATCCTTGAAGATCTCCTTTCCCTTTTGAATGACGGCATCTTCAGCTTCCCACGAGAGATCCGACCCATCGAAATAGATCAAGTCGTAGTCATCTATGCCCAGTTCTGGATCTCGGTCTGTGACGACGTTCCAGACGGTTTGTGTGAGTGCACCGGCGGCGAGATACCAGTTAGGGAGTTTCATCTCGGCAGCGCGCGACAAAACGGTCATGAGAGTTTTGTTGTGCTTGACTGCATCTTGAAAGCGTGATATCTGATCGTTGAGAGGTAATAGGCCGGCGTCCATGGTTGTGGTAGTTTGTGTTATTCACGTTTGTGTTTGGGAGAAAACTCAGGCGATCTTGCTTGAGGTGATTAGAGCGTCTGCACGTGACACAATCCTGTATGATGATTACATAGGTATTGTATGAGACAAATTAAATGTTCAAAATTCCAATAGGCATAGCAAGCTACACCTTGAGCAAAGTGTTTTTTATGATTGTGAGCCGGGTTATGACTTTTTTGTTGGTAAGCTTTATACTAATTTTGTATATCTACCCGAGTTGTGACACAGCATCTGGGTACCAAAGAAGCGTCGATGATTTCTCTTTCAAACCTAGTCCAGCAACATTTGCAAGACCTCTCAGTTTTGCTGTCACGGTCGTAGCAAGCCGCAATCAAGTCTAATTCCAGGGTAAAGATAGCCGCTAATTGTCGGTGTCTACCTTCACAGAGGAAGATTGCCAATCTTCAATACAAGAGGCCGGACAAGCTGTAGCTGCCTTGGCAGTGAGACGTGAGTGAATATGGTTCCTGAGTATATATGATCAGGGTCTTCCTGTTGAGGACATCATTCCTTTTTTTTTAGACCGTCAGCTTCTCCCGCTGTCTTGTCTGTTTTGGCATCTCACCGCCTTGAGCTCATTGCTAAAGGTCGATGACCAGACTCAGAGCTCCTTCCGGTAAATTTTAATGAAGATAATTCTTAAAAATGAGTCTGACTCGAGTATACAGAATACCATATTTATCTCAGAATTTTCGATATTTATTTGAAGGATACTGAAACACGCGGCAACGTTGAAGATGGGGTCGGAAGCGATACCGGTCTAAGGGAAACTACTCCACCATCGAGTCGTGTTCAGTATCGAATTAGCGCTGGTTGTCCTTCACAGTGAGATCTGCTCAGATCACAGAGCACAGCCGACTGGAACCCAAAGAAGACTCGACAAGACTGATCTGCCACGTATCACGGTAATCGATAGTTGCACAAACACGACAATGTCTTCAACCATCACTTTTGATAGGTCTCCTCCGTTCAATGACACTGAGAGACGACTGATAGCGGATATCGGCCCCGCTTAACTTGGTACCAGATAAACTGTCACAAGACCAAGACTCTCTCCAGAAACGACTCAAGAGAGTGCGGGGTAGCTAGACGGAACTGTCGGTCTGTCTCCGGAGCCGGCCGACTATCTTACACGTATCCAGGAACCTTCCGTCTCTCCTATATCAACCATTTCAATTTTTATTCTTTCTCTATCAAACACCATTCAACTCTCTTGAAAATGCCTTCAACTTCAATTTACCAGTCTGTCATCTACCCGGGCAACCACGAGAAACTATCTTCTCCAAAAGATACACAGAACTTCATCGACAACAAGCTTGTCTCTTCAAAGACAACACAATGGATCGACGTTCATGACCCAGCAACAAACAACATCATCACTCGTGTCCCCGAAAGCACAAAAGATGAGCTCGAAGATGCTGTTCGCTCGGCCAAGGCTGCATTCCCCGCGTGGAAGAGAACAAGCATTATCAAGCGTCAGCAGATCATGTTCAAGCTGACGCATCTGATCCGTGAGCATATGGATAACCTTGCCACAAGCATTGTCACAGAGCAAGGCAAGACTTTTGCGGATGCAAAGGGTGATGTTCTCCGTGGATTGCAAGTTTGTGAGACGGCCTGCGGAATTACCACCCAGCTTACCGGAGAGGTTCTTGAGGTTGCAAAAGATATGGAAACAAGGTCCTACCGACAACCGCTTGGCATCACTGCCGCCATTTGCCCATTCAACTTCCCTGCTATGATCCCTCTGTGGTCTCTTCCCCTGGCTACAGTGACTGGAAACTGCATGATTGTCAAGCCCTCAGAGCGTGACCCAGGAGCAGCCATGATGATTGCCGAGCTTTGCAGAGAGGCAGGTTTCCCACCTGGCGTAGTCAACGTTGTGCACGGATCAAAGGACACAGTCAACTTTCTCCTCGACGAGCCAGAAATTCAGGCCATTTCCTTTGTTGGATCGAACAAAGCAGGAGAATACATCTACCAACGCGGCTCAGCCAATGGAAAGCGTGTCCAAGCTAACCTCGGCGCAAAGAACCACGCACTTTTGAGCTCAGACGCAAACAAAGACCACGCGCTCGATTCAATCGCTGGCGCTGCATTTGGCGCTGCTGGACAACGATGCATGGCTTTGAGTGTTTTGATCACCCTGGGCGATGCGAAGCAATGGTTGGATGATCTCGTCAAAAAGGCAAAGAATCATGTTGCCGGCAGTGGATTTGACTCCAAGTCTGACTTTGGACCGCTCATCACACCACAGGCTCGCGACAGGTGCGAGGCTCTTATTACCAGCGCTGAAAAAGAGGGTGCCAAGATCCTCCTTGACGGTAGAGGCTGGAAGCCCGAGGGCTTTCCCGATGGTAACTGGGTAAGTGAAACAATCAGTGCACCAAAACAAAGACAAAGACGCTAACTATCGCAGGTCGGCCCAACGGTTATCGCAGGTGTCACGCCAGAGATGGAATGCTACCGCGAAGAGATCTTTGGTCCCGTACTCTTGTGCATGGAAGCCGACACTCTCCAATCAGGAATCGACTTGATCAACTCGAACGCCTGGGGTAACGGTGCGGTCATCTTTACCAACAACGGTGCCAAGGCTTCTTTGTTCCAGCAGGAGATCGACGCTGGACAAGTTGGTATCAACGTGCCGATTCCCGTTCCTCTACCCATGTTTTCCTTCACAGGCAACAAGAGAAGTGTGGCTGGTACTGGTTTGGCCAACTTTTACGGAAAGGACGGACTGAGATTTTACACTCAGTGGAAGACTGTAACTTCACTTTGGAGGGCGGATGAGGCTAGTACGGGCGAGAAGTTGACGAGCATGCCTACCAACTCTTGAGTGGAGGACAAAGACACAATAGCAACACACGAGGCGTCAATTCGAGTCCGAGTCCTTGCTTCAGTTAGTCACAGTGTAGGTGGCTATTGAGCATCGTCTATTGTCGTGTCAATAAAAAACAAGGTGGCGTCTAGACAAACCTTGCAAGTTCTTTGTTCCATATTGAAAGTCCTCTACCTGGTCGCCCACATGTTCAGCCCCGACGTAACAAATCTTCCGTGTCTTTGTCGCCTAGTCTCGCTATTTCTGGTTTTTCGCGCCTTTTAGCAGGTTCATTTTGGACTCGGTCAAGATAATGTGCCACGACAATATAATTCTTTGTTATGACCAGACATCCATCGCCTGGAAACTCTCGAGTCTGGGCATTAAACGGCGCTAACTTTGTTTGTCTCCAGTCCCGCTATGGAACACCACGAAATCTTTTAAAGTTGGTTGTCGGCTGTCACCAACTCCTGTTCATTATCGACCAAAACCCATTCCCCCTCTTCATCAACTTTTGGAGCTTTCTTGTTTTGAGATTTTCTTGGTCTTTTCTTTTCTTTTTTCTTTTTTCTTACCTCGAAATACGATGTCAAGATGGCTTCCTATTTCTCCCTCTATGAAAAGTACAAGAGAGACACTCAGCTTTTCCTCTTCTGGTTGGCGAACGAATCAAAGTTGCTCTTTTTATCGAATCGAAACAATCCAGGTCCAACATTACACGCACCACAAATCGACATAAATGGCCCTCTTAACGTCAATGGCTTGGTTCCCCGGGCCAGGTACCTAGTCAGCCTTCATCAACAAGTCCCTCACTCCATCTTCAGCGCTCTCAACTCGGCCATCACGAAGCGAAACACCGCTACCGCGTCGTACAGATTACATCAAGGGGCCACAGTTGATCCAGCCCAAGCGGCTAGTAATGCCAGTCATCAACACTTCACCGATATCTTGCAGCAATGTTTCGACATTCTCGGCGGTGCCGGTTGGACAAACAACCGTACACAGGATACGAATGACCCTTCTGTTCGAGACCTTCAAGATGAACTCTCCAGCAGGTTCAGAGCTCTCAATGTCCAAAATAACGACGCATCTAGTGAGGAGGAGGAAGAAGAAGGAGGGGCGTCAAGTTCCAGGCCCAGACAACATCGAAAACCTTGGAAGGGCAAGGGCAAGAAGAAAGGAAAGTCCAAGAAGGCCAAAGGAAAGCAGCCGGCAAGGGAACCTGTTGTCCACGAAGAGATTTCTATGGAGAGCTTGCGCAACCTCGACGGCCAAGACGCCATGGCTGCCAACTATCTAATTGCTGTACATTCAGCAGCTCAGCAATGGATCGAGCTTCGATGGTTCATCCAATGCATATGGAGGGAAGTCGCTTACGATGGACTCAACAGCGCCGTGGCAGCTGCTACATCCAAAGTGGCTGTTTCAGTGGTTCAGAGGACCAATGCCGTCATGTTGGCCGACTTCCCCGGAAATGACTCGTATCCGACAATCGTGAGGGCACTTGTTCGCGGTAAGATCGAAAACGCACAAGGAACGTTTGTCATCAACCTTGATGGCGACGAAACGGGTGCCAGAACGATTCGGGATATTCATGAGCAATTCCTTTACAATGGCTACAAGTCGCTCAAAGATTTTCTCGTCGATTTCCGGCACACCAGGTCTGGCAGGCCATCAAAGAATATGAGGAAGAGGTATGGTAATTGGGATCCCGCGGCAACATTAATCAATTTGACTCATGACCAGCGGATGGCCTGGCGACATATCTATATCATCAAGTGGCTGTACGATCTTGTCAATGTCTCCTCAGCGGCACAGCTCAAGAGTAACAGAGCACTTCATCACCCTAAGAATCTGGAAGAGATTAACTGGGGCGGGAACAACACACGAACCATATTCGGCCTCAATGAATTCGCGGCTGACATTACACGCATGGCGATGATGGACAGCAAATTCAGGATCGATGACTTGATCCAGCCACATCACGTCTTTCAACTCCAATGTATCGTGGACTCTTTCACTGTGTCTAGGGGATGGATGATACCCATGGACAGCCATCATTTGATAGGAGGGTCAGCAAACTCTCCGGCAACGCGGGATATCGATATATTCCTTGATCGCCAACATATATTCATCTCGGGTGGTTATCCTTTGTCAGTAGAAAGTATGGGGGAGGCAGTGCGAGACTCATGCGAGGATTTTAGGGCGCACCAAGAGCGCCTCATTGAGATCTTCCAAGTTGAACAGGCGTTTCGTGACTATCTGGGTGAGCACGTGTATGCCAATCCTCAAGCCGCGGGACGAAATCTTTGGGATGGCATAGAACCCTCCCAGTTTGGTACAGCCGATGCGAACGGGCTGCACAAATACTCACCTTATCTTTGCGGTGCCGGTCTTGAAGAGGCATTGTCGATATCATACAAACAAATGATGTGGTTGTGGCAACAAATGCGAGAGCCGATACTTATGATACACATATATAGATTCCTCGAAGAACGCCAATATTTCGACAAGCCCATCCCGTTTTGGGAAGTTCTTACAGCGCTATTCAGGAGAGGTGTGTTTCGAACGACTTCGAACGAAAGCGAAGAAACGAGCGGCGGCGAGGCATTGCAAGCATTATTGGACTCGCACAATAGTCAAAGACTTAGAGGGCAATATGGCGGAGAAGACATACACGAGTTTTTTGATGTGGCCCGTTGCCGCAACTTCAACAGGCAGTCTGCGCTATCAGCTTACCGAAAAGCTGATTGGAACTTTGAACAGGCTGCATTCCCGGATATTTCTTCAGATGAAGACTTGTCGATTCTGCAGTCCCTAGGCAGCGAGTGGACTCCAGTTTCCGAGCCGGGAGATGACGATCAATATCAAACTCAAGGGACGACACTCAATCAGCCGGCTGGAGGAACGGAAGCTGAGGCCGCAGAGCAGACGCCTACAACGGAAACAGCTGCACAAGGGGCACCTACAGCATCGACAGCTAGGCCGGCACATGACCGCTCCCGCCCAAATCCATTGCCGAAAATCGAATACAGGAATCGAGACATCATTCATTGGTCTTTTTCGGATTTCCTGGACGATGTGCATGGCTTCTCAGAAACAACAGCCCCACTAAGGCCTCTCTCTGGCATCAACTATCCGCTTATTACACGTCTGATGTTGAACACGTTCGATAGAATTGAGCAACACCTCAGTCATGTTCGGAACGATATATACGGAGTACACTGGGATCCCAATCACCCAAATTTTCGCATTAACGCGCGGGGAGGGCCCACAAACCAGCGAGGCAGTGTGTTCTTAACGGCAATGAGTTTGTATCGGTCCCCCGAGCAGGAGGCGCGCGGGCAGGTATTCAATCCTGCCGCTAAGCAAGTCCTGCAGCTTACAGCCGACGCTCTAGCAATTGAGAACCGGAAAATGTTTCAGTTTACTTATTGGGCGGACATAACCAGGCAGGCGTTTCGAGCTGCACAGAACGATGATGACCAGGATGGATAGAAGGGACAACTCTGGATTTCGATTTTTGGATACTTGGGCAATTTAGACATGATGGGATAGATTTTGTATTCATTTTACTACGATGTCTTGTAAAATTATTATTTATGTAAAGGGTGAGCAGGTTGTATGTTTGGCCTGGCATGGTGAATATCATCCGATCAAGATACTGTCCCTCAGACTGATTAACAAATACATAATTATATAAGCAAGATCTAAGGCATCTATCATTCCTGTCAGTATGTCTTGTCTCTAAAGCTGTGATTAAGCGGTGAGTAAAAGTTAAAATAAAAATAAACATGTTTGACGCTGCCAAGTCTTGGGTATCGTGGCAGGGCTACCTTGGCTACCCAAGGCCATGACATCATCAGCAGAGCCAGTGCGTCAGGAAATGGCCACTTCAAGAAATAAATCAACGACACGTACAAAGACAAGATGAAGTTTCCAAGGCAATCCCTGACCTTTTGAAACATAAACCACCTACAAGGCTGATATCTTTAATCCTGTTTAATTGGTGATACCCTTCTATTTAATACAGCCTTTTTTTTTTCTCTCTTTTACTTACTATTGCAACACTAGATATTAGGTATACTCTATTTGTCCACCATTTGTTCTTGGATACAATGCGCCAGTCACTTCTCTATCACTTTCTATATCTCTGGGGTGCTGTCGAGGGCATAGATCTAAAATCGAAACGAGGTCTCGCATTTCATGGAGACGATCATGAGTCAGACAACAACCTACTCACCTCAAACAACTCGGAAATCGCCTGGTACTATACCTGGTCACTCTGGCCATCACAACAAATCGGAAACTCTCTACCATTCATTCCTTTAATCCACGGTGTCGATGACGCCTCAGATTCAGAACTCCAAAAGCGTCTTAACAGTCTCCCCGACTCTTCAACTCACCTCCTCACTTTCAACGAACCAGACGGCGAGACCGACACCGGAGGAAGCGCCATTTCACCCAAAGATGCAGCAAAGGCATACATGGAAAACATTGTTCCCTTGAGAGACGCCAAGCGTGAATGGTCGATAAGCCATCCCAGCGTTACCGGCTCACCGCGAGGTTTAGACTGGCTGCGCGATTTTAACGAATCATGCTACGATATCGATGACAAAGGTTGTCCGACGGATTTTATCGCTGTGCATTGGTACGGCGACGCGGTGGGCCTGGACAACTGGCTCAACAGTCTTCGCGACTTCTACAATGAGACTGCACCTGATGCGCCATTCTGGATCACGGAGATGGCTCTACCGCAACAAGACGAGGAAGCAACCTTTGCCATGATGAACGAGACTCTGCCGAATTTGGACAGCAGAAAAGATGTTGAAGCATATGCATGGTTCGGAGCGTTTAGAACAAGCGACGCCAACGAATGGACCGGAAAGAGTGTTTCACTGTTTGACAGCGATGGAGGTCTGACAAAGCTTGGAGCTGAATATTTGGGCGGTGAAGAGAAAGGATTTGAAGAGGGCATGTCAGAAGGTGTTTCAGGGGCACCGTCGAGATGTCTTTTGGGGGTTGCGATGTTTGCAGCAGCGGTTTACTTGTGGTAATTTAGTATATGAGTACACGTTAGACGAGTAGATAGTGATACCAATTTTATGACATAGACTTTGTACTTGAAACCTCGAAATAAATGTTATTGGCAACAAACATTATCACACTAATAACTCGGTTAATTCGTATGCTTTAGCGTCTTTCACATCATCTCTCATTGATGGATCATCTTAGTGCTTACTTTTGAGTGGTGGAACTCTTAGACTTTAATGTCTGAATCCACTGAACACACTTTGTGTTAATTAAGAAGCTGCTGTTCATTGACATTATCCAGGTTCAGCGTTATAGAATCTCATCAAGACAGACATTCAAGGGTGAATATTACTATAAACTGAGTAATCAGACTATAAGCACTAATCTGGCATGTTTCATTGACTTTCACTGTCCCAATCGCAACCTACAACCGTCACTGTGTCGGTCAATGTTTCAAAGGATGCCGAGGTGTCACCTCTTGTCTGCAAGCTGGTTCCAACGAAACGGAACCCAATCATGTTTCATGCAATCAAGCGTTTGACGATCGATCGTTGATACTTACTATACCTGCGTCTCACATTCTTGACGTCTGCCCTAAATTCTCTGTTCCTGAGTTTAGACTGTCTTTTGTCTCTCACCTTCTCATCACCTTCCCAACGTGTGTCCGCTTTCGGCCAGGATCATCAACCCATGATTGCACGTGGTATCATTCAGTGCAACGTCGTGCTAGGAGACAGGGTATGATGTGACGTAAAGACCTTCTCCGCACCAAGAAATCCAGACCCGTGGTAAACAAGTTTCGCCCAGCCTCTTTGGATTCCTCTTCTGTTTACAGGGCTGAATTGCACCGAGTAAAAGAGTCAATTGTTACCAATTCAACCTGAAGAACTAAGTCAACCACTTTATTTGACACATCGACTAGTAATCATGTCTTTGATCTAAACCAATTTGCCGTTGCTACTACTATTATTACTTGCACCGATTGGTGGGATGTCATCCATATTCTCAACTAGACCATATCGCTTACCATCCCGGCCAATAATTCGGTCAGAGGATTCACCCTCTAGTCTGTTCTACAAACAGCCTGATTTCCCCCGCACGATGATCACAATCCAACTCGTACAATGGATGCTGACGCTAAGCATTCGCTAATATACCCGAACCACGCGCACCAATCGCGGCTTGGCGCAACAATGGAAAACCTGGGGAAAGGTCTAGCTTCAAAGCTACCCCAGGAACTTCTGGAGTCGCAACGACAAGTTTTCATAGCTCGTCAACAGCCGCACCAGTCATTAACCTTGACTCCTCGTCATGCGAGCTTCTGCTCGACTCTGTATTGCTCAGGAGGGGTTTCTTGCTGATCTTGACTCCGCATTGTTCGCATCGCCAATCTCTATAAAGCTCCCATGAGCTGCTCTTTGCTGCTACCCTTTTGCTGATCAGTCTCCACTCGACCACCGCAATCATGTTCTTCAAGACTGCCGTCGTTGCCGCTCTCCTCCCTTCGGTCTTTGCGACCAAGGGCAAGGGTCCTGATAAGGATGGTAAATACTGGCTCTCCGGAGACGGTATCAAGGCTGCCTTTATCCCATATGGCGCCTCCATCACCAACCTTTTGATTGATGACCAGTACGGTGTCTCTCGAGACATTGTTGCTGGCTTCGATAACGCTACCCACTACAGCATCGACGAGGCTCATCCTCATCTTGGTGGTGTGCCCGGACGATACGCCAACCGTATCCGAAATAGCACCTTTGAGATTGACGGCAAGGACTACCATATCACGCCCAACGACAACCCTACCAAAGAGTCTCCTGATGGCGCCGACACTCTTCACGGTGGACCTGATGGTTGGGACTACCGCAACTTCACCGTTGTGTCCTACACCGACTCGAGCATCACCTTCTCCATCGTCGACCCTGACGGCAAGGAAGGCTTCCCTGGTGAGGTTGTGTCCTACGTGACATACACCCTCGAGGGAATGGACTGGGATATCAAGATTGTCGCATTGGCTACCACCAAGAAGACTCCCATCATGTTGACCTCCCACACATACTGGAACCTCGACGGTTTCGCCAACAACGAGACAAACACTGTTGCCAACCACTCTCTCTACATGCCCTACAGTGGCCAGCGTATGGACGTTGACAACATTCTTATTCCTACTGGCGATATCATTGCCAACAAGAAGGGGTCTGCCAATGATTTCTGGAGCAAGAGAAAGATGATTGGAGACCAAGAGAACAACGAGGAGTTGAAGAACAACTGTGGTTTCAACTGCACCGGTTATGGTAAGTCATTCCCTTTTTTCGCAGGTTGCAATCTGACTAACATACAATCTTAGACAACTGCTTCACCGTTAACCGTGGTCAGCTTGGTAACTACGACTGGCGCACCGAGGGCCCCGTAGCCAGCCTCGCCTCCTCCTGGTCCGGAATTCAAGTCGACATTTACTCGGACCAAGATGCCTTCCAGTTCTACAGCTGCACGCAACAAAAGGGCGACTTCCCTCTCAAGCGCACACAGGGTCTTAAGGATAACGAGGACTTCCCTCGAACTATTCCCAAGTATGGATGTGTTGTTCTTGAGGTTCAGGACTACATTGACGGTATTAACCACCCTGAGTGGATGCGCGATCAGAAGCAATTCTTCGAGCCTGGTGGTGATCCTTATGTTCTCCAGGCTAGATACACTTTCAGCCTGAAAGGTGGCAAGGAGTAGAAAATGAGCGCAAGATAGTAATTCGATTAATTGAGCATTCAATTGTTAATTGACAAAAACATGGAAATATGTAAGAGTTATTTGATCGCGGAATTGAGCCGTCAGATTCCGTCCAAGATAGCGTCATGCCCGGCTGCCAATTCCGGCTCGGATGCAATGCCGACTTGTGATTGATATTTAATATCAACCCCGAACGCTGCGGGGAACATTGACTACCATACGAACTCACATACCCATCGTACATTTCTATACAGACCTCAGGATTGAAAATGCCCGACTTCAAGCAATACCATCTCCTACCAACAGATCTCATTCCAAATTCACCACGACCTCTTCTACACTATAAAAATGTATTAACTAAACGACAAGATACCAAAGATTGCGACCCAGCTGAGGTCTGGGACATGTTCACCAAGAATGGATGGGATGTGCAATGGATCTTTCGATATCCCCAAACCCAACTATCTCATTTCCATTCAGAGGCGCATGAGTGCATGGCAGTCCTTTCAGGAACCGCGACTATTCGTTTCGGAGTAGGTGATACATCAAGCGACCTCCAAGAAAATACCTACGGCTCGTCTTGGGAGAATGGTGGTGTAGAGCTTCAAGCTGAAGCGGGAGATGTCTTTGTCATCCCAGCAGGCGTAGCACACAAAACGTACAACACCAAACCCGAAGCAGAGTTCAAGCTCATGTCGCCCGGTGTCGGTCACGGTATCGAAGCTGATGATCCACGACAGGCATTGGCAGAGATTGAGCTGTCTGGTTATACCATGATGGGAGCTTACAATGGTGGAAGATGGGATTTTGTCAAGAGTGGTGGTGACTATGGCAAGTCGTGGAGGGTTCGAAAACCTGAATGTGACCCTGTGTTTGGCAAGGATGATGGTCTTGTGAAGAGTTGGCCTGGCGATGACAAGGATGCTGATTTGGAGGTTGTTAGAGTAGAGAACAGGGAGCGTCAGAACAAGACCTCCAAACTCTAGGTTCAAGCATTGGAACAATCTTAGCCAGCATTGTAGCGTAAAGTTGGTGTGGGGTTTGCTATGTTTCATTGGGCTTATTTGTATATCCGGACGGAATTAAGTGGACAATTCTGTCAAATAGGCTATGAGCCACAAAACAACTCGTATTTGATCCAGTGCTGTCGAGCCAAGCTACCAACCCTTTGCAGTTATATTCGGCTGAATGTTTCCGGCGTGGGGTTCAATGAAGAGTTCAATCCTACAATCCACATGGAATCGAATTTGTGATGTGCACGCTGACAATGTACCTGCATTGTGGGGAGTATATACATAGGAAATCCACAAAGATGAATATCACACAAAACACGATGCATCGAATGGCACAGCAAAGATGAATTAAGATGTTGATTCAAATATGTACCTTGTTAGAACTAATATTATAACAAAGTCAAAGCCCGATTTATATATCCCATCCATATCGTATTCGCATTAAGAAAGATCATCAACTCATGATACTTTAGTCCTGGACACCAGTAGGAGTGTTGCAGAGGATTCCTTGGTCAAGCTGAGGATAATATTAGTGTCTGAATTCAACAAGGTCATAAAGTGGTAAACTCACGATGGGGAGGACACAGCATCGAGCTCGCTGGCCGATCGCAGAGCAGATAGCGCTGAAGTCGGTGGCGTTGGCGGGAGCAGCAGGGGCTGTATACTCATGTTAGCTCAGTCGTCAATCGAAAGACTCGATTACTTACGGTTTCCGCAGTCGAGGTCGGCAACACCCAAAACATCGGTAGCACAGCACTGAGAAGTGCCATAGAGGCCACTGCAAGGGATGTAGGCCTGTCGCTTCTCGTTGGCGGGGAGGGCAGAGGCGACGGCGCCCAGGAGGGTAACAGCAGCGAGTGTGAACTTCATGGTGAATAGAGTGAGTGGGTTTGAAGGAGTAAAGAAAGGTGTTGATTACTGTATTGAATGGGCTTTGAGGATGAGGATAGAGATTTCGAAAAGTGAGTTCCAGTCACGACGTCTCTATATTTATACAATTCAGCATCCATCCATATATGCCCATTTTTAATAAGATGATCATAAGAAAACTCTTGTCGTCATTCCTCCTCAATGAGCTATTGCCACGCAAAAGCGATGGAAATCATGTTAAAGCCGTTGACGTTTTGAAACTCGACATCCCGGTCTATATCGCAGCTTAAATGGAGCCTCGAAACCTGTTGTAGCGTCGCAGCGGCGAGGTACGCCAGCCCGACAGGGTATAGCAACGCATTAACGCGTTCCAATAATCCAAGCCAATTGGCCTTTGTCATTGGACGGCTCGTCGGAGGTATCGCTGAAAGGGATGCCAGAATGCCGAAATCGCCACAACAAGTTATATGAGCTGGACAGCTTTCGTCTGATTATAGTGGGCTTTGTTAAGAACTAATTTAGAAGTGCTACTGCTCGGCCGATGTCATTGTTCGGCCAGAATGTCACAGTGAGTTGGCTGATTCGCTGAAAAGGTGCTCGCTTCATTTGCCCATCGAGTGCTTGATCGTCATAACACTCTCTCCAAGATTTCCGATTTGTTCCTGTTTATGCGTGTCTCGGCAGGTCTGAGCCTATCCATACACCATATGTACCTGCAGATACTTGTTTCAACCCCAGATGCTATTTCCTTTGTTAAGACAAGATGTAAGTGGCTGTCTTATACTGCGGATTAATCCTTCCGTTCGAGGTAGCTTGAGTTGGTATATCATGATTTTCGGGTGGTCGCTTATCGCCGATCATGGATCCAATGCCCCAGAATCAGGAAAATCTCCTTATGGATACTTTTGCGAGGCTCCCATGTAGATAGAGGATTTAAACAAAGCAATATCACATGCGGCTGACTATACCTGATCTTTGAGAAAGCTGGCGATCGCGATGCCCAGAGTTTGGTGTTTCGAAGTTGAGATCGCAAACTTTGACCGTTATTTATCTGGCCATCGAACTCCCAAGGCCGGTTCGATTTATGCGCATGAATTCCCAGTCAATATTATGCCACGTAGAAGCACTTCCTTGAATCTGCTCCAACAAAAATTGTCTTCAAACCATTTGGGGATAATAAAGCGGTGTGACGGGTGGCAGCGCCAAGCTGACATTTTTCTAAACTGCGTAGTAGGAAACATGTCAGTTCAGTATACAATCTGGTAACACTGACCCCCCATCGAATCTTAAAGTACAGTTGTTTTCATACCGCTCTTTACTTCAAAATGGAAGAGAATGTTGGGTTTAAGAATCTGATAGATCGGAAAGGTATGATTTCCGCCCCGGTGTGTGATTTTGTTGTTAAGAATCAAGGTACTGACGTAGCGACTGGGGGGGCTATATTCCAGCACCCATTAATCACTTGAGCTGCAAAAGTCTTGGTGTCATTGGTGACAAATCAAATCTATCTCGACGTGAACTGTAAATCGATATATTAGAATTTACTTGTTATTCACGATAATGATATGTTTCAACCTAATCAAGTCCACTTTGAAAGAATAATGCCTATGGAAAAAAGAGGGCTTTGAAGTAACTTCGTGTTAATTTTATAAACCCAAATAGTAAAGATGGCCAGTTAGTAGCTGCAGAACCGAAACAAGGCAAGTCATTAAAAAGCGACTTCATAGACATACTGGTGGTGCTTTTTATTTGACTCTGCTCACAGTCTTCTGACAAAAGATACACTATTTGTATATTTTGGCACTACAGTACATATTTGGACATTTGCTATTTGGGAAACCAGTCAGATAATGCTA
Source organism: Fusarium palustre (assembly GCA_014899045.1). Classification (NCBI taxonomy): domain Eukaryota; kingdom Fungi; phylum Ascomycota; class Sordariomycetes; order Hypocreales; family Nectriaceae; genus Fusarium; species Fusarium palustre. The sequence continues at coordinate 41,432 of JAAVUH010000127.1, read as the reverse complement.
CCCTACGGTCTGAAAGTAGCGGACAGCCAGAGAGCAGAACGCACAATCACGTATTAGGTTAAAAGCATGCAGTTCAATGTGAACGAGGATAACCTTTACTCTCCGACGATGATACAGTTGTCATCAAACGATAGATCCTTTGCAAATACTTTCGCAACAAGAAAGGTAATAACCTTTTTTTTGTAGCAATGGCACTAAAATGAAACGCGTAAAATTGTATTTATGATTAAATGCGAGCGTTTGTCACTCAATATGACAAGGCAACTATGCAAGCTCGCCCAGGCGCCTCAAAACGTCATCCTCCCAAGGGTAATCATCGCTCTTGATCTTTCCGAAAGCAGGCAACAAGACGGCCTCGTCAATCTCAGCATACTTGCCACGCTCTATATGCACAAGTTGACCATTCTTGGAGTCATCAGCCATCAAGAAAGCGGCACATCGTGAAACGACAGAAGCAGGCTGAAGCTCGACGTTAATAGCGCCAAGAAGCGCCTTAAGCTCGGGCAGAACACTGCTTTCTGTCCAACTGGGTGCCAGAGTGTTGACACGGATAGGAAGTTGGGCAGCACCGAGGAGAGGAACAAGGCCTCGACCAAAGCCCAGGACTCCATGCTTGGCAGTTGCTGAACAGGTTAGTATCGGGGGTTGATGCAAGTGACTTATTCAAAACTTACAGTAATCGACAGCTCGCACACGCTGTAGACCGGTGGTGGAACCACTGATGACGATACTTCCACCCTCGGCTTGTTGCCTCAGATGGTAAATCGCAAGAGTACATGTGTTGACAACACCCTTCAAGCTGACATCCATGAGGGCATGTGTTGGCTCAATCAGGTCGCCATTATCATCTACCTGGGTGGATAGGTAATCGGCACGAGGTCCAAGACCAGCATTGGCAAAGACATGATCAATACGACCGTAGACTTCCTTTGTCTTTTTGAAAAGAGCAACAAGATCGGCCCAGACGGAAACGTCAGTCTTGACAAAGGTAAAAGGACCCTCGTGCTGCTTCTGGGGAGGCTGGACGTCTCCGCTAACGACTGAAGCACCCAGGGATAGAAGGAAATCCACAGTAGATAATCCGATTCCAGAAGAACCACCTGTGGGCAAAGTAAGTATCTCGGTTACAGTGAGTGGAGAATTGGGTTTGTTTCATACCGGTAACAATGACAACCTTGCCACTGAGGGCAGAAAGCTTGTCGTCTTGGATCACGAATTCAGCCATTGCGAATGTAACTTTGTAACTTCGGAGAAAAGGAAGTGATTGACGAAGTAGGAAAAAGCAAAGAAGGAACTTGGCAAAAAGTACCAAGGGGGGAACCGCTGAAATAGGTTGCGTTGTATGGAGTATTGAACAAGTCAAGCAAAACTACTAGCGTTCTGAGTGGGAACGGGGCGATTTGTGTCTACGCCCGCGACGTGTATCATACGACCTGACCATTCATTCACGACTATTTATTCAGCTCGGCTAGCTATTGAACCGTGCTTGCGTGCTAGTTGTCTTTGACAACGGCTCTTAGTTGGCGGAATTCTAATTCTAGACCTCGAATCCCCATAGTTGATGAACAAGTGGACGCGGTTAAGGCGGTGTCTTGAGTCTAGGAGCCCTGCAGAAAGCCCCTGAATAGAGAGCTAGGTATCCATTTCTATTGGGGCCTCAGCAGAAGAAAAAAAGGAAAAAAGCTACTATGAAGAGGCGAAGGATTCGCGGAGCCGAAAAACAAGATTGGAAGCGGAAATGATTACGGATATTGAGTCTATGTAATACAGAGTATGCAAGTCATTTATTTCAATTGCCGCTGCAATGTGATATATAATAATCTACTTCAAATACCAAGACTTAAGGAAGATCTCATCTGGGGGATCAACAGAGCCCAACATGAACCCGAACCATCTCAATGCTAGACTAATAATTAATGCTAAAGCTCCTGTGAAAACGGGAGCGTCGGCCCGTGAATGAACAGACTCGATGCTAGTGAAAAACTCAACGGTTTCCGTAATTTAGTTGGTTTATTCCGCTACTAACGGCGGTCTAGTCTCGGGGCTAGTCGTCGAGCTTGACAGGCTAGACAGGCATCACCATGTTTCCTGACGAAAGAGATCCGCTTGGTTGGTTTCACAGCCGTGAGATCTATCGCTTAGCTTGCCGCATTATCCATCATTTCGTTTGTCCGCCTCAAGGAGTATCCATACTGTTGCCCTTTCACACGAAAAGAAGAAGCAAAAAAGAAAAATGTAGTCGTTCGTCCGATCTATTATTATTATTAACCTTTGTCTTCTCCACGGGGCGGCCTTCACTTGCATTACATATCCATTCATCCCTCTTTTTTTTTTTTTTTTTTGTTTTTTTGTCGGATTTTGTTTTCGATACATCGTTCAGCATGGCTCAGGTGGCAGGTGATGGAGTGGCTCTTCTATGGGCCACGATTGCTATGCTCTCGTTATCGTGGATCTTTGCGACGTTGCGATTTTTAGTGAGAAAATGGAGAAAGAATCTAGGACTGGATGACGGACTGATGTTTGCCGGCTTGGTAAGTGCTTCTTCGACCTTGTCCATAGGCTTGACTAGTTAACTGACTGGCTTGGAAGATTCTTTATACTGTCACCACATCACTCGTTATCAGGTGCTGCTTCTACGGCTCTGGTCAAAAGAGGAAGGATCTCGAACCCTATGACATTATGATGGGGACAAAGGTATGTTAGTCGGCAGTGTTATACTCTTTATACTAACGTCGTCAGTTATTTTTCATCGCCCAGTTCTTCTACTCCGCCTGCTCTGTCCCGATCAAATCCAGCATTTGCGTCACAATGCTTCGAATTTGTGATGCTCGACGTCGTTTTGTCTGGACCCTCTGGGGAATCATCGGAATCACCGTCTTTACTGCCATCGTCTTCATCATCGCCACCGCCAATATCTGCCATCCGATCGAGACACTCTGGGGAGGAGCAAATGGTGAATGTAACACCAAAGTGAACAGCAGTGTTGGGTTCTACTTTTCCGCCGTGTCAATTCTCACAGATTGGACATTGGCTATTCTACCAGCCATTCTACTTTGGAATATTCAGATGAAGCAGAGAGTCAAGTTTCCTGTCATTGTTATGCTGAGTTTGGGTGCTTTGTAAGTCGACACCCCTGTCTCGACCTTGATACCGTACTAACATTTTTCTAGCGCAAGCTGTGCCACAGTCGTCCGATTAGGCTATCTCACACTCTACAACGATCCAAACGAATTTGTCTACAGCACAGGCGCCATTGGTCTATGGTCCATCCTCGAAGAAGGCATTGGCATTATCGCTGGGTCCATGCCTGCCCTTCGACCTCTTCTCAGCCTATCATTCTTCGGCCGAAGCACATACGGCAGTGGTGGTGCATCAAACCAAGCATCTAGTCACATGAACCTGGCACATACTTCGAACAAGAGGACCCAAAATCAGGTGACGGATATGGAGCTCAACGATTTCCAAACCAATCTGACGACGAGGATCTCACATAGTCGGGACAAGCAGAGCTTGGATGATAGTGATAGTCAGAAGTTCATCTTGAAATCCACAAAAGTGGTCGTGACGACTGAGCGGGCATAATAAAACAAAACATAGCGTTGTGTATTCCAAATAACAACAAACTCATTCAGGCTTTGTTGTATATATATCAGTTTTGATAGGCTTTCATTTAAAGAAGCCTCTAACAAGGATGGTCAATGGACCCCAGGGTGTGGATGTGTTGAAGTACATAAGCCTCGAATTATCATTAGGATGATAATCCATTTTCCCTTCCACCGGATAACATCAAATTGGTTATCCTGTCCATATCCAACATGAGGCTCTGCAGGTCTCCATAATCCCAGGCAAGGTCCTTGACGTGAAGGTAATAACGATACCCTTGGCAAGCCACAACATAACTGTAGCGATCAAACGTGTGAAACATTAAATGGAGTTGATCATGGGTGAGAGTCTGCCAGTGACCCACAGAACTGAGTACCTGATCCATGACATCGGAATGTTCTTCAACAAGGCATTCCAGCGGGCAGAACATCTGAAAGACACTTCCATCGCACTCCCGGAAGTGTGACATATCGTCTCCCAAAAATTCGTCGCCCAAGAAGATACCACGACGCCTTGTTACTCTTGATTTCAACATGAGGCCGTCCGGATGGTGAAATATGCTGCAGTAGCATTCAGATACCATATAGGTTCTTGCAAACAACCAGATTAACCGTGAAGGTAACTGATCAAAGGCTAACCACTGGTTTTCCGCTTCCAACGGTGTTTCTTCTTCCTCGCGATGAGCAACAAACAAGTCCCGCATTTCAGGTATCAGTATGTATGCCTTGACGAGTGTCGATAAGCCCAGTCTCCAACTCTTTGTCTTGGGTTGTTTGAATGTTCTCATGGCGTCAAAGACAGGCTCAACATGCTTCTCGGCGTCGGCTATTGCAGTGTGTTGTTCCCGAATGGAGCGAAGCTCTGAAAGGAACTCGATCAGAGGAACGGCGTCGATCTGTCCAAAGCGAAGGTAGAAGTTTCGTACATGAGGAAGTAGAATTCGGTCGCGGTTCCATAGAAAGTCTCTTCCCAGACAAGGAGAGGCGTTGACGGCCAACAAGAGCTCTCTAGGTGATAGGTAAGAGAGTACCTCGGTTGTCAACTCGACTGGGAGACTAGCAAAAATGTCGTCGCTAGTTATTGCCATGGTAAAGTAGATTCAATGAAGAGAAAGCACTTGTTTAAGGTCGAGTTGGCGTGATGTTGTGGAAAGTGAGGAAATGAAGATGGTTTAGTTTCATGAGAAATACAATTTCTTATATATACAGTCAGACAAAGTTAAAATTTCTCAATAGCTCTTGTCGTTTGTTAGGTTTTCACTTCGAAACTAACTCAGTAAATTTTAGAAACCTATCCCTAATAATAAGTTTTCCATCTTTAATTACACTTTTTAAGCATTGTAACTCCAATACTCACACAGAACCTTTTGTTTTACCTTTACTTACTGCCCTAGTATAAGGTTTTAACTAGATATAAAATGCACTATTTACTTCTGTCTAGTCTTTTTCCTCTTCTTTTTACTTCTATTAATAAATTATAAATATAATAGCTACCTTCCTTAATAACCGAGTTAGTAAGAGTCTAGATACTTAAAAGAACAGAGAATATACAGATAATAGCCACAAGATATATCTATTAGAGGTGATTAAAGAGAAAATCGGCCGCCTTGATCATAGAAAGGCTACACCAGTCTTCTTCAGAAGAATAAGGATGTCCCTTGATGATATCCATCAAGGCAACCGGGATTGGAAGCCTATGCATACACTTTTTCATAGCCTACAGTTCCGGAGGGTTGAAGTCTACCAATATTGCCTCACCTATACCTTGTATGAACTGATAATATTCTCCTTTAATCAAAATGAGGTTTGACTGGTAGAAAATTTCTTCTTATGCGACAATCTATTGCGAAGCCTCTCTATCAACTGGCTATCTCTGTGGTGGAGAGGAGAGCATGTTGAGCCTTGTAACAAGTTACCAATCAGAGTTTGCCGCCTAAAGTCTCACAAAATAAACGCAAGGTTTATTTGAATGACACTATTGAGGGTTGTCCTGGTAATTCAAGCCGAAGACCAAAGTCTAGCATTGAATGACACTATATTTTCTAATAAAGCAAGAATCAAAATTGAAATGTCGCTTCTGGCGTAATCGATTTTTCAGTGTGTAATTAATTAGTCAGGTATCAAGACAAGGAAACTTATTACCCTTTTCATTGAGTCAGGCATGACCCACTCAGAACGAAAAGCTCGTTCATGAAGAGCGAGCCTCGTAAAGAAACGATGCTGCCAAAACTCCCTTATAGTAGCATGCCACTGTGATTTCATTCTGAATACAAACCATACCTCACTCATCTCCAAGCTCCTTTGTCCCAGAATTAACCCTCAACAGGCCCTTGATAATTCATAATCCTCCCTCTATACCTCAGATATACTCACGTCCAAACTTGTTCAAGAATTTTAGCTATCTAGAATGCGAAAAGATACTTCTCAAGCTCGAGGGCGGCAGGCTCATAGGAAATCTCGGGGTGGATGTATGGAGTGCAAAAGACGTCACATCAAGGTATCTGCAACCCAACTTCTATTGACCATGTATCTTTACTAACATGTCACAGTGTGGGGAAGAGAAACCTCATTGTCGATCATGTGTTATTCGTAACCTCTCATGTTTGTACCAACATGATCGCTGTTCCTCTTTGGGAGAGTTCCACACAACCAAAGTCCCCAAGATTGAAAATAACATTGAAGATTTCTCCAGCATATTATCTGTAGGTAATAGAAGCTTCTCGACTCCAACTTCTCTTGACTCCCTTGCCACGACATCGGACGCGTTCAGTTTGCACGAACTCGACGTTCTGCATCATTGGACTACAACCACAAGCCAGATCATGTGCACTCAACTTGATCCAAATCAAGCATGGGCTATTGCAATACCACAGCTTGGATTCCAGTACCCTTTCGTTTTGTACGGAATACTCAGTTTGGCGAATCTCCAGCGTGTTGCCTCCGATCCTGAGGACGTCGAAGGCGATATAGCGGCTGCCACAAACTACCACGCCAACGCAGTACAACGGTTTCTTTCTACACAGGCCATGACCTGTGAGCACACCGATAGAACTTACGATGCAATGTTTGCGTTTTCTATACTCGACACCATTTATGTTTTGGCTACCTATGGCCCGCTCTCTCGTCAATCCCAACCTACTTCTCGCCCTTCTCGCATTCTCGAACTTGACTGGATCCGCGATATTCGAAGCATGGGAGCTCTCCTCAAGCCTTTCAAAGACAAAATACGGAAGGGAAGCCTGGGCGACTTTGAAAACCTCAAGACTTTTGATGATTGGGACATTGGACATGGGTCGATTACTGGAGACAACGAACTGCTCGATCTACAGGTATCATACGAAGGGTGTAGTTCTGCCGATATCGAGATATACAGCTCAACTATCAAGCTCCTCAGAAGCTGTCGTCCTTATCTGAACTCTCTAGGAGATGCTGGCAACGATGCAAGACTCACCAGGTCGAATTCGCATTGGATCACCCCATTGATCTTCTTGCACGAGCTATCAGAAGATTTTATTGACAGGCTATATCAACGGCAGCCGCCAGCTCTGTTGATCCTGTCCTTCTTTGGTGCAATGCTATCCGCGTATGATACTGTTTGGTTCATGGAAGGATGGGCGTTAGAGATAGTGTCGGCTGTTGACTATGCTTTGGGAGATTATTGGGCACCATATACTACATGGTGCCGTGAACAAGTTGCCATGAATTTTGTCAGATGGGGACGTGGGAGTGAAGCGACGACGCCTATCTCATGAGGAGCTAGATGGTCATTGAGAAAACACATCGAACGGAAAGTGGTAACAATCAAGAACATATAGAAACATATAATAATACAATCAACGCTACGACCAACTACACAGAAGAGGGATTATAGAGTTACAAATGAAATTTTGATTTCATTAGCATAGATTTGCCTAGGTTTTGAGGTTTCTTAGGTGCTGAGTTCTTGAAACCTCATGAGAACCTGCTCATGCTGAGCTTGAGAACTAATATGCTGCGTAACCTTCAGCGTCTCGGTACGGCCACCTTCCATTGACCGCTTAACTTTGCTTCTCTGTTGAGATTTTGTGCTTTTGTAGATACCCTGAGCCGGATACGCGAGCAGTCCAAACATAGCTATGAATTGTCAGCTTGGTTGATCAAAGGCACAGAAATATCAACAAACTTACCACTACCTGGCTTCGTGAACATATCCAGTGAGCCTTTGCCAACTCCTTTCAGGAAACCCATGGTTCCTTCTTCTTTGGCGCCTTTCACAGGCTTGGTGACAATATTTGTTATACCTTCATAGAAGCCGTAGCCAAAAGTCTAGAAATACTGTCAGTCTCCTCGCTTCAACAAAACAGGTGATCTCAAGGCACATACCTTGGCGGCAACTGTGCTGCCGCTTTTCCAATCAGTGACTGGGCCGTGATCTCGAACTTCCTCTCCGTACAAGCGAGGTACGTTCTTGAGTCCATCGGCTAAAGCCAAGGGGAAATCAGCCAGGGTCCCTTTTACCATAGCCGTTGTCATGCCCTGCATTCCTTTGCCGGCCGCTAACGCTGCTGCTGCTCCTACAGAAGTCTGCGATCCATCCTGCCGAACACGTTTCATTTCTATGAAAGGATCGATAAAGGCACCTCCCAGTGAGGTTGTAAAATCGGTCATAGTTCCCAGGACAGACGAAGCTCCCCCGGTCACAGGATCCCAACGTTGATTCTCGATACGGTAGTCCTTAGGCCGAAGTCTACAGTTAGTTAGCAACGAAAGTCAATGAATAAACAACAGTTGTCTCACAGTTTAAAGTCTCCCATCTTGACCTTCTTAGATTGGAGGAGGATCTGGAGTGCTTCGTCCGACACGCGTATAGGAGTGCGGTTCGCACTTTTGGCTTTCCTGTATCGCCATCGTGCAACACGCTGTTCAAGAAGGTTACAGGACATGTCGACTAGAGGAAGATGCCGATGGAAAGAGCTGACAGCTTGCTCAACACCTTTCTCCTGACGCATCTGAGATGCTATAATCTCTGCCGAGTTTCGAGCTTCAGGGCTAAGACAAAACCGGATGGCCTCGCTCAGGTTATCAACGGAAAGGCTGCGGTAGGCAATGGGGCGTGGGCCTGCTCCGTTGGATGCAACAACACTCCCCCAGAAGGGCTGACTAAGAGTTACATGTCAGTATATCCCAAATACAAGATTGAGGAAGCACATACTCGCCGAAAAATGGGACGATAGTCGTTGGTCGTCCGTTGATCAGACCGCATGCCGTAGTACCTGCTCCACCGTGATGAACAACAGCGGCAACGCGCTTGAAAAGCCATTCTAAGGGGATGAAGTCAGCTAGCGATTTCAACTAATGTCTTAGTCGTGGACCTACCATGAGGGCAATCCCCTAGATAAAACACAGAGTCAGTGCTGGACTCCGTACCCCCAAGTTTGCTCCAGCCTCTTGATATGATGACTCTGACTCCAGCCCGTTGACAAGCCTCTTTGATGATCCTTGTCGTTTCCGCCGGGTCATCAATAACAATACTGCCGAATCCGACGTAAACTGGTTGGGGGCCACTAGACAGAAATCGCTCAAGATCGTTGGGCGGCGTGTAGGAAGGCTCATCGCGCAAGAAGAAACCAGATATATCTAAATCCATAAGTTAATGGCTTCAATTAGATAGCTCATAGTTCACTTACCAATATTGTCACCCCAATCGGCTGGTTTAGGAACAAGAGCTGGCGACCAACAGTAGGTATGGGGGATCTTCATAATCTCGACAATATCTGGTCCAACAGCAGCTGGAAGTCGCTCTAGCTCTAACTCTTTGGCTCTCCATGCGTTTATCACGTCGCCTAGGCTATACGTTGGTGAGTCAGTATGTGAACACACTTGAACGGAACAAGACCGGATTCTTACCCTTGCCAGGTCATCAAATCAACAACACCGTAGCTGAGGTAGTTGGAAGCCTTCGGGTCCATGTTTTCGGACTGGACGTTCGCTAATGGATGCGGAAATGATCGTGTTGCCGTCCAGGGCATCGTGAACATGATATGAAGCGGGATACCCAAGGCCTCAGCGCAGTGGACATGAGCGAAACTTGGCGGGTTTGCAATGATTGCATCGGCGACAAATGCCTGGGATGAGATAGGATCAGGCTCAACACAAGACTTCCAACAACCTCTAAGCATTTGGTGAATCATAGCACGCTTGCGACCGATATCACCACCACGGAGGCTCTGCATGGATGGGATGAGCCCTGGGTTTTGCACCATGTACTGATCTTGGATTAGTAATTAAAACTAAATCAGGAAATTACAAGACTTACAGCCATGAGATCTTCGGGATCTCCTCCTATCGGGTAGAACTCAAGGCCAGACGACCGAACAAAATCTGCAAATGTATCATGAGTGGCAAGTCTTACTCGATGGCCATATCGTTTGAGTGCAACTCCAAGGGCGATAAAAGGTTGCACATCGCCTACCGAAGTTAGCAAATGACCTGTCAAGTCCCACTGCAAAACTGACCTCGACTTCCCACGACTTGAATTACAACATTGAGATTGGGGCAAGGTTGTTGCGGAGTAGTCGAGGACTCTGCAATAGACTCTGGCTGATATGGTTTAGGAGGAGGTAGGAGACGGTTGACCTCTTCCGGGGCCATAGACGAAAACGTAATATCTAAGGACCCGTGTTCTTTTGTTTGTAGTTAGCAGTCATTCCAGTTTGGTATGTAGAGCAATTGACTGCACACCGTTAACAGCAGCAGAGCTCGCAAGCACCGTGCCAGATGAATGTAGCTCATATGGAGGCGGTGCGTCGAAAGACTCGTCAATTTCACTCTCAGTATCGCTCATGGCGCCGTACTGCTTTGTCGGTTTCTCTTGCTGGTTCGCCATGGTCTCGAGAATTGTTTGACGATGAAATTGTGCAGACTCTGTTCGTCAAGTACCAGCTTTTTGAGGTCCTTGCCAACACGACGAATGTCAGTGGCTTGGACTCTAAAACTTCCCCAGAAGGGTGTAGTCATGTTTCTCTAAGACGGTTTGATGGAGACACTAAGTTTGAACTACCGAAGCTATAGACTTCGCTCTCCTCGTTCCGCATTTGTGTACTCGGTCTGCCTCGTTTAAGATCGCTCCAGCTTGACCCCACCAGATTCTAGCATGACGTCTTGGCGAATTTTCTTCCAGTTGAGCCCAGCTAAGTCTCAATGCATTAGTTAATCATTACTATTAGGAGTGTTTGACGACCCAGAGTTAAGGGGCAATCGTCTTGGCATGATCTGTGTACGGGAAAGACGGTGCCGCTCAGCCCAACTTTCAGCCCTGCCGAGAGATATGATCTAAGGATTTAAGAAAGAGTACTATCCTTCTGGTGTGCTTTAATTTTGCACGAAATTGAATGACAACAGCGTGCTGCCAGTAAGAGGGATGAACAAGGTGAGTTCTTCATTCAATACAGTCAGGGAGTTGAGCAAATCAATGACAACCTATATTATTAGGGTTGTGTGATATACAGAAGTGGTCAATGAATCGAGGTTATACTGTTAAGATATAGGTCTCAATAGGTTCTAGGACTCTATCATTACTATCTTTAGTTTCATGGAAAATCACGGTACTCGGTTTCGCTACGCCATCTCAATCTTGCACGACGACAACTAGTGGGCACAATAGCATATCCAAATGAATATCAAAAGTCAGGCTGTATAGACAGACAACAATCTCAGTTCGACAAGAAGTTCCAGAGATCGGAATCACCAATGTCGAATAGGTCCAATAAAGAAACCCTTCAGCAATGGTGCACAATACTATTTATGGAGCGTTCCCAGTCCAGTATAGCTAGGGAAAATAAATTCTTAGCTTTAGGGTACAAAGTATATGACCTGAAATCATAGTCTAAACAACATAACTTGACTTTCTGATTTTATGCCCAAACCAACTTAACGAGAGAAAGGACTCTTCCTAAAATCATGACTCGCAGACCACCATCAGCCACGACTTCCCTCCCCGTCTCCAAGCTGTCATCGATGCTTGTGAGACATGTCTTCGATATGTAGTGGTCGATCTTGGATTTCTCGCATAAAGAGCGTCGAAACAACGCGAGTAGGCTAGCAATAAACCTCCAGGAATGGCCAAGCTTGCCTATCCCAAGTGATGATATCAGACTTTCAAAAAGTCCCACAAGGCGCCTTGACCTTTGGTCTCAACCAGCTGCTCTCCATCATCTGCCACGTTCATGCTCCGTAGCTCATCGTGGTTATGTTTAGTCATAAGCTCATAACCACCTTGGGGATTCGGTCTGAGTGTAAGATACTCGTATGACTGGTGCTTTTCTGCTCTTGCAACGAACTTCTTGCCGTTGTTGTGGCCGATGATGGTCCCCGATACGCAGTTGCGGAAACCGAGCCATCTGTCTTTCTCAATGCATTCCCAGTGGTAACCACCCTTGGGGTTCAGACCCTCGGCAAGCTTGAGAACACCACCGGCGAGAGTAATGATTTTATTCGTATCGCGCTGGCGAATAATGAAGTGAGCGCCAGGGTAAGGAACAGACTCGGTGTAGTCTGTGAGTATCTCTGTCGTAACGGTATATGTCGGGGTGGCGGGTCCGTCCATGGTGGATGATGTTGACATGGAGTCTATCAGGATGGAATCTATCAAGTCGTACTCTTTTCCCATGCTGGTCGGGCTGATGTTGCAAGTTGGATGAGTCGAACTTGTTGAAGTGAGGGACGGTGAGAGTTGGATGCCTCCACTTTGTTCCACGTCATCTGGGCTGCGGGAGGCCGACCAGTCATATCTTATCTCAAGCGCTGTGGCGATCACTTGAGCTGATGGACGACAGTGGTCGAGATTTCACTTTCAAGCACAAACAAGCAAAACGTTTTGCTTGCACTGAAACGGGAGACTCAAACACTCACAACTTCTTTTGCATCGAGCAAGTAAGTCACACCTCCTCGTGGGACGTATGTATGCTGTAAAGAACAATTTATCGAGCCTTGAAACAACTAGCAATTGATACCAGTCGACTGTTCACCAGTCGATATGAACATCCAACTGCTGGGTTCATTCTTTGGTTTGAGTGTGATATAAGGCTATCACCACACGGCATACTCTCAAGCCGCCTTTTAGCAAGCGTGAATCTCATCCTTCATTTGCAATAACTACAACAATTCATACAGGTACGGACTACAGCGCCTGGTATATCAATAGGCTCCATGTTTTCTGCAGAGAAGAATCATTGGCACAGTATCTTTATCGCTCCAAACAAGTCACGAATGCAATCAGACAATTGGCATCAATCACATACTGACGACTCATTAGTGACGAGTCAACCCTAGCCACAACCGATTGTAGAGTACATACCCTACACAGTTCCATGTCACAAGGTCCAGCTGGTCTCAACCTGAGCAATCGTCTCTCCGTATCTACATTCACATTCGCATAAAGAAACGTTCAGGCTTCACAGCCCAGCCCAGCCATGTCTCGTGTGATTGTAATCACAAACATCGTAACACAATGGCCTGGACCCTTCCACGTCTCAAACAAAGCCCATCCCATCCAACCTCACAACGCAGACACCCCTCCCCCCATGTCCATGTCACCGAATGTATCGTGGGCTTCACAAACGGTCCGTCGCCCGCCTCAGACTTTTGTGTCAAACAAGGTTAGGCGCTAATAAAATAAGATACAAAAGCCGTTGCTATCAAATCCATAGGTACTGACCCACGCCGCAGCATCCGGCCGGAAGAACGCCACAGCCCGTTCTAGACCGCGAAGATCGACAACTCTGTTCCGCCAAGAGGCTTTGTGGCTCAGGGCACGAGGACACGCAAACCCGTGGGCCTTTGAGGGCCTAGAACACCTATCTCGTGCTGATCATGGGTATTCCCGACCCGTTTCCAAGGAGACGTACAGAGCTTCAGTGCCCAATAAGGAGCTCCACGCCAAGTCTGGAACTTTCCGTGCCCATTGTAGATTGCCATTGGATGATTCGTATGTTCAGGTCTCTGGACGAAGGCGTAAAACGAAAAAGGTTCTTGAAGAATGAATGGCGAATGGCATTGCGCGTTGGCCTGTGCAGTCAGCCTAGGTCAGAGACATCCATGGCAATGGCTCTCAAAATTAGCCAGGTACACCCGACCGGCAATTGGTAGGGCCTCATTTGGAGCAACGTTGTATCAAATCTCGAGCTATTGGCAACGGTGTTTTCCGGAGGCGTAACATGGACCAAGGGGTAAGCGATTGACTCTCGGTTGAAGCCATATGCAGACGCCGCAGAGAAGAGCTCAGAAAGACGAAGTTGCGCCGAAATGTGCCTTTCCGTAAGGGTCTTTGTTGACCCGTGCTCAGATAGGTAGTTGCTAAGGTAAGGGAGGGACCTGTTTTCCTGGAGAGGAAACTCGGGTGAGCCAAGCCTTTGCGACGCATTCATTCTAGGTACCGGCATTTCCGGCACTCCATTATGACCTGATGGAACATGAAATGGAAATAACTAACTGACAGAATAACTGATCAGAATGTATGAGAGGGGTTTGTCATGGGGGGGGGAAGACCGCTTACCCCCCTGGGGGAAGGTAGGGTCATGTTCGTTCGTTCGTGGAGTCACGAATGAGTGCAATGCCGTGACTCCGAATGCACTCGAATCAAAAAGAAACAGGTGCATAGTGCTCAGTTACAATGCATCAAAGCGACCTTGACCGTAACAAGAAGACACAGACGGACGCATGCCAGAGCTTGGGCCAATGGACCCTTGGAAGATAATTAGAGTAGAGTACGGATAAAGTCAATGAATGTTCTAGATACGTAGCTATGAATAGATGTTCAGTTCAATAGCTTGAGCTTCCATTCCTCCCTCGTCTGACACAGCACTCCAAAACAAAGGGACCCTTCAGAAAAAGAGCTAAAGTGCCTTAGTACAGTAGGAGGCTGAGAAGAAAGACCCTTAATTTGTGTTAGAAAGCTTACTCGCTCCATAAATATTTCTTCAATCAGCCCTGACTGGAGATCACCGGACCCTGGTTTCGCGATATGTCCAGATTGAGATCCAAGCGCATGTGTTCTGGAAGGTTTCGATGTTGTCTCACGACGATGGATAAGCAATCCATCCGTCTATTAATCTGATTTTAATTTCCCTCAATGTTGGTAAGCTCCCTCTCTCTCTCTGGGGCTGCAATGTAACATGCGTTTGTGCTCGTGCCCAGTACTGTAAGCACTTATTGAGCTGGGGGCGGAATGACCAAACAGCGAAATAGGTAACTGTAATCAAATACGGTTGCAATGGCTGTAACGGATCTCAGAAGCACCTCATCCATCGTATGCAAAACACACGCTGCTCGTCTCACTTGGATGTCCAAGCGGGTCGATCAATCAAAGGGAATCAAAGCCCCCGCCACACCCCTAGCCAGAGAGAGATAAAATACGTAAAAAAGGGACCCTGCCAAGAGGTCAACAGAACGGGGTCACTTGGGAAGTCTAGAACTGAGTCGTCTTCAAGCAGACAGCGGCGTATTTCCTCACCAGAGCGGAAATGAGAAAGAAAGAGGTGGTTCAAGTCAGCAAGCAAGCATTAGACTCAGCCTGAGTGAGAGGATTGCCAAGCAAATTAGTGGTCGTCTGACAAAGAAAATAGTGAATCAAAGCAGTAAACCGTAAACCGTACAAGGGCATAACGTTAGGTTACCTAGCTGAAGGACAGCGCCATGCAACGAGGATGCCGCGGCATGAGATCCATTGATTACATTACTGTACAGTACAGACGGAACAGACGGGACAGAGTCGACAGACAGAACCTAGGAAGGGATCATCCGATGGGAAAAGGTGGCTTGACTCAATCCCTTACATGACTATGAATGGCTAATTGACTAATGAAGCTTCACCATACGCGTACATATGTAGGTACCCATACTACGACAAGCCCTGCTGGAGGCATTGGACGGATAAAGTAGACTAACAAGAACCATTCGTCGGAAGGGGAAAAAAGCCGCCCCTTGAAATCGCATCTTGATCACCACCCTGTAGAGCATCGAGAATTTATAAGATTAGCATGAGGCATGGGTGGTGCTGCACCTTGGTGGGTATCTCGATACTGTATTCCAGTGGCGGCTCCCTAGCTTTATCGGCCGGACAGGACCTCTTCCGGGCAGAGACATAACCAGCGGGCATCGAAGGTTTAGTAGAGGATCTCGATGTGGCACCATCACTTGACTTAAAAAGAAAGGTCCGGGTTCCAGATCGATCTGCAAAATCAACAAAGGGTCCTTTTTTATTACTGTAGCCACAGTAGCTTCATTTTCAACAACCGTGTTCCCATGTTTCCGTGTTAGCATATAATATCCATCTTCGATGCTATGAGTCAAAGGGAGATTGAGATGTTGATGTACCGTTCTATACTGACTGAACCGAACCTCTCAACGTTAGCGTATTTTGATCCATGGACGTGGGTGTGGATAATATGCCATTCTTTGTGGTTGCCCATCAATCCATCCGTCCATCCATCTCATGGGTAATTGTGGGTGTTTTATCCCATCCCACTGTCCACGAGGCCCCGTCAGCTATAAATGGTGGCCGTTTTATGTCCTCTAGTCCATAATCCCCGACAATACCGAGGTTTCTTGGAGCTCTCTCGCCCTTTTTTTTTTTTACTCTACCACTAAGTTTAGCCCTATCGGGTCCAGTTTAAAACGGATTCACATGGTGCATTGAACGGAGAAACCTGTCTTGTTTCCAGTTGATTAATTAGTGATCCGTCTTTAGAGGATCGAGATGGTCTAGACGGTACAGTATCGTACCATACCGCAGCATAAATAGATGGTTTGAAACTACTCTAATTAAAACTCCCACATCTCGATGTTGGTGATCCTGCTGCAACGAAACATGAAGCAGGTAAACAAATCCCACCAATGTTTCTTTTTAATTGTCCCACACCCATAATTGTCGTCGTCGTCGTTGGCAATGTCTCTGGTCCGCCTCGGGATGTGCTACTAGTTAATGTTTGCGTTTCGATTGAGATCGATCCCCCTGGCCTAGTTTTTATCCCCACATATGCTTCCACGGTGTCGGGAGGCGAATTGCTAAAGAATTGATCAACAATGATTGGCACTGATAGACAGAACATCTGTAAATCGAGACTATCAGTGACGGGTTCTGCGGACATCCGACTATCACGTTCCTCCAGTTCTATTGGTTGATCATCTCAACAAGAGAGACTCTGGATATCAACAAGTTCAAATTCCCACGTGGGAGCTTCGTAAGTATCGACGTCAGTTTCTTTTCACAGGCTCGTCCGTCGAAGTTGGCAGTTGGGCACAGCGAAACGGAGCACCTCCGTTAGTGCCTTGATTTGGGGATTGCATCATTGTCCAACGGCTTTTACAATTTGCATTGACGATGATGATGATAAGATGATAGCCACGATATTCATGAATGGGAAAAACATCCGCGATTCCTAGAGTCACTCACTAGACGATAAGCTATAGCGATCGAAATAGCCCTGTTTATCATGCCATGTTGGTCGATCACCGTTCGACTCTCTAGGGATCATGATGAGCCAGCCACAGGTGCACTGGATCCTGAGCTTACAGCAGTAATTCCATTAATATCAACTACCCTAGAAGAGAAAAGCAAGGGCGAGCCGGACGTGCTCCGGACTTTGAATGAAACCCCCAAAAAACAAAGAGCAAATCTTGATCCCAAAACATCCACCCCGAAGCATTTCGCGATGCCGATGTGAATCCCCCGATGTCGATGACACTTTCGTGTCATGCATACCCTCTGCCTTCCCCTGCCCTGTTCCCCCAAGTGCAATGTCGGACGCTACTGCACGGAGGAGTAGTGAGCCGTCTAACAGCGGACAACCGACAGCGGACAGCCGGCAGCTTGGATGGTTCATTCAATAGTTAGCGTAGAGGGGAGTCACGGATGGTCTTTTGGCACTGTTTTTAATGGTCTTGGCGACACTTGTTTTTCGTACAAGAACCAATCCGTGAAGCCGCAGCGGACAACATCGAGATATCTGCTATGCTACCCTGCAGATTTACCACCCCATGGATTTTTAAACTTTTGATGCCATGTCTGCTTTGCTGTTTTTGTCCTGCTTTTAACGTCTCAGTAGCATTTGAAAACAAAAAGGGATGCATAGCTCAGGTCGCAATGCATCAGCTGGTCAGGGAAAAAGAAAAGGAAACAGTCGAGAGTTACACGTTTACAATGAATGATGTGATATCCCCAGTCAGAAAGCATCACTTCTGTTGTCAGAAGCAGAATATCGACCACTAAACTACCTACAGAGGTTAACTAGTGGCGGCAGATTATTAACAAGATGGAAATTGCCTAGATATCTCCGTTATCGACGGAGCTGATCCGGACAAGGGTTCCTAATGGTTAGTCGATCATGAGACAGAATAGATGGAAGTGTTGGAAAAGAAAAGAAAAACCGTCTCTTTTTTTGGTTTCTGATCCAACCCCCCCGACCGATCTATTGTGGTGTGACCAAGAGTCTTTGGGCCCTGAAGATCGGAAATTGGGTGTGTCATCAAAGGAGGTCCCTAAGTGAGCTAGCTCCGTTTCGCCATCGACTTTCAAAACGACGGAACGGAATGTCGTTCCGTTATCGTACGTTATGCAGATGAGCTCCGTTTTGGATCTGATCAACACACCGTCCAACGAGGTATATGCTTATAGTGAAGATGTGGACTGTTCTTTTTTTGCATGTGTCAATCAAATTGCCGCCCAGCAACAGTAGGGGAGAGAGCCAGGTCCAGGCCTCTCTCTATTTGTGAGTCACGACGCCAGGGCACCCCTAAAAGCGAGGGGGGAAAAGGCGCCCGGCACTGATGGACAGGAGGAAGCCTGTAACTCACTTAATATTATCAACAACGTGGCCTCAACAATGAAACAAGACAACAAAGAGAAATCATGCAAATTTCGTATGCATGCTGGTCATTCATGTAGCATTTTTTCACAAATGCGGTATGCTCTCAATGGATGTGAACCAACAGAGGCTCTATTTCCAATGCTTAGCCTCTCGCTCAGAGCCCAATCCAACGGTTCAGGCTATCATGCAAGGACAGGGTTCTCGCTCATGTTCGTCGGTCAGAACAGACCTTTCAAAATTAAGGGTCCATCTTGACTCTTTATTACCTCGGTCAACAGACATCTCATCCAGTCAGATAACTGGTTTCATACTTCAATTGGATCCAGTCTGCACACACGGTAGGGCAACTCTAAAGACCGACGTCGGTTACAGCAGTTCTGCAAAGATTGACGAGGTAAAGAAAAAAAAAAAAGATCCGAAGTGTCGGGTACGTGCTGTCTGTCAAACATCCGACCCAGTCTGAGGGTGGATATTTAGGGATCGCTACGGGATACTCAGCCTCTCTCTACCTCTACAGGACATGCTTGCTTGCCTTGCTAACCTAACTAGCTGGGATTCTGTTGTTCATTTGTGTTTGACGTTGCATTGAGATTGAGGCTTGTAAGTGACATCCATCCAATGGCGCTTGGAGCGAGTTCCCTTTAGGAGCAAACTCTGCACAATTGCAACTCGACAATTGCTTGGCAGCGTCTAACGACAGCTCGGTCAGATGTTTCTCACCTTCTGTTCGTTGACGTAGGTACTCATGCCTGTCAAATTGTGCACATGGAGTAGGGTCCCCTCTCTGTCTCTGTCTCTCTCTGTTTGGCGTCAGCGGTTTCCGTGAAACCCGCTTGAGGCTCAAAACAAAAAGAGAGTCTCCATCCGCGGATCCCCTCTTTAAACAAATGATTGATTACATAGGTAGGTATCAAGTACCACATTGTTTTTCTGCCTGCGCTGCCTCCGCTCGATGCGAACAACTTGTCTTTGTTCAGTTAAATGTGATAGATAAGATGCTTATATCGTCAATTGATTACATGCAGTGCAGAGTAAGTAATTGCGCGGCTTCTCGGCGCGGATTGTAGGATGGACCGACCATTCACTATCAAGGTTTCATGCCGCAAAAGCCGTAAAGTCCCATTCTAATTCTAGCTTCAAAAGACGGATGCAATACCGATATCAGGCAACCCTTTTTTACTTTTGCTCTTGCGGGCGTATGTAAGCATTCATCCCATCAGCCATGTCTAGTACAGTAACACGAGACGATAGCTATTTAATACGCAACCATTTTTAACGTTTGACCCCTGTGCCTGAACCCTGAACCTCGCTGGGCTGAGCTGGCTGATCCGGGGTTCGATTTAACGGTGAATCCCCAACTCACAACAAAAAACGTGAGGCGGACGACGGGCATGATTGCAATTCACCACCGTGCTTGTAGAAATTGACTCATCTTGCTAGAGCAACACAGGACAACTCATCAATTGGCCCAAGCCACCGTAAACATCCGTGATACAGGGTCTTCTTTCCTTCTTTTTCATCCCCCCCCTGGCACGGACTTGCTTGTTGACCGTTCATTCAATATGAGACTCTGCAATCTAATTTGCAGACGACGGAAGAGAGAGAAAAGGCCTCCGTTGAGCAAGGGATAACCCCGTTAAACGCCCGCTCCGGAAGCCAGCCCTAGGCAACGATTGTTGATTGACAGCAGGAATAATGTTTTGCTTTTTCGTCTGCTGTGCGACTACAGGACTGTACTGTCACTGTCCATGCAGGGCTGGCTGCTGGCTGCTGGCGCCTCCCGAGACCGCCGTACTACAGCATCTACCGTACTTCCTGTATGTAGCCGTGGCACATGTACATGCTGTATGTACTGTAATTTGTACTAACCTTTCTTTGCACGCCGCTGTGCCCCCCGTCGTCGTCGTGGTCGTCGTAAGCAGTTTCGGGGAGCTGGAGTCTGCCGTAAGTAAGATAGATGGGATATTGCAGCGCAGTAGCAGGCATGTCCGAGACAGGCAGACAGATGGCTTCAGCCAGCCTCTCAACAAGGACGAATTGGGAGACATCCATCGTGATCATAATCACGGGCGTCGCAGGGGATAGAAGAGTCACAGTATCAAAAATACCATCAATCAGATACTTGCAGCATGATACCGTCTCTCACTCAATACTACTCCAAACGACTGGCTGATATCAACATGATGCTACTAAAATCACAAGCCAAACACAAGTCCCGTCTCACCATTTGCGAATTGCTAAGCAAACCCCGGTTGATCGCATAAACGGGATCACAGTACTGTACCAGATAGAAAACGGAGCGATTGGGTTTTGACAAATCGAACGGGGGTTACGGAGCGAGAGCCCAAAACTGGGGATCGAATTGGGTCTTACGGGCTTCGCCTGATCAACAAAAGAACTGACGTTGCATCGGGCCAAGCAGAAGCCCAGAAGCCCAGAAGCCCAGCCCAGCCAGAGCACAGCAGAGCCCACACCCCCTCTTGGTTCTGTTCTTCTTTCTCCGTTTTCTCCAAAACGGATGGAATTTTACTGCACTGCACTGCACACTGCAGGACTTGCTGCTGCAGCACGTACAGTAACTCATAAGGTGAATGCCAAGCCTCAAGCCAAGACGTAACATTCCAAATGTGAAAAGTTACAGTAGTTGGTCGGAAGATTCCTTCAGAGACATAAACGCCCGCTTGTGTTCTTTTTTGTCTGTGTCTTGTGATACGGGCATTTGCCGTGCCGTCTCGTCTTGTCTTATCCCCCCGGCCTGCCTGCTTGCTGGGTGCCTAGAGGAAGAAGAAGGGACCTAGTTTATTAGCAGTCATTTTAGGGGAGTGTGTGTGCTCTCTCCGTTTCGCTCGTATGCTTGGCGCGTGTCCTGGGGGCCCTGGCCTGGCTGAGATTTTGGATTCTGTCGTTGCCGATCCTTACTCCTCAAGCACGCCGTCTAGCCAAGACACCTTCGATGGGCAAGAATGGCCATCGTCGATCCCCAAAGGTCTGCTTCGTCTTCCTCTCCAGCAATGAGCACGACTGTTATGTGACCTACGTAGCCTGAAAAACCACACGCACACACACACACACCAAACTGAGACGTGCAATTGTGTGCCCTGTTTCTCTCTCTTACGCTTACTAGATGTAATGCAGACAGTACAGTACAGTGGTAAGTGGACTTTTCTAGATTCACTATTTTGATAAAAAGGTCGTGTCACCCCCCGGAATCGTAGTTTGAATCAAGAACCTACCTTTGCACATCCATCAATTTCCATCGGATAAACGAACGACAATAAGACGACTCGCTCGACTCGATACGACGACATATTCCTGGCACGCTCTAGAACTCTCGCTCATAAACCGCAAGGACTCCTCTCATCTCTCCTCCACAGCCAACCGGAATAAGCCTCAGCCACCTGCCAGAGCTGTGTTACCGTACCGTATCTTACCGTATCCTTTACCGTTTCCGTGGAAGCAGGCATACGCATCTCCACTGTCCAGAAATCGAAACTGAACAAGAAGCCCTGTCCTGCTGGGCCTCCACCATTTTTTGTTCCACACACACCCTCCCCACCCCTGGACTCTCACGTCTCTTTTTTTTTTTTGCTCAAGGCTCCAGAAGCCTAGACTAGCCCAAGAGACAGAGACAAGACCCCCCCTGGTCAACTTCTCATCCTTCTTAAACTAGCACCCATCCCCTTGAAAACCAAGCCCGGGCGAAGTAAACCAGGACCAGAAGTACAAAGCGCCAGCACATCCCCATCCACTTGAAACAAACAGAAAAAGGCTTTAGCTTCCTTGCTTGTACTCCCATCTTCCCTTGTACAACCAAATCTCCTTTGGACCTTGCAAGCTTGACTCTAAAAAAGAACAACTACCTACTACTACATCTATATATTCACACAACCCACCACACATATCATACCTCTCTTCTCCTCTCTCTCTCTCATCATGTCTTCCAGACCTTCAAGCCACCACTTTGGATCAAACAGCTCAACATCATCATCTCGCTCATCATCATCCTCCTCTTCCGACTCGGGTTACAGACACAGCATGGACGCAATCGCTCTCCCAATCGCCTCGGTCGAGGTTGTTCGCTGCATGCGATGCGCTCGCTCCGTCGAGGCTACTTCCACCGACGACGTCAGCACAATGGGCATGGTCCGCATTGCTCACAACCTCTACTACTGCGAACGTTGCGCAAAGATGGTCGGCTACAAATAAATGGATAGCGTCGACTGCAAGACAAATGCTTGAAAACGAGTTCGAAAACAAACAGCACACAAAAGTTTACCGTCGACACTGGCTTCCAGCTTCTTATTTTCTTCTTTCTTGGTGGAGGGAAACAAATCATCAACCAACACAGCAAGCAGCATAGCATTGCGACAAATCATCTCTTGGACTTGAGGACAGGATGCATCAACATACGGCCTCAACATTGCCGCATCAACGACATCCCGCACCCTCCGTCATGGACATTGGGCAGCCCCCTCGGCAGCTCAACGCAAGAGAACAAAGCCTATTCATCGCCGCCAAAGCAGAATGTACACGACCACAACCTGCACCTGGACGATAAAAAAAAACATTGGGCACACTCTTGACGCAAAATCTCCTCCACGATACCAAATCAACAGCCACGACCCTTATTCCTCACCATTGCAAGGCCATTCAAGAACCCTAAAAAGGGACTTCCACTGAAGGTTCAGGGCATTCGAGTGATTGGGCGCGGCGTGTCCGGGATCAACAACGGGACCCCCGTCAGCTCCCGGATCAGCACAGCACAGCCTACCAGCTTTCTTAGCTGTTGCAGATTTGGAGCACATCACACTCAGACCAGACCAGATCAGATCAGATCAACACCCTTCTGAGAAAAAGGAGCGAGCACATCACTGCCTTTTGTGAAATACCACTGAAAGCTTTGTTCGCTTCTTATTTCTCTTTTCATGTTCATGATGACTTTTTTTACTCTTTTTTTTTCTTCTTATTCTTAACGACTTTGATCAATCATCATGTATATGGAGTTTTTCTTTGGGATGGGAATTGTAACATTTCTTATTATATACCTCTAGGGATACCCTCTGTTTGACTATCTGGCGGGCGCATTTTGGAAACGGCCTTTTCTTGTTGTATTATCATCATTTGTATGTATCGTCGTGGAACAGAGAACACGCACAGAGAGACCACGGCCTGGTGCCTGGCGAATGCCGATTGGACAGTATTTTATTTATTCATGATAATTTATTCATCTATGTTTCCATCACATCATTGCAATTTATCAGATCATGATCATGTCTTGGACCAATGTTAAGTGAATGTAGTCTGTGCATTGCATATTTAACCATGTCGTCGGTTGGTCCTTTTACGTTCAACACCTGACCTGACCTATCCTATCCTGTCCTGTTCTGACCTCAGTGCTGTCACTAAAATACGCTCTCCGCGCTACGCTCACGAGCCGCTTCTGCCTCTCTCCGCTTTGCATGGCTAGCATGCGTTCAAAAATGTCTTGGACCAGGGTCAGTGATGTAACCATTGGCTCTTTCTCGCATTCAGAACGTTGAAATTCCATTTTTACGACCCTCTCCATAACCAATGGCCGATAAACTCCAACTGCACCCAGTCCAACTCGACCATGTTGGCGCCGAGGCTCGCAAACCCAGCCACTGACGTCTAAAGGCCCCATCTTGTTGCTACTGTTGTATGGGATTCTCTATGCCAAGCCGTGGAGATTGTGCATGCGGTAGACAGACAGACAGATGGGCAACGTCGCATGTAAAAACTTCAACCGGGCTAGACGCGATATTCCGTCTTTTGGTTGATGGGGTCTAATAAAGTCTGGCTGGATTCATTCATTCATAGAGTGGAATCGAAGTGGAATGGAATGGAGGGGTTTGGCTGGCATGTCTCGTATCAGTTCAGTTCATTTTGTCTCACTTCCAGTCATGTCTTATTCCCGTGGCTTGTCCATGTCCTTGCCCTTCTTTTTTTTTCGCCTCCCCCTTTCTGCTGTTACCGTTTTTGCTCCTTCGTCTTGATTCTCCAGGTTTTTAATCCCGGACATGGTCTGGTCTGGACTGGACTGGACTGGGGTTCTTGAAATTTCCCTCGGTTGTTAGGGTTCCAGTCTCCCAATACAAGAAAGAGAGAAAGAAAAAAAAAAGACATGAGGCATATCCACTCCTCGGTTTACTTGCTTCATTCTGCTGGATTTTGGTGGAGCCCTCGCTTGGTAGTTGCAGTAACAGCAATTTTTTATTCTTTTTCCTTCGTCCGCCTTGGTTTTTTTTCTGTCTCCTTCATTTGAGGCTATTCCCACCTGTCCCACTTGGTTGTGCGTGAGAGCCTAGGCTAGAAAAAGCTCATTGTCTCGGAGATACGTGGAGGATTACGACTACTTGACATGGATATGGGACGCCAACGCCAGGTCAACAACTAGGACAAGAAGATGTTATCTGTTGCACAGCTTACATGCAGATCAGAGGAATTGGGCTGGGCCATTGCATAAACTCTACGTAATGCCTGCCTATACCCGTCAGGTAATGACATTGGAGATGTTGAAAACAGCTGCAGCCAGAGCCAAAGCCAAAACCCAGCTAACCATTAATTCAAAGTCAATTCGAGTGTGTGTGTAGCTTACCTAGCTATAGCATACTTATTAATAAAAGACGCTTCTGCAAGCCATGTCTAGCCTACCTACAGTGCCTAAGCTAACTCTTTGTTATGTACATATTTTTCGCTTTTGTTCACGACTCGCTCACTCCCACCCTGTCCCCTCGATTTACTACCCCGGCTTACCTACAAGTCTGGCTCACGGTAGTTGAGTTTGAAGCAGCGATATGGAGAGTTTTGAGAGGCTAATGTGCGAGTTTCCCCTCATTCAGTCACGGAGTCCGACCCAAACCAACCCCTCCTCCATTTCACTCTGCGCGCGGCGCGCCTGCAAGGAATCCAACCTAAGTTTTGGGCTTTCGCGGCAGTTGGAGGGGCAGTCAAATAAATTTATTAGGCTACCCGACTTACCTATTAAAGCGATTTCTTTCGAGACTTGCAGTAGCAAAAGTGCAATGCGGGAGACGGGTTGGCTGGGCATTGGAATGCGTTAGTTACATGGGCTTGTCTCGTTTGTGTAGCATAATAGTAACTGTGCCGTCCCGTCCGTTATCCTTCACTTCAGATGCAGGTCTAGACTACTTGTTGCAGAGGGGAAAACAAAGATAGAAAAGATGGCGCTGGTGGCTTGATGGGCATCAATGCCGGAACAAACAACCCGAGAGCACTGTAATGAATGATCGTCCACTCTCAATCCCATTCTCGACATAATACTCCTCGTCGTCGTTGCCAGTGCCTGAATCGTACGTCTAATATGTACGATTATGTAGATACCTGCGGATACAGTAGACTATTTTGCAAGTCCAAGTCCCGTGCCAAGCTTGGTTTCCTGCTACGTTCCTTGCTTAAGTCATTGCCCGGAGCCATCCAACGTAAACCAAGCTCGAAATAGCATCTTCGGCCCGCGGGGTAGCATCGAAACCGGGGGTTTTCACACAAGCTTCATCCAAGTCAAGAACTTGCAGGGTCTGTATCTAATAACTAACGGACCTCTGACCTCAATTCAGGTCCAATAGCTGACATGCATTGTAACCGTGCCTGTCTGAGAGTTGCGGCTGTGGTTGCTTACTATATGAGACTAATGTCGTTTGTTGAGATGCGAATTTGTCTTGGCAATATTCTGTCATAGCTTACTTAGTAGGCCATCAGGAACAGAAGCCCTTCCTTATCTTAGTACCTATCACATCACACTGAATGCATGTCTCTCTGCCTGTCTTGGACCAAAAATTAGAAAGAGACTGGTCAAACTGGGCTGTAAGACAAACAGAACGGAAGCTTCTTCACCCGTGATTAGAGATTGCTACGCTCGTCGGTTTAGATCCGACTCCCCGAGCTTGAGTTCAAACCTTGGCTCGGCATCCCTTCCCGTTATACGACGGTATTAACGGACTTGATGATGATGATGATTAAGCTAGAGAGATAACCAACATGCCGAGCCCGGCCCGCCCCATGCCATGCTATGTTAACCATGGAATTGGATATATGAAAATTGTGTTCCAGGGCCGGTAGGGTCGGATTAAGCTCAACAAGTCCGCCAGAGCCGCCCTAAGACCGCCGGTGCCTAGATGAGGTCCATACGCAACAAAGCTGCCGAATTTCCGTTGCGTTGCGCAGTGTTCATGTCATTCCATCGCTTCCGTTATGATGCTATTGCCGTCATCTTGACTTTCACTGTCATCCTCGCCCTCACTCACCCTCAGTTTTGCGTCTTCAATTCACTACGACAACCAACGTTGAGGTCTTTTTCTTCCAAGTCGGTCAGCAAGAGCAGCAGCTTCGGTCTCACACACCCCCTCATAAAAGGCTACCCATTGGTGACACAAAAACCGCTGTATCTAACCTGAAATAAACAGCCCGCCAGACGGACTACAGCCCCGGTGTCATGACGCACCCCAACGCCTGTACGTAGGGGATTGTTTTAGCTCGTCCCAAGGGATGACGTTTGCTCATGCGTCAAGGGTTCTTTTTGTCTTGCCCTTGATGTCACAGGCGGGTTTAGGTGACAGGAACCACACCGCAGAATAGAGCCAGACATCTAGAGGAGGGGAGGGGGGAGAAATGGAGGAGAACAAATTAAAGAAAGAAAGAGAGAAAGAAAGAAATTAATGACAAGAATGATTGAACCACCGAGTCGGAAAATTATGGGCTGCGAGGTGGTTTCCCAGTGGAGAAATGAAACGGGAGATCATCAAAGAATTGTACATATCTTCAGTTTTGAGCCTCGTTGGAAGATCGATATCGATCTCGAATAAAAGAACAAATGTTTATCTTGTATGTACAATAATGTCAAAAATAGTAAACTGTTTCCCTGCTTCGTATACAGACCAACAAAATCAGGGGTTCCTCTTTTCCCTCTCCGCGCAATTCCCCCTTGTACACACCACTACAGCCTGCATGTTTCCCGCCAAAAGACCCTGCGAATGCCTTCACTCGGGCACGCGTACAAGATAGAGACAAGGTAGGGGACCCACGCCTCTTTCGTCATCCCGCACACTGACCTCATCGTGCAGCCCCACGACTCGCTCCATTCGCTCCATGTCGCACACAGAAATAAAACACGAAAAACAAGGCGGTCTATAAAAAACATCAGAAACAGGCGGGACAAGGGGGGGCGTGACGTCGCTTACCCAGGAACCGTTTCGAGGTATCTGACAGCTCAGGGTTTGAAGCAAAACGGTGCACCAAGAAGGAAAAGTTCAAGAGGCGTGTGCGCCATGTGAGATCCGAGATGCAAGATGATGCAGATGTTAATCAAGGACCCTTTTTCTGACGGGCAAAACGGTCATCTTCAGCTTAATTGCGGTGGTTATAGGGCTGTCCTTTGCCATCTTGGCGGTCAATCAAGGATGCTTCTGCATTGTTTCTAAGAATATTCCATTCCAGCCACCGAGATACCTTTCTCTCGATTACATACACACTGAGAGGTCTCATCTATACAGTACAGTATCCTTCCTTACATGCATTTCCATGCCAAGGCTATGTCCCAACGCCTTACTCCTAATCTAGTTCCTACAATCAGAATTACAATGTCTTATCCGAGCCTCATATTCATATAACCAATAACCGTAGCGCAGAACATCAAGGCTATCAACCCTCCATTCTCGCGTCTGTCTCCTTGCCCAAGTTCTTTAGCAGAAAACTACGCTTAAAGTACTCGTTGGGATGGACAATAGTCTCGAGCTGTGATTGAGTCATGACGCCCTCGTCCTTGGCCTTTTTGATCTCTTGTTTGTGCAGATGCTCGAATACGCTGGCATAGTTAGTACATGTAGACACAGCATTACCAGACAAGAACTTACCGATTGCACGCCATGTGGAACTTCTGCTTATCCTTATCCTCCTTAACGCCCTGAAGAACAGAACGGTCATTGACGCCCATCGCTTGCACGAGTGCCGATAGATTCTCCAAGTTGAAGTGTCGGTACGGGCATCCATGGGCCTCGCCGGGGCCAGGTGGGTGTTCCGTGAGGATCTTCTGACAGCTGAACGGACTGTAACCACCTCCTCTTCGGTTGGAGTCACCTCCAACATCGCCATATACGTGACGAATATTGTAGCGGTACTCTTTGTTAAACTTATCATCTGTCATCTTGTTGAAGCTCTTTCTCCAAAACACGAGACACTCCTCCAGGTTAAGACCGATGCCCTTGAGGAAGAGCGAGTATTGTAGTCGACCAAAGTGCTTGAGATGGGCATCTCGACGCAGTGAGCGATGTAGGTGCGACATGCAAGCCGGGAAATGCTGAGACAGGTTGTCGACGTTGGCGGCGCTGATTTCAGCGCCAGGCACTGCGGCTGTGCTCGACATATACGAAGCGTCGGGGGTGATGAAGTTCTTGGAAAGATGGTTGAGGATGGGCGTAAGTCGGTCGTCCTCATCGAGTCGAGGAAGGGCACGGGCAGTCAACTATTCATAGTCAGTCAATACTCAGGTCGCCCGCCATAATTCGGGTCATCATACCTCGAGTTGTCGTTCCAAGCGCGAGGTGAACTCCGAAATCACCATACCAGCCTGCTCCCGACCAGGCACGAACGCCTTTCCAGCCTTGAGGAACACTCTTCGGCTCTCAATGAGATCAGGAACTCGCTCCCAGTCCACCTTGAACCAGGTGTCATCATCGTTCTCGCCCTTTCTGTTATTAGTAAAGGCAGCTAGCTCGGCAGCATACTCCCTCCTATCCTCCTCTGTCACATCCTCACACCAGTCCAGGCCAAGGGTCTTGACAAAAGCTGATCGTTCCGCAAGATCATCGTCGTTGAGTCGCAGACGGAAAAGCATCGTCTCAACACGGGTGAACCGACGGCGCAGGTCCTCGGTGGACGAAAAAGCTAGTCGTAGAATGAAGTGACTGTAATGGTCTTTCTGTCGCTGTTCAAAGAGCTTCTTTGAGCTCGAACTATTGGCCTCGAGGTTCAAATGTTGCTTGAGAATGGGCTTCATGTGGGTTGCTATCTCAGCGGGTGTCTTGTTGCGAAAGGCGCATGCTTCGAGTTCAGCGAGAACTGTCGAGAATTAGATGTGTCGCTTGTTATTGTGCGATAATATATTGCCTACCTCGAAGTCGATCGATAGCCCATTGCTCGAATTGCTCAAGGGTGATATCGGCTGTGGGAGGATCCGTGTAAAAGTTGAGGCGATAGGGATAGTCGAGGTCCTTATATGTAGGTGAAGCAAACTGCTTCTTGCGGTGGTCGACAACGTTGCGCCGTTTAGGGTCAATTCGGTTGAAGTCTTGCCGCAACATGATGCCAGTGTCGATGCCAATGTCGTTGGAGTGCCTGTATTATGTTATGTGAAGATGAAATTACGGACAAGGAGTGAAAGAATGGTAGGCGTAAAGTGGGAGACGCGACTCTACGCGTCTGGCGTCGCGGGGCGGTAGGTAATTAAGAGGTTCTGAGCCAATCATAGTTCGCAACAAGGCATAGGGTGTTCCCCAGGTGATGTTGGTTGGGTTGGCCTATGGGCCCGCCCACTGAACCTGATGATACCATAATAGAAAGTTATTCTAAAACGGCATCGTTCAGTTTATGCCATGCCAGTCAAATTAAGAAATAGACCTGGGCCATTAGAGCCTGTTGCCTGCTCTCGTACCACGCCGTTTAGAACCCCGCCAACTGTAAGTTCCTGGCCTCTAGATACATACAATGGAACGAATCAGTTGGAAACTTACCGCAACCAGCTCAAGATGAACTTCGGCTCAAACTCGTCCCTACTATTGACATTGCCCCCAGAGATCCTTACCATGATCTTCGAACAAGCCCCACTGGTGGACAAGGTTATGCTAGCCATGAGCTGTAAGGCGATGCTCGCCATTGGGAGGCTGTGTAACCTGTCAGCCCCTGAACGAAGATACCACGGCGCACCTTGGAGCTTAAAAGGCGTTGATGAACCATCGGGGCTTTGCTCGTGTCTGCATATGGAGGAACTCCTTGGTAGGTTTCGGCCACGAGACGTTCATGGTCGGCCAAGTCGTGCATGGAGTTGGTGTGTAGACTGCAGCATGTTTCGCCCGACAAGACGAGGATGGTGGACCAATGAAATTAAGAAAACCTGTACTGAAAGGCAACTGCATTGTGCTGGTCCGGCTATCTATTGGTATAGTCGCGGACTCAAGAGGCAATGCCCATGTTGCTGGCTGCGTGAGAATGAATGGGACAAGTCCAAGGATCTAGATCACATATAAATTGAGACAAGAAGTTCCTGAACAGTCAAGTCCGGTAATCCAAAGATTTTTAAACATAACCACGATGTTGCAGTCCATTTGTAGATATCAATGGATGGAGATATAAGAGTCTCGTGGTTACTTACTTGCAGTTGGCGGCCCCCGCTTTCAACCGCCTGCAGATTCCTAACTTTCTCCACACAACCCACACCAGGTTCGCCCAATAGCTATGTGACACTGTCGTAGGAGCATACATGTCTACAACAACTTTACGAATTGTCGCCAATCCATTCTGACTTTCCTTCAACAATTTTGCTTCGTTTCCTACTTCTTTACAAACCCATCTTCATGTCAATGCCGTCTAAATTCCTTCGAAATTCGTGGGCGTGTCCTCCATGAGCCATCAAGCTGCAACCATGTCAAGTCCAATCAACATCCCTACACAAGCTCCCTACCGCCCACAATCGCCATGGAATTCCTCGCCGTTCCCAGAGGATGAAAGTCCATACATGGGCTATACTGAAATATTCGAAAAGTAAGTAGATTTAAGCTGTTCAACGGTGTATCGGTTGCATTTTTAACAATCTAGTGGCCATGTTTACCGCGCAGTGTCTTCTGGCTCCGGTAGATTTGTCGCGGTCGGGTCACAGAGTTCATTGCCCTTCCTGTCCTTCGCCGTCGAAAAAGAAAGGTCAAGTAATACCATCACCATCAAATTCAGAAGCAGAGATCTCAAGCAAGTCATCTGCCAAGTTCTGGGGTACAGGATTGTTCCGCCCTTGCAACTTACGCTCTACATAGGTCAAATTCTACAACATTATGATGGCCTGCGGGCCGAGTTAGACTCTCTGGTACATCGCAATCCATACAGCGATATAGCTAAGGAGATGCGCTTGCTTATTGATGACCTATTGCTTGAGCGGTCTCTTTACGATGGGTTCAACATGGGTCGACTACGCCAGCGAGGCATCATTACTCCCGCCCTTCTCCGAGACATCCACCAGCGAAACATGGACCTCGGAGTACACGACCTTGAGGAATGCTTTCGACTCGGAGAGACCAGCGAAGAGGAGGCTAAGGAGTACCTGGAGACCCAAAATGCCCAGATCGACAAACTTGCACGAACGGGCGACTTGGACCTTCTTAGTGGTTTCTGCGAACCTCTTCTGCGATCCAACGATATCAAGGTCGTCTACAACTCTGGTCTTCTTTATCAGATTCTTGACAAGGGATTCTTGGATATATACGTGTACATCTTAAACCTTGTTGAACGGACACGGTCGATGGACGGAGACATGCCGAGCCCTGATCACTCCGATATAACGTACGATCCACTCTGCGTTGCCATCCGTCTCGGCCACTGTCCTGCTGTTCGCGCCTTGATTCTTAACAAACGCGACAACTTTGAAGGATACATCGAAGATGCTCCCGGCCATAGCAGCCGCGTCTTTACGCCTCTCCTAGCTGCAATTCTATGGCAACAAGTCGATATAATTCGTCTGTTGCTACAAGGGGCGCCTCTATACAATTCACCATCTGAGTTGGTCAAAGCCAACAACTTTGCAATGGAAATGGGCTTCACGGGTATCTTGAAAGTCCTGGCAGACCTACCGAAACCGAATACTTCATCTCACGCGGCTATGAGCGCCAAGTACCCAGTACCAAAGGCCCCTCAGTTCTTACCTACAGGTAGATTTTCACCCCATCAAACGTCGATCTCCCGTCGCCCAGGCGGCGACAGCAACATATCGGGTATCAGTAGTGCTTTATGTGGCTCATGGCAAGAACAGACGGCGCAGATCACTTCTGAACCTTTCGGGCCTCATCCAACTAGGCCCATGATGTCCTCCGTGGCAGTCTCCTCTCCAGCAGCGCCAGAATTTTACATTTCACCCCAAGATCTTTCAATTTCTCAAATTATGTCGCCTGTCTTGTCGCCCCCATTTGATCCCCCACCTGTACCAAGTGCTCAAGCGTGGCCCTCTCAGGACCCCTACAGGACCGCTCAAGAATTGCCTGCAAGGCCGATGCTCCTGGATTATACCCGCAGCTACAAACATAGAAGCTATCTGGGACACTCCTCTATGCTTCGATTGCAGCGAAGCTGTAGGGCAGTTGAAGAATTTTGCGATCAACGTGGCCATGTGGGAGATTATGGTATCATTCGAGATCATTGCACAAAACCCACGAGCGTTTACAAATCGGGGCTCAATCATTTAAGGAATATCTTAAGAGACCAGACACCAACTGGACTCGCCTCCATTCTCCAAGCCCTTCTAGTCGCGGACGCGTTGATCTGCCAGCTTCCAGACAGTAGAGAACGAGACATTGAGTAAGTATCAAATCGACTACACTTGATGCTGACTAGCTAATGGAATATAGATTCACTCAGGATCTATATCGGTGGAAGGTTGTGACCCTCGAACGAGAACTGGACATGGATATGTTCGACGAGCTTGTCTGCGTCATTTGGGAGACCGAGCATCTACCACAGAACATACTACCAGGGTCTAAAGAAGACCTTATGCGGTTCGGTGAGTTAGCAAAGGATCTTGTTTCGGCCACTTATATCAGGCCTCCTGACCCGAAGCCCATCGGCACTCGGATGCGGGCTATACAGCGGAAAATGCAGGGTCACTACCAGGGCTCTCGAAATGCCGATATAGTGTCGCTACCAGGCTCAGAATTTGCAACTGAAAGGGGAGGCACCGTGCCCGATATACAAGTTGTTGACCCTAAGGTAGTCGTTCTATTACAATCTGTGGCTCTCAATGTTCTGTTTGCTACTTCGTCAGGTAAGTCGTCTGCACTCCATGATCGCAGCTGCTTGGGTTGACAATTTTCCAGCGATACAAGACGTTGAGGACAGTGACTCACTGCAACACTTATTTGGAGCACCCGCAAGCATCAGTCGGTCAACAGCGATAGTTGAGGATTATCTCAGCTTCAATGGAAAGCACTTTGCTTCTTATGACTCTGGTATTGGGATGGAAAATTCCCTCGAAAACCCAACAAGCCTATGGACGTTGGCCACAAAAGGTACTGGTCCTTGGTTCTATATTACGCTTCCCGTTTTAATAATTCGTAGATACTCGTATATCTCGCGAGTCTCTGGGCCAGAGTTTAGAGGCTCAGGGCGCCGTACATTTGGATCCAGTCCTGTTGAGCTTCGAAAACAACAGCCTGATACTCCCTGAACAGCAGGAAACAGGCCCGCCTTTCGGCGACATCTTGCCTCCTCTAACGCAGGACGCGGCCATGATGTTTTTCGAGACACAGCAGTCAGGAGCGTCGGCCCAAAGAACCCAATCAGAGAACGTTCAGACGATGCCGAGCAAAGCAGATCGGCTGAGTGAAACACCGAACCCCCAACAAGAGTGCTCAACTAAAACGGCCAACATAAGCTGCAAATGTGGCAAAGTTTTCTCTAGTAAGTCGAACCTCGGTAAGCACGAGCGTACTGCGTGCCCAAAAAGGGTTATTGTTAAATTGCCCTGCCGGTTTTCTCACATGGGATGCGAGAATAAGTCCAGCACAAAGTGGAATCGGGAAACCCATGAGAAGTATTGGTGCAGCTTTAACCCCAATCGGGAGCGAAAAGTTCAAGAAGGAAAGCTACTGTATGATGTTTAATGACATGATTTGAAGGAATGGAGTCTGGCCAGTCTTGAATACACGGGCAGAGGTTGACTGACTTGGGCGTTAAAAACGCCATCTGCATTTTTTGATGAATGACGCCTTTGCGATAGCTGCGATTGAATGATGAGTACATTTGCATACAGGTATGTAGCCTGTTAATGAGAGTGGTGACGGACATGGTTCCACTAACCAATCTGAAGAATCTCTCATGGGTGATCCAGGGACAGAATACAAGGGGGCTGTGCCAGCTTCTCTGACTTCAGCTCTTTCGGAGCTATTACCTACTGTGACCTGACTGTCTTGTGCCCAATGCCCTGTTGCATTGTAGGGGGATAACAAGGTATTCGGAGACTTTCTGCTGCCCAAATACATCAAGACTGAAGACGCCCCATGGGTTCGACTCGGCCGAAGGCTGGAGGTTCGGTACCGCAGAAGAACGAATAGAGGGTGAGGCCCCCCGTGACGGCCTGGGGTACGGGCCACCTAGCGGATTGAAGAAGCGTTGGAAGTGGAGTGGGCTCGGGTCGGGCACTAGGTAGACTACTGACTGGGGTGCCCCAAAGACAGAGACATGGACTTGACCGAGTTAATCTCTGTAAGGCTGAAAAGATGGATCGACAAGACTGTACATCTACATAAGACACAAAACGTGACATGAACATATAGGTATGAAACACACTCAGTATCTAAGCACAGCAACACTCACCATACATACCTAAGTATATGGACTCGCAGATTCATAAAACAAATCGGAGCAGGATCAAATGACTCAACATCCATGGGCGGGTAAGAAATAAGCACAAGACAGGTACCACAACGCTAAATCATCGCAAGGCATATTTGATTTACAGGCGGGGGGGTCCTCAAGACATGAATGACATGGGTGATTCAAATTCAATAAACAGCCCCCTCCGCAGAAACGCCTTTCAGTATTAGAACAGTCTTTGACACCACCCACTGCTACTACCCCTACACACTCTCTCTTTGCATCTAACGGCCCTGCCGCCTTAATGGGCTGAACCTAACTCTATATGAGTGTGTGTATTTTAAGGCTGCCTCTTCTCCTGCTTCATCCAATACGTTGGGAAGGTACCGTGCTGACGGGATGGAGTGGAGTTGACGGGAGGGGGATCAGGCAGGGTTTGAGCTTACAGAGCAGGAAAGAAAGAAGTCAAATCATCGGGCAACCTACCGTGTCTACCTAGTCTCGAATCCTTTGGGTTCCGCTCTTTTTCAACTTTCTAATCATTCTCAATGTGACGTCTTCTTCTCTCCTTCTCCCTCCCTCTTTCTTTCTTCTTCGTTCTCCTCAATTTATATGCATGATACGACCCGTTACATCCACGACCCCCCCAGCCAACTGCCACGCGATCCCTCGATCTGCTCACTCACTTTATCACCACGAACCAACAACGGATACGAATTAACCGAGCCTAGTAAGGCAATGTCATAATGGCTACCTCGGGCGTCTTCTCGGCCAGGCGTCGCGCCACACCCGGCGATTCAGACGACACTGACTTGAGCCTACCACGTTGCGCACCAGGAAGACGAATTCCTAGCGCAGAATGGGAAAAGAAGCGTCCAGTCATTACAAAACTATATCAAGAAGAGAAGCGACCGCTCAAAGAGGTCATGGAAGTCCTCGAGCGTGAGCATGGATTTACTGCGACGTGCGTAGCAACTCACTCTCTTTCTCATAATAAGTGGTTGACCTCGATTCTGCAGTGTCAAAATGTACAAGTCGAGAATCTGGAAGTGGGGTCTGGATAAGAAATTAAAGAGCGATGAGGTTCTCGCTATTCTTATACTCAGAACCGAGCGTGAGGCTCAGGGCAAGACGTCCGAGTTTACCATCCGTGGGCAACCAGTCGATCTCGATAACATCAACAGATACGTTCGAAGGAATCCGCAGCTTGTCGCTAGATTTCGTGCTGGCATCGTGCCTAGCATCCAAACCACTCTCGAGGTTCAATGCCATACTCCATCGCCTTCCCACGGCAGCCCGCTACCACCACCGCCGCCCAAGGAGACGTCCTGTGTAGAACAGGTTGTTGATCTGCTCACAAGCTATTTCGACACATCTTTCACCCAAGGAGCCTGGAAGCACGAGTACAACGTCAGTTGTGGCAGCCAAAATACCGGGGATCGAAGCGTAGAGCTATTTGAACGTGTTGTGACGAGCTTCGGCTTGGTCAACAGGTCCATGATGAGAAAAGACGATATATCTATCAGTACCATCCTTACACCCGCATTCGAGTCGCTCAAGGAGATAATTGCCTCCGGGAGCCCTGTCTTCGTCACCCGAACGCCGTTTTTACTATGGTATCTCAATCGATTCCACAAAGGGGATCTCCTGGGGATCGTCATGAAGTATCTTACGGGTCTGATACCTATCATCTTGGGGCAGGATCATCCCATGACACAGATCTGGCAAATTGTTGGATCTCCGGAATTTTCAGAGCATTACGAGTTATCTACACAATTATACTCATCACTCGTGCCCCTCTTCGAAGAGTGGCTTGGGCCAGCAAACGAACTTACCACGATATTGTACTGCGATCATATAGACTGTCTTTTCTATCACGACGAGACAGTAGATGCACTCCAAGTCTCTACGACATACAGAGCCAAAGCGGAAGCTACACAGTTACGACATCCTTGGCTCCGAGAGCTCGCCATTCTCCAGACCGGCATTGTCTGTAACGTAAAAACTGCCGAGGACAATATCGAAGAGGCTATACAATACCTTCATGCGCTCCAAGACTGGGACTTGGACGAGGAGCAACAAGCCGGCATCAATGTCCAACTGGGCAACTACAACTATCAGATGGGGGACTTGTCTTTGGCAATTGAGCGCTTCCGAGAAGCATCGAACCTCATCACCGCCTGCAAAGGAGACAAGCGCATCCTTCTCAGCTCCCTTGCCAATCTCGAGTCCGCGCTGCACGAAAGAGGAGACATCGACGAGGCAACACAGATACACGAGCTTCGTCTCACACGACTATCGGACTTTGCCAAGGAGTCTGGCACATTTGCAAGCTCATCCCATCCAATAGAAAGCGCTGGCAATATACCTGACGCAACCACGGCGCCCGTCAGCCCTATGGGCAGTTACAGCTGGGACGGTCAGCAAGTATCTGATTGGCTTTGGGGGGATGATGGCCATGGGAGTTCCATGCCGGTGGTGGGATTGACACAACACCTGCAGGGTTGCTGACAGCCTTTTACTCGCAAGGCACAATACGGGCCCTTGTAAATGTGTTGGTCTGAGTTACATATTTTGTATACACAGTTTTGAGCGAGCTTTTTTGGGGGATTATAACGCTTTTACGAACCAAATTACGTGTTACGATAGGTAGAGAAGCTGCAAGCAAAATTCGTGAAGAGATTTTGGCAGGATCATGCCTTTTACGAGGTCTGATACGGAAACGCACGTTAGGCGTATTTGACATCATATTGAGACAGAAACAGAACCATTTTTCGAGGATCGATTGACTCCCTAGAGGGCTGTATATTACTCAGAAGTTCAGTGGAGCCTTCATATCAGAGATCACATATGGAAACCGCTCACAGAAATGCTCGTTGCATGGACATACTTTGGGAGGTAACGTGTGATCAGCTTGTTTTGAGCATAATACGGCCACTTAGAGTGTTTCTAAGATGGGCTATAGAATTCCATTGGCCAGCAACTATGATTCGATAGCCTCGTATTTATGTCGCACTGAGAATGCGCAGATATAGCGAGGACTATGCTGGACCGGCCGTTGACGGTCAAACTGTTGAACAGCGTTATACTACCGGCTCTGTTTGAGTCTACATAAAAAGTAATTGCAGCACATACCGGCCTTTTCAAGCCAGTCACTCTCATCGGCACTAAACCCAAGCTAATGCTCCAGGAGCAGCTCCATGTCTGGTTTTACCACACGACTGCCAATGTAGATGCAACAGCATTTGTGGGTGGAGTACAGATCATCAAATTGCGCGCTTCCCTGTAACAACAGCCAATAATATCCGGTATGGTGTAGTGGCTAACATTTCGCGCTCTCATAACCTGAGAGATCGGTACCGCGGAGCCCAGGGTTCGATTCCCTGTACCGGAGTTTACTTTTTGCATCTTTTGTCAACTTTAGTACATCATCTGCGTCATTTACTCTTTTTGTTCTGGATGGATAGATATTTCTGTGTCTCCTGTTTCATAGCAATACATCCTCAGCCACTATTAGTCTTGCCCGACAGCACACTGCTGAGCCGTTGAGCTGTGGGTGGCTACCAAACCTACCCTAAAGCAGGATTGACAAGGTTCCATTGCTCACCATTGACCGAAAAGCTAATGTTTTATGATTGTATATGATTTGATAGCTGGTGACTAGATCTTTTTATCATTGATTCAGTTATTTGATATTGTCGAATTGCTTGAAGGTGGTTATTACAACTGATGCATCAAATCGAGTCTCGTCTTGCAAAAGATAGTCAAACTTCATTCATCATTACTCAGTTCAACCTCATTCCACTTACACGGACTGTCAGGATTACATCATCATTTTCACAGTATCAACTCAACCGGCAATCGGATCTCCAACCTCTCTCATCATCCCTTTGATTGCCTTGTGCCAAGTATAGCTACAAAGAACTGGATGACCTGCGTCTCTTCTGGCGGCAGAGCTAGCTTGATATGGTGATCATAGACCTTCTCGATCGAGCCGTGGCACGATTTGTCACCATGATACTGTACACAACCTGGAATCGGAAAGTAGAACGTGAGCCAATAACGTCGGTGAATGGACCATGTGGTCGAGGCAGAGGGTGAGATAGATCAAGAGGCAGCGACTACTTTGTCTCCAATCATGAAAGATGATGGGTGCGCGCTCGGTGACAATAATGGTCCGTCCGGGCAGGATTTACGGCGGCTACGGCACGGCACGGATGCCATGATGCAATTCTTTTGAACCTTGAGGAGTGATAAAGTTGGCTGTTGGCCAAGGAAGAAGGTTCCATGATAGGCGGGGAAATCACATTTAGCGAGGCTTCTGTAATTTCGAGTTTCGATTGAGTTGAATTAAAATTTCAGCATCGGCCGCCGAGGAGACCGGAGGGTTTCGGCAGTTGTGATGAGAGAGGCCGGAGGTCCGGAGCGGAAGTGAAGGACTGGAGAAAGGGACATGGCATTGAACTTGGTTGATCTGACAGCGGGATATGTGACGACGAGTAATGATGAAGCATCGATATACGTCATGGTAGAGACAAAAAGACAAGGGCACTCAATTCATATCAACGGACGGCGGGACGATCGCAAAAAATGCGCAGAAATGGAGCGAGTGGGCGATTGTAGGGCTCTTAGTGGCCGCCTTGGTGGACTCTGCAGCGTCGGCAGCGGCAGTGAGAGGCGTGGCAGCGGGGATTGAAGTGGACCTAGAGAAGTAGAGGAGGGGCAGAAGAATAAGAAGAAGAAGAAGAGAGGTAGAGTGAGTGAATGATTGATTAATGATTGAACTAGAGTGGAGTGGAGTGGGTTAGGAAGAGTATTGGTTAAAGAAGCACCTGTGATACTGATAGTGCATGACTACCTCTCTGTACAGACCAGACCAGATACAAGTGGACGGCGATACATAACGTGCACAAGGTAGAGTGCAAGTGCGTTCCAAAAAGTGAAGCCAGTCTTTTTGTCGTTACTATGCAACCATTTGCATTTCGCTGGCGTACAGGTACAGGTACAGGTACAGGAAATAATGAGAGACAGTAGATATCCCTGTCTCACCTCCCTCGGGATGCCACAAAGGGACAAGGACAGTGAAAGAAATATGGGACCATGCAATGCAGGTGTAACGAAGCAGCAGCAGCAGCAGCAGCCATACATACGTTACTTTGCAGCTGTGCCCCTGCAAAGTCGAGATGTTCTTCATCAAAGACATCGCATCCTTCATCTATTCGAATGAAATGAGATGGAACGAGACCAGGTGCCCATCTGTATGTGTGGCCGGTCGTTTCTGTCTTGACTTGGCCAAGTCGATCAGTTCCTCATCGGATCTTTGGGTTCAAGTCTTTTGTAGGATAATAGAGAGGTTGGTTGGCATGGTGGTGATTCACTCAATTTACATACGGATAGTGTAACCGTCAAACAAAGTCAAAAGGGCCTTGGCTTGGCTTGGCTTTGGCTTGCGTTGGAGGGCGCCTATCGCAACGTTAATATCATGGGCATCTCCTGTCCCCACCTCATTTCATGAATCATTCATCCATTCCATAGTTATCCTGAGTACCTAAACAAACAGATCCAGGCTATCTTTTCCTAGGCACTGGACACTTTATGTTTCTCGTCTTATTCCCGAACTTAATCACAGAAACAATCCTCGTCCTAGACTAGGTCATACGGATACATATCATATATCCTTGGTATCTTGAAGGAAATTACCAAAGCCCAAGCACACCTGGCACAGCTCAACGTGACCAATATTTCCACCACGCCACGCTCAACAACATACCATAAAGTGACCATTTCCCAATACTGGCTTTGACTATTATAACTTACTGTACTCTGTACATACGGCACGGCACGTCTATCGGCTGTTACCACGGACACATACAGTTGGTATTCGCTTCTGAGCCTGCATTCATCTAGC
Organism: Fusarium palustre; assembly: GCA_014899045.1. NCBI lineage: Eukaryota > Fungi > Ascomycota > Sordariomycetes > Hypocreales > Nectriaceae > Fusarium > Fusarium palustre. The sequence goes on along the minus strand of JAAVUH010000127.1, from coordinate 480 downwards.
TGCTACCTAGGCAATTGCCTTGCATCGCTCAAACGACTCATTTATTTCTCTCCGAGACAAGGTTCAGAGCCCGATTCAACAGAAACTCAAACTCAAAACCCAACCTCCAATACCTCCTCTCCCTCTCCCCTCTTTCTCCCCGGACTTGAGAAAGAGAGAGATAACAACCAACGCGCTTAGCTAGGAAGTAGGCCAGTCCTCAACGCTACAGGGATACGATACCGGATACTAGAGAGTACTACTAGGCTATCGACTTGCGCCCCATTGAAGCTTCCAATAGTGGATTCATCACCATTGTCACTAATCAAGGTCAGTCTTGTCTGTGTCAGTCGCTGGAAGAACCCGAGGTCAATTGAGAAGAAAAACCCCTAAAACGTGGACTGGAATCACCATTGAGTTCTCAACTATACCAAGCCAAAAAAAAAAAAAAAAAAAAAAAAAAAAAAAAAAAGAAAAACAAAAAAACAAAAAAAAAAAAAA